>NKCI01000128.1:0-115009 GCA_003946985.1 Fusarium duplospermum | reverse complement strand
TTAAAATAAGGCTTATAATATATAAAATAAGTACTTAAATATATTATTATCCCTAATAAGTAATTATAAAATATATTCTCTTATAAGATAAGAATTAATCTAAAGATAATAATAATAATAGCCTTATTAATTTAATTTTTTTTCTTTAATTACTTTAAAGAAATATAATAAAATAAAAACCTTATAGTAATTAATAATAGCTTTATTTTTTTTTATAATATAATAAAAAAAGTCTTTATTATTAAGAAAGTTATTATTATTAATTAGGTTTATAATTTCTTTATTTTTTTTATCTTTAATTAATATTATTAATAATAATTAAAAGTTATAAATCGCCTTATTATACCCCCTCTCACCGGGAATAATCTAAGCCTAAAAAATAGCTATAATTTTTATCCTTATTACTAATATAAATAACCTAAAGCTCTTAGCTAATATAAGATATACTAATAGTATTTTTATAGCCTAATATATAATTAAGATAGTTAATTCTTTTATCCCCCGCGAAAATAAGTATTAAATTAAGGAAAGTATATCTCCTTATTTATCTATTAAAAAAATAGGGGAATAGGGAACTATTATTCTGGGTTTATAATCAGGGCCCTAAGATAATCATGCCGAACGGGTATTAGGGGGTGGAACTTAATTCTTATTAGCTACGGGCGTGTAGAGTTCCTTTCAGCTGTGGACCGAGCCATTGTCTTGACATCGACTTGATGGCTGTCATCTCTGTCATATTCTCCGCTCGAACTATGGTTTCCATTTGGCCTTTGACGTCCAAGCCTTGAGAAAAAGCATTGTGGCAAGTCCCTTCCTAAGACCCGGGGATCTTATTAGTTATGTTTGTACCGAGCTAGGGGGGTAGCCTAGATATGAAACGGAGAGGGGGAATATTGGATTCGTGGAAAGGCAACGAAGTGGTCTGATGCCTTGATCTATTATAATCATTCGCTTCTTTTCTGGATGGTCTGCACACTTGTGATCTTGCACAGCTACATATATTCAGCAGTCAAGGAGCTCGATGCCCGATAACATGATGTACCTAGGGAGAAGGAATTTCCCGCAGGAGCTTCAAGGATCAAACAAAACACGGAGAGCTCTTATTAATTCAAGGGGAAAATTGCCAAGCCCCTGAATCTGGGTTGGCCCTTTGCCTCCCACCGAAAGCTCAACAACAGCTGTGTAAACTACACTCGCCAGGAACGGAACCCTGCACGTACAAGGATAGAGCTGGGCAAGTCTGGTGCGTGTTGATACGGATCAAGCCTAATTTGGGCATTGATCGCGCGCCTATTCCTTTCTGGCCCTTGATACTCCACCATGCCAACGACGTCGGTCTTTTCGGACCATGGAAAATTGTCCGATGATGGTTCGGGACCGAATAACAGCCCGCAAATGAGAGTTGATACTTGTGGTATAAGACACGAAATTCCTCTCTGAGGTGTCTGAAAAACATCTGATCATTTTTTGTAGTTCTTTCAATTATCAGGTCCAACATGGCGTCTGTCAAAGAGTTCGAAGTCATCATTGCCGGTGGTGGCATCGCCGGCCTCACCCTGGCCAACATGCTGGAGAAGTTTGATCTTGACTACGTTGTCTTGGAGGGTCATTCCGAGATTTCTCCTGCCGTGGGTGCGAGTATTGGCATGTTTCCTAACGGCTTGCGAATCCTGGACCAACTCGGCTGTTACGAGCCCATCCAGGAGCTTTTTGGTGGGAGTGTCCCTTATAGAAGACTTACACCCGTGATGAAAACGGACAAGTCACCTATGATATGCTAGGTTTCTTCAATCACCTTGAGAAACGGTAAGCTCACGAATCTGGCTTCTGGTTGAATTGGTGTTGATCATTATAGACATGGGTATGGCCTGCTCTTCTTTGATCGGCAAAAGATGTTAGAAATTTTATATAATCACGTCCAACACAAAGAAAAAGTCCTCCTCAACAAGAAAGTGACCGGCTTGGACCTCATCGATGGCGGAGTCAGCGTCTCTTGCGCTGATGGCTCAGTTTACACTGGAACCATCGTCATTGGTGCTGATGGTGTACACAGCGCAGTGCGAGGTGCAAACTCCCTGTCCCTTATCGACCTCTGGCGATTCCGTTCCGTGATGAACTTCTAGAGCAGCCAATCGATCCAAGGATCCATGGGGTTGTCAAAAAGGTCTTTATAGGGAGCATGGGGCTGCTATAGTTTGTTTCTCGCAAGGCCTTCAGACTACCGCTCTCTGAGATTGACGATTGGAGCAAGTCTGTCATGACCTTGAAGTGGTTTGGCAACACGCGGGCTAGTGAAATTTTCAACCTCTTCACCTCTGCCCTCGCGATTCCCATTTCGGATACGGGTCCCTCAGCAAGAATCCAGCTTTGGAACTTTTTGCCTCAACTCATTTCACCACTCGTGATCTGCGCCATCGAGGCATCTCGCACGGGTAACCAAGCGACTCCTCTGGCCCTACCCTCACTATTCTCAGTCGGAATGCAAATCCAAGGAATCGGTGGGATTGGGCCTCTGTATTCCATCCTGAGTGCACTATTCTCTTACAAAATGCCGACAGACGTGCTGTGCCTGTCGAGGTGGCCAAATCGTTGGTTCCCGCAGCCACGCTTGGCCTTCTGGTCCCGACTGTCATGTCACTGGCCCCAACTCTTAATGCCAACGCATGGCATAATTGGCTTGGTATCTGGCAGTTTGCACCTCCTTTGTTTAATGTTATTGCAATCGGGATCTCTGTAGGCTTGAGAAGGTGGAACGGCAAACATCAGTCGAAAAAGGAAGATGAGCAGACCATCTATGACCGATACAAGAGGAAGGATATTGAACCACTCAAGACAGTATATACCTATGCCTTCGCCATACAGGCTACTGCACATATAACTTCTCTAGCATACGCATGGCAACATCCGGGGATCAACATCTGCAAGACGTTCCTGGGCCTGCCGAACCCTTTTATAGCGGAATGGGGCTTATCTACCCTTACAGAAAAGCTGGCTGTCCTTTTCAGGTACGACATGGCGTTGGCTACGACGGCCTTTGTGGGCAGCAATATCCATTCTATCTGGGACTTGCGTCGACTTGGATATATCAGGACATGCGAGGCCGCGAAGGCGGCCGTCGGTGTCATTGCCGGGCAGTTTCTGGTCGGATCTGGAGCTACCTGGGCTGGTTTGTGGTATTGGCGTGAGGGTAAGATTGCTGGGTTGATGCGTGAGTAGGGAAATAGATTGGGCATATCTAGGCGTGCAAAAATTAGGCGTCATTAGGGGTGGATATCATCATTTCCTATTAGTCTGCAGTATCAGTTTGTGCCAAATATCACAGTTCTCCTCCACTCATATAATGCTCCTAGATTAACAACCGGTAGAGCACAATGTACAACAGTGGTCTCGCTCACATGTTCGGATCATGCGGAGAATTATGACCCCCCCTCATCATCCGCGAGTAGGCGTATCACAACGGGTTGCACTTGTGGAACAGCTCTTGGGTATAAAGTTGATGAATGAACCTACCAGCAAGGGTATACCTGATGCACTGGCATAAACAGGCCAAATGAGAGTTTATGGTTCATTGTAAGAATTACATATTCCCGGAATACTCCAGCAGCTAATATGCTTCAGTTGATGCATTTCATCACGGAAGCATTATCTGAGCTTGGATCATCACAGCGGTTTACCGTCTTCCACTTGGTAAACACGCCGTGAATCTGACTCATAGACTGAGTCTGATACTCACATTCGGGTAACAGCAGACTATAAATATTCTCCTGAGTCTATCAGGAACCGGCTAAGTTTGACATAAAAGCTACCTACGCCGACAACCTCGACGAAACCCTTGCCACTCTTCGATGCTCCATTCAGGTCACACATCCAGAAGCAATGTGTATTATCCTACAAGTTCACTATCACTGTTCATTTTGCGGCTTTGTCATTACGACACGCACGCATTATAGATATTGCCAGCACCCAGGAGACAAAGATAAATGCGTTATCCACCCACGGAGGCTGAAGAAGCAACTGCTTTGGACTTATTGCAAACGTTGCAATCCACGATACTGGGGAGACCCAGCGCTACTGAACATTCCACTGGGGGCGGATGGGCCGGTTGAAAGGTCGAGAGCGGCGTGATGAGCAGGCAGCACGGATTGAAGTTCCATATACTCTTCAGATAGGTATGGGCTCTTGCCCAGGCATGCTGAAGGCGAGCAACGAATATGTGAAGTGCGATCTCGAAGCCTTGTTTCCAATCACTCAAAGCCTTGCTAGTGGGAAAATCTAGTAGTTCGTAGTTGTCAATCTGTGAAACGAGATCCAGCCCAGGAAAGTGAAATACAGTGAAATAACGAGAGAAGGAATGAATGAATGAATAGAAAAATAACCCGTTTGCGCTCAGTTCTGAGACCGAATTCCATCGGCGTGATCACTCAGTCCTTATTCATCTGTCTTCCAAACCTTCCTAACGTACTCTTCAACGTCCGCGAGAAGCTCTTTGGGTCTCTCCATGGCCCCGAAATGACCTCCATGCTCGTGTTGGTTAAAGTACACGAGGTTGCAGGTCTTGGCTGCCCAGCTTTTGGGAACTGGGAAGATCTCGTGCGCAAAGAGGGAGTAGCCGCATGGCTTTGCAACATATGGGAGTTGCACATGGGTGAGGTTGGTGAGCACACTGATTCTCGCCATCTTTGGCTTCTCATCTGGGTTGCCCATTCCACGATTGTGGTACATGGCCCGAGGGTAAGTATCCGTCAGCCAATACAGCGTGACTGTCTCGAGGATCTTGTCGAGGGGAGGATCTTGATCAGTCCATGCGAGAATCTTCTCTCCGATCCAACTGAGCAGTGCTAGTGGACTAGCGCTCAGTGCCAGTCCGATCGTGGCACTTCGTGTCCCTTGCAACAAGCCAAAGGCATTTCCGGTATCCAGGAACTCCTTCGCCTTCTCCAATGCCTCCTTCTCCAGCTCATCTGTGAGAACCTCGTCTTTGTTTAGCGGCGGGATACTCATCATGTTGACGTGCATGCCCTTGCAAGCATCTGAGGTCATGGCGAGGAATCGGCTAACGAAGCTGCCAAGGTCGCCCCCCTGGGCAAGATATCCAGAACCAAAGCCCAAACCGACCATCAAGTTGTTGAGGGCGCTGGCCGCCAGATCAACGCCGTAATCAACGTTGACGGGAGGACCAGAGGAGTAGGCGTAGCCGGGGAGTGACGGGACGATGATGTGATAGGGCAGTGCCTGGGGGGTGTGCCGCTCTTTGAGGAGGTCAAGAAGATCAAGAAACTCGCAGATGGACCCGGGCCAGCCGTGAAAGAAGGCAATGGGAATAGCGTCGGGCTTCTCCGAGAATAGAGCCAAGAAGTGAATGTCAATGTCGTTACCCTGCGAATCTTTCACCGAAGCCTTGAAGTTGGGGAAGGAGTTGATGCGATCTTCATGCTGACGCCAGTCAAACGTGTTTAGCCACTCTTTCTTTGCATTATCGAGCCAATCTCTCTCCATTCCATACCTGCGGCCAGCGTGGGTGTTCTCAAAGACGGGAGGGGCAATTGGGGAGAGCTCAACGAGCTTCTTGAAGTGCTGGAGCTTTTCTTCGGCAACGTGAGCCTTGAAGGGCTTCACATCGAGGGTTACACCGGAAGGGAGGTTTGAGTAGTTGGCCATGATGATAGAAGGGGAACGAGTAAAAAGAGAATGGTGTTGATGAATGGAAGGGGGATGGTGTTGATTGAGGCGAATGGGGTGAATGGCGAGGGTAGAGTGAATGAATTATATCAGTGAAGCCGGCCAAAGTCCCCCCTTTATGTCAAATTTAGAAGTGACAGCTCAGAATATTGGATGATTCTTCAAGATTCTCCAAATTTGTAGAAATATCTAGAAGATTCTTTTTTTGGAGGAGTAGTTCAGGGATTAGCGTTCAAGTGCTTATCCTGAAAGCCACACACGAAATGAAGGATGCGGGATAGACGCATGTGAATAAACTACGCGCCCGACCGTTATCGGCATCGTAATACGGGGGCGGGGAGAGTTTCTTCTGTCATTGGAATACTGTTATCATGTCCCTTGTTTAATATTGGCGTACCTAGGTAAAACTGGTTTGACAGGGATAAATAAGTGCTGTACTGTCTTATCCAGGATATGCGCTATCTAGTTAGGCAACAACCTGGCTGCAGACACAGCTCATGTCTTGGATGCACATGTTTCTCTTTCACTTTAAACATAAAACGTGATCTCATTGACTCATAGACATTCATCTGCGGCCTAGCTTTGACCTGTCCTACTTCTCGTCTTCTTCTGTATCCTTCCCTTCAGTATCGTCACCCTTGCCCTTCTCATTGGTCTTGTCCTTACCCTTCATCTCACTTTTCTTCTTGTCCTTCTCATCATCGCTCCTACTTATCTCATCTAGATTGCCTTGAATCTTAAGCATGGCAGATAGATGAACCTGGGCCTCTTCGGTCAGCGCCGCGTTGTCGGGGTTCTCGGGATCGTCCAGTCTTTCCATGACAGCCTCGAACGCTAACCGGTATGTCTCCCATCTCGACTTCAACTCCTCCTCTGTCTCAGCGGGAAGAGGATCAGTTTCCTTAGTCTCTTTCTTGTCTACCATTTTGATGGATGTTCGCGCGTCGATGATTCCTGAAACGGGCGCGTCTAGCTTATGCCTTCTTCGCATATGATCAACTAGATTCCACCGACGAGGAAAGCCGTTGCCAGGTGTTGCTCGCTCGCAGCCTTCTTGGGGACACAAGAATGGCTTGTCACCGTAACCGTGCAATGCGTGTGCTTCTCGTTCGTGGCGGAAGAGACAAGCTGTTGAGGAAAAGGAAGTGCTTTGGCAGCCTGGAACTCTGCACTTGTATGGTTTGAGGTGAGAGTCGATAAACTTGCTGTAAAAGGTAAAAGAGTGAGTGTAGGAATGCTAGTTGATGTGAATAAATACTTACTCAAATGTGCACTTGAGTTTGGCCGGCTTGTGATTGCATCCTGAATCCTTCTCCCATGGGCAGTGATACAAACCATCCTGTCCTCGAGTGCCCCTGTACAGTGGATGCTCTCTTCCGGGTGGTTTGCTGATCAGTGCTTTGTCAACGGGTTTCTGATTGAGATGAGTCGGGTTCATCGTATCACTGCCGAAGAGGGCTTGGATAGCTTGAGAGTGATCATCGGCCACAGGTTCAACCGAGGGTAGGTCATCCTCCCAAAGAGGGCGTGAAGGACTGCTGGCCTCGAAAAGGCGCATTGGGGAGCCCGGTACCTCGAGGAGGAGGTGTATGTTGCTAACTTCTGCTGAAGCAGGTGGGCTGGATGGCACTATTACTCCGTGATGCTGGAAGGACTCGTCGGGTTCGAAAACGGGCCAGTCTGGCGAGTCCTGAAACGTAGGGATTCTGTGTACTCCCTCATCTTCTATGGCCTCTCCTCGCTGTTCGTCATAGACGGGCTTCATCTCTTCATCTATCGACACCTGGTGCGGGTCTGTTTCGTTGCCAATTGTTCCTTGGTGTCGTTGCTGATCCTCTAACTCTTCTTGGGGCATGTCGCCTTCATTTCGTGGGCTTCGAGGTTCGACACCTCGGGGTTCAATCTTCACTGATGGGTTAAAAATAGGCACGCAGTGACTATCGACAATCGGGGTTTGTTCACTGCTAGGAACTTCATTTGAGTTCTCTGCCTTGACACTCTTCTGGTCAAGCTCCATGCAGCAGGTTTCTGGGGAATGGCATGGCGGTGGTTTGGCCTGGGACGAGATATCGAGTACATCCTTCTTCTCTGTGGGACTGCTAGGGATATTGGTGGCATCTGTGTGATCGACAGGTTGTGGTAGAGTCTCGAGTTTGGTGTCACTCAACGAGGGCCCTGGTTGGTCGTCTTGGGTCTCGGTACAACGCCTCTTGTTATTCGGACGCACCAAGACCTGATCCTCGTAGCGACTCTGTGGATTTGAAGGCTGTGGAGATTCTGACTGGTCCTTTTCTCGATATCGCTTCTTGCTCACTGGTTCCAGCAGCAGCTGGATGCGATTTGCTGGTGGGCGTCGTCGTTGCAGTGCTTCAGACAAGAAACCTTGCCCCTGGTCTTCCCGCTTGATGAACTGCCTCTGATGTGACGGAACGGTTGACTCTGAGGGACATATTTCTTGCTCGGACCGTGTCAGCAGCAGTCTGTTCTTGCTCTTGGCCTCGAGCAGCACCGTCTGCAACTGGGAGCTAGACAAAGGCTGTGGAGTCATTTGCACAGAAGCGAAGGATCACCACTCTAGTCCAAGATTAGAGTAGAGTATGATCGTGGGCTAGGAGGAATAAGGAAGTTTCGTCCGTCGGTCCGGAGCAAATGTCAGCCTATTCTCAAGGGTACAGCCGGGCGGGGGTCGAGCCAATGGACAGCACTGGAGGGTCAGCCCAATCATCATGTCTGAAGGCGTGGCCTGGTCTTGGCTTGGACAGGGATGTTGCTGGACCCGCCATGGACTGATCTGGGGGAGGGTCGTCATCTTGGATGGCTGAGTGGGCGCAGCCTTATCTGTTGGTTGATGTGCTGCCTGGATATCGTAGGGCTGGGCCAGACACTCTCAGGGACACCAGAGGTGACTTGAAACACCGTAATTCTTTAGCTTGGAGACCATGAAAATCGTTACAGGGGTAGCTATGTGGTTCAACTAACACTAAGGTACTCAACGTGATTTCGGACCACGGCCAGCACTGCTTCCTCACATTGTTCAACGTTTCCTCCAACACAGAAGGCCCACAGTTCGTTTCATATTGAAATCCCCCTACCCAGCGTCAAGAGACGCGAAAAGGGCTGGAATACGAGCGAGCATCCGTTGGCTCACAAGGCGGCGCAGCAGAACCAACAGCTGGCTAATGGTCATGAAGGAGCGAAGGATCACCGCTAGCACCATGTTACGCAACCAAAACGTATCTTGAGAGCGAATATAAAGGCAGTGGAATTCTGCCTTCCCGAGCGTAATTGTAAATACCCCTTCTCACGACCGACTAGGTAAAAATTCGCCATGACGAGCACCTCCACGGACGCTTTAGCGGCAAGCACTCCTGGGCTCACCACACCGACCACACCGTTGCATATCCCTCGTTTTACTCCTGGACCAGGATGTATCAACGCTTCCAACATTTTCTATGAGACAGACGAATGCTCCTGGGGTACTGGAATAGGCCTATACAAGCCAGATACGCACACGTGTACCTTCTTTGGTATTGATGCAGTTTGGGATGAGCCAACCAACGACTGCCTCCCAGGTTATCGAGATATCGCCACGGAATGTCCTGTTCAGTACACGGTCGCAAGCACTTGGGATTGGGAGCAGTCCAATGGCGAGACGACTCGCGAGATCTTCTGTTGCCCAACGTGAGTTACCAAAGAATATCTGCACCTGGCGTTGGCTGACTTGTGAGCAATACAGTGTCTATGATTTCAAGTGGCGTGGAATGGCAACCTTGACAGATAATAGAGGCAGCTCCGCCAGTCTAACGATTTCGTCGTGCGTAGCCAGGAGACCTTCATTTGCCGGAAATCCTCCATGGGCGTTGAACATCAGCTACTGGTCGACATCAGGCGAAGAGGTCGTCAAGGCTGGAACAACCGCAGAATTCGACCCTGAGACGGACAAACTCGTAGCATCTGCCGCTACCATAACCTATGTGATCAACAAAAGCGGTTCAACTTGTGTCCCAGACTGTTCAACGCCCTACACAGGTGGAGTGTGGCCACCGCTGGTGACAAAACCATCGTCGACTCCACCGGCAGATGATTCGTCCCTGAGGAGCTGGGGACAGCTTTTGTATATTTTTATTCCACTTGGCGTGGGTGTGGCACTTCTCTGTATTGGATGTTGTGTTTGGGGTTGCATGAGAAGCAAGAAGAGGAGGGCTATCGCACGGGGACAAGCATTGGTGGTGGTGCCGGGGGCGGTGCAAATGGGAAATATTGCGGGGGCTAACAAAGCCAATTAGTGTCTAATATTTAATGTTAATACGCCTTTATAGTAATATTGTTTTAATTACTGATTCTATGAAGAAACATGGAGCCGACGCCTGTGAATGCAACGGGCATAACCTCAGAGACGACCCCACCACAGCTGGGGACAGGGACTTGTTCATCAGAAACACTAAGACCACCGGAGGAGTTTCTTGGTACTTTTCTATCTCTTGGACGGAAGGTTGTTTGCTCGTGAGCCTTCGAACTCGCCTGATGAGTCATATCCCCAGGACAACACTTGACCAGAGAGGTTGTAGGATGGGAATGCGGTCCTGAGCCTAATTGTAGTCGAGGCATTGGTCGTGTATCTGTAAGAAAACCTATGACATTGAAATGGGTACCTCATTACCAGTCAGGCGCCTCTTTCGTTTCTCATGAGGAAAAACTCCGCGGAGAATTGACAGCAGCCAACTGGCCGTTGCCCCTGACATACCCCAGCTTTCTTTTTAGCCAAAGACCCCAATCCATGTGATTTAAAGAGAAAAACAACCGTTAAACCTTGGTACTTTCCGGATCAAGAGCCAATCCCCTCGTGGTCGTGTTTCCGGTTCGCCGTCTGCACACAGCCCCTGGTGATTCCTCCACGCGGGGGTGGACCTGTTGGTGGCTAGGGTTTCCAGGAATGGAATCATATCATGAAAAATAAGCATTGGAAAGTTCCCTGGAAAGACGTAATAGATATCTCAAGACCACGTCCAACTGTCTTTATCCGTACGGGACGATCTTGGTGGGTAATCACCACACGACTGAAGATCGGGTCAGTCGTCGGCACAGGACCTTGGTCTTCCAAGGCGGGGCGTATTTGTTCCCATGGCTGGTGCTTAAGAATTCCCTTTGCGGTAATTGATAGTCAGTGGAGAGTACAGATCAGACAGAGCAGCTTCTCATTCCACAGTATATATACCATAGCCTCCTCTCACTCGTACACTAACTCGCCCTTTTACAACTACCTACACTTTCACTTTAGCCTCTTGGAAAGACAACAAGAAACAACTTTGTCACAATGAAACCCCTTTCACTCGCAACCATCTTCTTAGTAGGTGCCTCCACGGCCACCTCAGATCAATGCCAGCCCCAGAACTGCACCGATGTGCACGTGTTCCTCGTCCGTGGAACCAACGAAGCATACCCAGGCGACTCCGTATCCATAGCCAAGGCCATCTGCGATGACTGGAAGGACTGCTCGTGGTCTAGTGTCCAATATCCTGCATCCTTCCGCCCCACCTACTGCTCGTCGCTCCATGCCGGTATTGAGGCACTGTCTACTACTGTTAGCAACTATAGTGAGAGATTCCCCCAGGCTAACTTGGTACTGTCTGGGTTCTCCCAGGGAGGCCAAATTGTTGGTGATTACCTTGGTAGGGGTGGTGGGCAACAACCTGGAGCTACTGGCTGCAAGCAGAAGACGAATCCTCCACTGGATCCCGGGTCTGAAGTTGGCCAGAAGAGTGAGTTAATCCACTTTGCTATTGTGACAACTAGAGTCCACATAAAAATAAGGGAGAGCCAATCACTGATTTGAGAACTTTGTAGTCGTCGCCGCTCTGATGTACGTCTCTCCCCGTCACGCAGCCAACCAAACCTATAACCTTCTCGTGGGAGAGCGATTCAAGTCTGTAAGTGGAATTTATTTTGGCACTGAAGGTTTTGGACTATGCTAATATCTTGTATCCAGGGTTGGCCAAGAGAAGGTAAACAGCTTGAGTCGCTCAACCGTTGGACCAAGATCTTGCGCGACTACTGCAACATGGAAGACCCGGCTTGTGCTGGAGGCGATGACTGGACGGCTCACACGAGCTACTTTGAGCTGTATCCTGCGGATGCTGCTCAGTTTGTTCGATTTGCTCTTTGCGCTTAGTTACAAGTACCAAGATGTTGTGATGGATATGACTATATGCTTTACAAATAGATACAGCATCTTCAGGCCGTTTCTCGTCTACAAGGCTCGCCGGCCCTGGGATCGGTTGAAATAACATGCTCCGCATCCCCAACATCTCCAATATGGAAAGCCATCGCCATCCCCCTTGCCATATGAACCAGCATGTGGCAATGCAGCATCCAAATCCCTGGATTGTCTGCCACTAACGCCAAAACTACATGGCCCCTCCGGGGAACGCTTACCGTGTCCTTTCGTAGCGGCAAGTCCAGATTGAGGCCATTTGGCGGCTGTTCACCGGAGTGAGGGTTATAGCTGCCCCAGCCGCTACGGCCTTCATCCCTGTAGGACGAGAGAACGTAGAAGGAATGTCCATGTAAGTGAAATGGGTGGGCACCGTCGTCGAGGTTGTTGATGATAATGTCCACTCTTGCAGGTTCGTCTGAAGACAATCCAATGAAGGGGACGAGCTGGTTGTCGTCCCAAGCTGACCTGTTCTGAGAGAGTAAAGGGGCGCTCTGCGGTTTCCATGATGTGTGGTTGATAAATCCGACAGGCTCGTAATTCAAGTGTGCGAGCTTTTCCGTCTTGGCGTATAAGACAAACGTCTCCTTTGCTGTAGGTGGTATTTCAGAAACTCGCGTGGCAGCGGCGAGATTCTGGAGATCTAAGGCTCGGGTCTCACTTGGCGCAAGATGTTCTTTATGGCCGCCTTCGCTTCCTTTGCCTTTGAACATGAGAAAGCTTTGTGTCGGGTTCAATGCTGGGTTGGGATACCCAAAGTTTCTGGAGTTTCTGTTAGTATTCCATAACAGCGTCGAGAAATGACAGCATACTCAGAATCCAAGTCTATCCTGAGCAAATGATCTCCTGGGTAGTCTTCAGTCCACTTGACATCAACTTCTACCCTTTCTCCGGGATAGATAATGCCGATAGAGTCGCTCGTCTCTGCTCGAACACCAAAGCCACCATCCACGCGAGTTGGCTGCATCTTTGCTCCGTCTATCTGCACACTGAAGCCTGCGACTGAGCCCGTATTGACGAAGCGCAGTCTAGTCGCTTTATCTCTAGATGGGCCAAGGAGTGTCGCGAGATCATCTGCTGTGTTCTGAGAACAAACAACCGGCCTGGCAGGAACCGCCATGGAACAGTTGAAACGTCCTCTCCCATTTAAGAGCAGTGAGTCGGGAACTGGCTCATTCCCTCGACTGCTAGCATCGGCGTACCAAGCCAAGACTTCAGTCTGATCCCTATGAAACCAATCACTGACCATGACCAAGTAGTCCTCTTGCGGTGGGCTTGCTTCCTGCGGCGAGTGCACGACAAGACCTCCCCAGAGCCCGTCAGCTCGTTGAACTTCAGAATGGCTGTGCCACCAGAAGGTACCGTATTCATCATGACCAATTGTGAAGTTATAGACATTAGCCTGACCTGGCGCAATAGGGCATTGCGTGATCCCCACAGCACCATCCATCAGGTTTTGGTCCTTCATTCGTAGGCCATGCCAATGAATGGAGACACCCTCCATATCCAGGCCATTGCGGATGTGCAGCACAAGTCGGTCGCCAGACCTCGCCTCAACGGTTGGACCTGGGAACTCATCTACGATATTGTGTTAGAAACAAGAGGAAACAAAAATATTGACACTTACCGTTGACAAGATATACTCGCTTTTGAACGCCGTCTGGCGATCTAAGTCCAGCTGTGATGGTCCAGTTGAAAGTGAGTGTTGTTGGTGGTCGCGATGCATGTTCTTCTGGATGCAGCCGAATGATAGGATGGGATCGTCCCTTTGTCGGGCGTTGTTCTGTTGCTATTGATGGAACAACGAAACGAAATATGCATAGTAACGCGATGGTGACAACAGCTGCTATCATGGACCATACACGTCGCCCTGTGAACTTGGTGCGACGTCTCACTATACGATGCGATATTTCAGTCGGTGACTTTTGACCTTCATCTTGCAGCTCAAACTCGTTGAGAAGACCATCGTGTTCTTCATCGTGGGCCACCATGGCTGTGTCATTTGTTGAGTTGAAAATAACCTCGGCTTCTTGGTGACCTTGGAGTAATTGAGTGATATTCGACTTCAAATCCGTGCCGTATTTCCGCAGCGTCACGTGTACGTGCAACGCCCTTGTGATGTTGTTGATGGGTAGATCTCGCACGAGATGCAATGGCTCAAGGTGATTGGCTGGGATGATGGCGTTTCACATGGACCCAGTTTGCATCGGTCGGGGGAATAAGTTAGCATATAACATGTCCTCCAGATCCAGTTCGGATCTGCATCTAGAGTCGCAATAAGAGTGGTTTCATTGATTTCCGCGTGATATTGTCTGCTAATCACAAAGGGAGGATTTGAAACGTGTGAGTTGGTTCTTATCAACTCTCTCCACTACAAACAAACGACCATCGTCTTTCTCCACCAGGGACCTTTGATAAAACTGTCAAGTATATGAATCCACCATGTTGCAACATCTCAAGTCTTGGCTTCTTTGGACTTGGCAGTCTATAGCGATCTGGCCTGGCTGTTTCGAAATGATCATCTCTCGAGGCACAGCTTGGGTCCTTGCGGCCGTCTTGGCCGTCACAGGACCTGCGGCATCAAAGAGCTTAGCTGATATTGATCATGTCATCTTGTTTATGCAAGGTAAACCTCTCTCTTGTAACATCAAATGACCTCTTATCTAACCCTAGGATAGAGAATCGCGCCTTTGATCACTACTTTGGTACCATGGCAGGCGTTCGCGGTTTTGCCGACCCAAACGTTCAGTACAATAACGGAATTCCAGTCTGGAAACAGCTGGTAACTCCTGACCTGAGCAAGGACACGGACTACATCACTCCTTGGTACCTCAACTACCTCGGAGGAACATGGCCAGAGGCTACGCAGTGTATGTCTGCTGGATCCAATGGCTGGGACGCCAACCAAGCTGCCTGGAACCATGGCGCCAACGACCACTGGGCTGTCAACAACACTCCCTACAGCATCGGATACTACAAGAGAGAGGATCTTCCTGTTCACTTTGCCCTCGCTGAGGGATGGACTCTTGGCGACATGTATCAAGAGTCAGTCATCGCCTCTACAAACCCCAACCGTGTGATGTGGGTCAGCGGTTCTATCAACGTTCCCGGTTCTCCTCAGACCAAGGATGAGGGTGGTTACCCTTACATCGACAACAATGAGACGCCTGGCTGTGATAAGGACGGCATCAACTGTTATCCTCTCAAGTGGAAGACAGTTGCTGAGAAGTACGAGGATGCCGGTGTATCCTGGAGCGTCTACCAAGACGCCGACAACTTTGATGACAACCCTTATGCTTGGTTTGAACAGTTTCAAGACGCCAACAAAGGATCTCCACTCAACTCAAAGGGCATGAAGGGACTGTCTCTCGATACCTTCTATGCTCAGGTCGCTAACGGGACCCTTCCTGAGGTTTCTTACATCGTCGGACCTATGCAGCTATCAGAACACCCCCCTTACTCGCCCAACGACGGATCCTGGCTGCAACGAAAGGTAGCTGAAGCTGTCATCAACTCGCCCAAGTACTCCAAGACCGTCTTGATTGTCTCCTATGATGAGACGGGCGGTTGGGCTGATCACGTCAGCCCGTATCATTCTCCAGATGGGACTGCCGGTGAATGGCTTGATGATCCTTACGGTGAAGCCGGCCGCACTCCTACCGGCCCTGGCTTCCGTGTGCCCTTCTACATCATCTCCCCATTCACTCGAAACGGAGGTGTCTTCACCGAACACTGCGATCACACTTCGCAATTGATGTTTATCGAGAAATGGCAGACCGCCAAGGGTCGAGATGTCAGGACGGATGAGATTGTCCCATGGCGTCGTGAGAACATGGCTGATCTTGTCAACGCCTTCGACTTCGAGCACCCTGATTACAGTATACCGAATCTACCGGATGCTCCTGAGCCCCACAAGAACAGCCAAGGTGAATACGACGGCTCGTCGCACTGCGCTTCTCAGTACGGCAATGGGCGGCCTACGGTCCCTTACACTGGAGATGGCAAAGTCGATGACACCAAAAGTCTTGCCGAAAAGGGCTTCAAAAATGTCCGTGGTCTCCTCACCGAGGGTCGCACTCTTGTCTTTGAGACTTCAGGCCAAGCCTTGAGCATCTCTCAATACGGTAGGGCTGTCGGGTTAGGCACTGCCACAAAGAACCACGACCATGTCGAGCAGGGTTGGATTATCCACTCAGTCGAGATTGGCGGTGATGAGTTTACCATCAGCTCTGCCAAGAACAACCTCTACATCTGTAACAAACTAAGCCTTTGTAAGAACTCTGGGGATGCCATCGTCTTTATCGTCGATTTTGAAGCGAGCAAGGGGTACTCATTCCAGGCCAAGGACACAAGGCGGTATCTGGTTGCTGGAAGGAGGAAGCAGCTGAGCTGGCAGAAGGATCAGGCTTTCTGGAACGTTTTCAGTGTGACTTACTAGTTACCTTATTGCCTTGGATTGGACGGCCCGTACGGGCTTACCCGCTAGAGGTGATGATCGGTTCACGTCGGTAGTTGATGGGCTTGCCAAATAGGACGTTCAACTGGAGGCCTCGTCGCGTCCATCTACCGGCAAGACTGGGTAATTTCGGGCCTCATCCCTCGATCAACCTCATCTAATATGTTTATTTCTGCCTTGCCGTTTCCTCACCATATCACGACGAAAGCAAACGCCATTGTCGCATCTGATTGGTTGACTCGTAACTATCTGATCCGCCAACCGGCAAAGACGGCCACGGCCGAGTTATTGGCAGCAAAGTTTGCCTCCGATTCGTGCTCCCGTAGAGCCGCGCCACTTTTTGGCTTTTATTTTTGAGCCCGCGGAGCCCGAATCAGCAGGGGAAATAGCCATGTCTGGATCTTGAAGTTTTGGGTGCACTCACGCGCGGCTCATCTCATGCCCGCTTTACGACACACACATGTTGTGCCAAACATGTCAAACATACTTGCTGACGTCTACTTTATCAGACAACAGTATCACGTATGAGTAGATGGCTCCGAGATTCTAGAAATATCATGATTATGTTTGTTTCGGGCTCTCCGCCGGCACCAGGCTTGCCTAGGGCTGAGGCCATCAGCACGATCCCATACTACCGAGCGCCCAATTTCCACATTTGTTGTACTTCGTATTCACAGGGCGAAGCTTACTTCACTCTACACAACTCTACAGTGCGTATCTCGTAGAAAATGCTCCCTTCGTAGACAACGATTGCGTGGCCTTGGTCTCCAATCAAAATGCCCTCCTGACGGTGTCCGTGGCCACCGAGTCCGTGGCTATTTTTGCACAGCCACCAACATCGATATGCGACAGACATGAGATGTTCAACAGTGAAGGTGTCGTACTTCCGATCTCCCAGCTGGCGCCAAGCCAGGCGTCCGCCTTGCGCCTTGTCAAGAGGGGAGATAAAACTGGCCGAGAGCCCCCTATCAGGCAGTCGAGCAGCAGGTGAAGTAACCAAGTTAGCCTCTCAACCTTTCATTCCTTTCCATCTCACATTTGTCTCCTTTATTACTCAAGCCATCTACCATGCGCGGGCCCAGCATGCAGTCTTCTTCTTCCTCATTGACCTGTGAAGGCTCTTCCCTAGACACACCCAGACTATCAACATCTCCTTCTTCGACAACTGAAGTATCTGAAGAAACCATCATTTCTCGGACTTATTATGCCGCTTGTGACTTCCTAAAAATCGACTACGACCCTAGCTCAGGAGAACATCATAGTATCGACGATGCTTCGACAGTCTTCGATCAAGCATACCAGCTCCACGCCCGGACCGCTCACATGGGCATTCTCGACCCTGCCTACAAAGTCTTCACCAGCCACCGGGGACTAGGCGCCTTACTATACAAGCTCCAAGCCCGTACCGCTGTCGTTGCGGGCGACCCTCTATGCACGATTGAACGCCGGACGCCCCTCCTAGACGAATTCGCCATCTTCCGTAAGAGACAAGGTCTTGGCCTTGCATTTGTTGGTGCCAGTGAGGAATTTGCCCAATACGCTCGCCAGCAAGGATGGACAACACTACGTTTCGGCAATGAACGAGTCATCAACACCCTCACCAACAAAGTCTTACGGAATCAAGCAAGCAAGCGTATGATCAGCCAAAACAGAATGCTCCTTGACCCTAAGCGCGGCGGCACATCACTAAAGGTGTACTGCCCAAGTGTCACTGGGGTTGATGCTTCGCTGGAATATCGGCTACAGCAGCTCTACGACGATTGGCGACAGGAGAGGAACCATAAGTGTGGGAAAGACTTGCAGGCCTTTGTCACTATTTATGATCTCTTCTCATACCCAGCTTCAACATTATTTCTTTACACCACCGACAAAGATGCTTCCATCACCGGGTTCGCAACTCTAAGAGCACTCGGTGCACAAAATGGATTTCAAATCGACCCCTTTATCGCCTCTTCTACTGCCCCCCGCGGAGTTACCGATCTACTCATCGTCACCGCCATGCAAATCCTCAAGCATGCCGACATTGGATACTTGAGCTTGGGGTTCGAGCCAGCCTCCGATATTCAAGAGGTGCATGGAAAGACAAAGCTTGAGTCTTGGGTCTGGAAACAGGGCTATAACCGCGTTATCAAGTCGGTTCCCGTGACTGGCAAAGCTACTTATTTCAACAAGTTCTATCCTGATGATTCTCTCAGCTCAGATTTATTCATTTGTGTTCCCGGTAGGGGCATTTCAGTTCGGGGGTCACTTGCTCTGATGCAGTTCGCCAACATGAATGTATGGCAATTACTGACACATAAGAAGGGGAAGCAGAAGAGTCCCAAAACTACATCATTGTCGTAGCGTCGCGGTTTTCTTTGTTGTATTATAGAGTGCATTAAGACATTAAAAAACAGTATCTGGGACACAAGGGAGCAGGATGGGGCATATTTGGTGGGATAGACCAGCCATAAACTGTAGGTAACATATGTAGTCAAGTATTTTCTTTCGTTGTGGTCCTCAAATCAAAAACCAGTGAAACTATCCTCAGCGCCATCGCAAAACTAAGTGCTCCCCAAGACGAATATGCACCTCCTCGTAGACTCTTCTGACATAGGCCATGAGTTTTAAGTGATAGCAGCAATCACACCAGCGCTTGATCCAGCCGACGATGAGCCTGCCGCAAGCCTCAACCTTTCCAGCTCGGCGACGCCACTAATGACGACCTCATCCAACTGAGCTTGACTCAGTCCTGGCTTCTGAATCTCAATGCCTCCGCCTTGACGCTTCTGGCTACCTGGACCTTTCTCCAATCGGTAGGTGGCGAGGACGCTGCCTCCGCTCTCCAGAATGAGGTTTCCGCCGCTTGAGAAACAGCTGCCACCGTTCTTTTGCCAGGTTAGGTATCCTAGACCGGTATTGCTCGGGAATTCCTTCTTGAACTTGACGAATGAGTTTCCGAGGTTCATGTCCACCTTGCTTGAGAAGGAATGGTAGGTGAGAGTCCCGCATGGAGGTCCGTTGTCGCCGCGCATGACATGGACGGGTCCAGAACCGGAAGACTTGAAGCCAAAGTTGAAGGTGTAGACGGTTTGACCCGTGTTCGAGTCCACCACATAGTACACCCTATCGCCTGCTGCTCTCACTTGGAGAGACATGGGAGTGCCCGGCGGGCCTTGGCCATACCCTTGTTGTTGCTGCTGCTGCTGTTGTGGTTGGGGTGGGAATCCATTGGACGGGTGCTGATTGTAGGGACCCTGAGGCGGGCCCTGCTGGTATCCGTGCTGTTGTGGTCCACCATACTGCTGAGGTCCGTTGTGCTGCTGAGGGTATTGGTTGGCAGGTGGCCATTGTTGGGGAGGAGGTTGGCCGTAATAAGAGGGAGGACCGTTCTGTGATTGCCAATCTTGTTGATATTGCTGGCCACCGTATTGTTGATCCGGGTATGGGGGCTGCTGTTGCATTGGAGGTTGGGCATAACCACCGTTGTATGGAGGAGCGGGAGAGTTGCTGTTTGAGTGCGAGGACGAGAGAGTTGACAAGAAACCCTTGACGTGATCGCCAAGAGAACGGTCTGTCATTTTGAGAGGTGAAGATGTTTGGATAACAGTTGAGAAGGGTTTGATGGAGATTGAAATCAGAATGAGTATTCGAAGCCATAGTTATAACACCTGCTTTTGAATACCTCTGGCGCTCAGTTCCACCGCTTTGGGCTTAGCATGCTTAACTCAGCCTTGAAGGTGGACCTTTGACATCATCACCTGAAGTCATTGCCCAGTGCTTATGTCTCGACACGACATGTCATTGGTGTTGGTGGACGCCTCATTTCACGTCTCACCAGCAAGCTCAGGGATCAGACGTGGCCGTGGCTGAAACCAATCATCAACTATGCATGATATCCACAGTCGAAGCCCTGCGGTCATATTGTGGCTCGTGCCGTGCGCTGGTCCTGCGGGATCCCCATTGCCAAGTGATCCTCAACGTAAGCTCAAGGTTAGGAAATCGGTCCAGGGGCCAAGGAAACATTGACGGGGAGGGCTTCCTCGCAAAAATCAGCGCTATCATCGTCCGATGGACAGGGAGGCGAGTCTTGGCAGAATCAGCTGTCAGAGTTGAAAACCTACTCTGATTAAAGAGGTCCCAATAAGGAGGGATTCAAGTGCTTTCAGTCAATATTATAATATGAGATTGTAACAAAGTGGATTCAATCGCTATTGTATCCGTATAGACGTTTGAGTAGTGATGTCTTTAATGGGGGTACAATAGGAGTCTGGAGGGAAATGAGGTGCGAGATGTGAAGGCCTAGGGTAGGCAAAACCCAGGAGTCGTGATAGATTCAATTAGAGGAAAAGCCCGGCTTTTAGAACATTGTTAGCATCCATTTTAGCACCCTTAGACCTATATCCCCGTTGCATAAATATGTTATGTTTATTATAAAGACGTCTATTAAACGTATTGTCTCTAAAGACGGTTTATACTTACACCACTATAACTCATCTTCTAAGAATTTAATAGAAGGGGAGTCACCTACGTCTCTCGCCCCGTTCACAGCCAGAGAGCTGGAGGTCCCGCTCCTTGCCCACGGAAGACCTGGGAGAGCATAACGCTCTTCACAACTGATTTTAACACATACCACCACATCTGCTAGAAAGCTGGGGATCCCGTCCGATCTCGCATCGATAACCTAGCAAGAGTTGGATTAGTAGCTAGGTCGGTGACGACTAGTGAATCCCCAATGTTGTATGTCGATTATTTTTGCCTATTATCTTTTTCGTCTCTGGTCAGGCGATGGCGTGTTCGGGTGCTGTTGATTGTCTAAAGACGAAGGCAAACATCAGTCGGAAAGCCGAGTCTCACTTGGCACAACAATTAAAAGGATTAGTTATCGTATGGTCGTACAATGAATTGAAATGGGCACCTCTGAGACATAATTGAGAGAACGCAGTATAGAATACGAGCATGATTAAATCAACAAGGGTCGCACTGGTTCTGGAGGAAACCCAAACAGTGACACAGATCGACACGATTTGGGTCAAGAGCAGCTATATTCAAAACTCTCTATTATTCCGCGAAGATCATTATTAAAGAAGAGCTGATCTACGTTTCTTGTTCTATGCGCTGTTATTGTTCAATGTTACATGCCGTCTGACTGTCGGATGTTTTTCCGATTCTGTTCGTTTTCCGAATACTAACTTTTCCGAACACCGTGCGGAGTTCACGGCTTCATTTCGTGGTACTCGTGCGACCGTATCTTGGAAAATGATAGTTGAGAGTTGTAAAGTAGTAGCTTGAGAAAGGATATCAATGTAAACAGCCTAATTAATCAATATTCATCTCGCTGTCCGAAACATATGATGTAATCTTGTAGGACGAATCCTGAGGTCTAAAACCCTAGCTTCCGATGTATCCCCCGCACCTCACGCCAAGGTTACACCATCATACGATACCCCGGACTCGCAGTCATTAGGTTTGACTCTGACATTCCGGCAGTTGCCAGCCAAAAAGCCCGTAAAACGACTCAAAACGATCGATCGACAAGGTCCGATGCCAACTGCGAAAAAGGGCCGTGTGTCGCCGAGGCGGGGTAAGGATGAATATAAAGAGGGCGAGTCGGTGAGAAAGTCGCGCTTCTTCAGCTCTACCACCATGGCTATGTCGGTTCTTACGCTTGCTATTCTTGGACCCATTGGCTTGGGTCTTTTTCACCATGTTGAGGCCAAGGCAGCTGTACGGCCATTGCCAGATGCGGCACAGGTGATTGACCAGAAGAGCTTCCTTGTCCTGGACAATATTCCGGCACCGAAGGAGTTTCTAGCAACCAAGGTGAGGATCATGCCATACCGGTACTTCTAATGATATGGCCAACTAACAGATAATAGGAATTCACGTGGCCTGGGGTTACGCAGAAATCCCTCAGTGAACGACCCTTCCACATCTATGACCCTGAGTTTTACGACATTATTGGGAGTGACCCCTCTTTGACATTGCTCTCCACTTCAGACAAGGATCCCATCTTCCATGAAGCTGTCGTCTGGTAAGTGAAACGCGTCAAGTTCATGGGTGACTTTATCTCACATCACCAGGTACCCTCCTACCGATGAGGTCTTTTTTGTTCAGAACGCGGGTGATCCCGATGCTGGGACAGGCCTGAACAAATCATCTGTCATTCAAAAGATTTCCCTCGCAGAGGCTGAGGCCTTGAGAAATGGATCTCACGAGGCGAGCGAGATCAAGATTACAATCGTGGACTCGAAGCCACAGGTTATCAACCCTAACGGTATGTAAGACGAGACCATCTAGAATAGGTATTGACAAGTCGACAGGCGGCACAAACTACAAGGGCCAGATCATCTTTGCGGGTGAAGGCCAGGGAGACAAGATCCCCTCTGCTCTGTACCTTATGAACCCCGAGAAGCCATACAACACTACGAGTAAGCCCCCATCAGTAGAATGCCATGATAGTCTGGCTGATGCACTCCCCAGCCCTCATCAACAACTTCTTCGGTAGACAGTTCAACTCTCTCAACGATGTCTCCATCAACCCCAGAAACGGCGACATTTACTTCACCGATACCCAGTACGGCTACTGGCAGCATTTCAGGCCCGAGCCAGGCCTGCAGAACCAGGTTTACCGTCTCAACATGGAGACCGGAGCAGTGACTGTTGTTGCTGATGGCTTCGTGTCCCCGAACGGTTAGTGGATGGACAAACAGGCGTCTATGCTGCTAACTAATTACATTCGATAGGTCTAACCTTTTCTCCTGATGGATCCTATGCATATGTTACAGACACGGGACTGAGCCAAGGACTCTTTGGGCAGAACTACACACGGCCCGCTTCGATGTAAGCGATTCTAGAATGCCGGTCTGAGATTGCATTGGATGCTTACTGTGAATAGCTACCGCTTCGACGTCCAGGAGGACGGTACGTGGGAGTACCGCAAGACATTCGCGTACGCTTCATCACGTCTACCTGATGGTCAGTTTGGTTCTATAGTCTGCTCCAACGAGCGCTAACCCGACTCTAGGGATTCACTGCGATTCTAAAGGAAACGTGTACGCGGGGTGCGGAGATGGTGTCCACGTCTGGAACCCTTCTGGAAAGTTCATTGGCAAGATTTTTACCGGCATTAACGCCGCCAACTTCCAATTCGCTGGTGATGGTCGGATGATTATCATGGGAAGAACCAAGCTATTCTATGCTACGCTTGAGGCTTCAGGGGCGCGCTTGAACTGAGAGTGAATCCCACAAGTTGAAATTTGACGTTTCAAATAACAATTGGCTATCATAATACGACAAATGTTCCTCACCTACGATATCTTAGAAGTATGCAGGTGCAAAATTTCGCTATATCCAATGAAGCAAGCTCGTCCTAATCTGTCAACACCACCTCAAATGGAATTCCCCCTGTCGGGGAGTCGGAAGGCCCGCAGGGTCCAAGACAAGGATTTCATGCTGTTGGTTATGTTTACATATGCATACGACGAGAAAAGAGAAAACAAGAGTGGAATTTTGAGTTTGAATCCTTGACTCTGGCCTCTTGTGCTGCCAATACGAAACCAAGCCGCCTTTGATCAGCAGTTTCTATCCTGCAAGACTACCAATACATCACAGTCGCCATTCTATTATACGCATTTGATGCTCATTTTGCATATGACTCTACAGCCAACAACCATTCGTGCAGATTATTAAGCTCTTGCTATAGGCTGATTGTGAAGTGACTTTTTTGGTGTTGTTGGTCCTTGATGTTTCTGGTTCCCCTCCTTCTCCTCAAGACTCGATGATCTCAACCTCTGTTTTGAATACTTACGACTTGGAGTAAGCAATGGCTGACTCTACATCTCCAGTGGCAGCATCGTCGCCCAAGTCTCGAAAGTCAAATAGACCCCCAGCGGTCGAAGCGGCTCCGATCGAAGTCGGGGATGAGAATCCCGCTGGTGATGGAGACTCGACTCTTGGTACCGATGCCAGCAGCTCCTCGGCGTCTATCAGCTCGAGCATCCTAGACTACAGGACTATGCACGGAAGGACGTATCATTCCGAGAGAGAGACTGCTCAGTATTGGTATGAAGTCTTGACATGGGCGGACTTTGACCGACTGACTTGAGGAAGGGCACCCAACGATGATCTACAGAATGAAGTCATGGATATTCAGTAGGCGGCCGGTTCCTTTACAGTGATCGAAGCTCACCTCAATAGCCACCATCTCTTGACAATTGCTTCCGAAGATAAGCTCCATCACGCGCCGATCAAGAAGGACATCGAAGTAAACCTTGTCTCCCTGCATACAAGGTGAAGGAGTATACTAATCAGTCATAGAAAGCTCTAGATATTGGAACAGGGACAGGCAAGACTTCCCCAGAATCACATTTCGGTCGCAAGTTTCTGACTATCCTCCTTGGCATGCAGGAATCTGGGCTATGTAAGTGTTCGGGCCTCGACCTTAATAAGAAATGAGACTGACTCTTTCAGCGACTTTGCGGATGAGTTTTCTGCCACCGAAGTAATTGGAACTGATTTGTCGCCAATTCAACCATCTTGGGTTCCTCCCAATCTCAAATTGTAAGCAATCAATGTTGTTCCAGTTCTAAACTAACTGGATAGTGATATCGAGGATTGTACCCAGCCATGGACATTTCGGCCTAACACCTTCGACTACATCCACATACGCTATCTAGTAGGGAGCGTCAAGGACTGGAACAGTCTCTTTGAGGAAGCCTTCCGCGCATGCAGGCCCGGAGGCTGGGTCGAAAGCTTCGAAGGCGTGCCGATTATGCAGAGCGACGATGGAAGTGTCCCTGACGATAGTGCTATGGCCGGCTGGGGCAAGACGTTTATTGAAGCTGGGAAAAAACTTGAAAGGTCTTTTACTGTGGTGGATGATAACGTGCAGGAGGAATGCATGGCAGCAGCCGGACTAATCGATATTGAATCGAGCATCTTCAAGGTGAGCATTTCATCTCCTCGCTCAGTGTATGCTGACTGAAAGGGTTCTTGGATACCTATTGGGCGATGGCCCAAGGATCAAAACTACAGAAACATCGGCCTTTTCGCACAAGAGGTTCTAGAGGGAGATGTTGAAGGTCATGTTCTTCACGTGGCCGATCTCGCCTGGGGGTGGTCCAAGGAACAAGTCACGGTGTACTGCGCAAAGCTGCGAAAGGAGATTCGCTCTGGAAAGCATCATCCTTATTACCGCATTAAGATTGTGTACGGTAGGAAGCCAGAGTGACGGGCTAGAGGACCTAGAGATCCTACAAGTCAAGGGAAAGAGAGTCTGGCATGGGTGATTAAAAGGAATGATAGCAATCGTTAAAATATTGGCATTGGTACCCTTGTTATCCTCTCTCTGCGTACCTAGGGAAGCGTCATTTGGTAGACCCCGCTAGTCCTAATCAGCTTCGCTTATGCGATTGCGTGGATATCTACACTCGTTTTGGTCGTGTTCAATGTTGAGTCAGACCAGAATGTGTCATGGTTTAAATCCATCATTTATAGTCCGTCTCGCTTCAATATTAATGAAGAAACTTGTGTATACATGTACTCATTAAAAGGATCATGAATTCATCAACAAGCGGACCCAACGGCCGACCCGAGGCGTGCGTGCCTTGCCGAAGGCGAAAGGTTGCTTGCGACCACGCCAGGCCCGTCTGTGGCAGATGTCAGCGAGGAAGAAAAGAGACCGAATGTCTCTATGCATCAGCAATTACAGCATCACATTCCCTTCCAAACACTTCAACCGACATGGTGTCCGGCGAAGGAGACACGTCACTTCCTGACACGCCCGCGACGGGGCCGACATTTTTCGGTTTCACTGGCCATGCTGAGATCTTCCAAGAGACAAAGAACTACCTCTCCCAGCTTAGGATCTTTGATACTGACTTTGACGACGCAAGTATATCCGGCTCAACGTCACAAAATCGAGTCAACTTTCAGGACCTGTCACCCACCACTCGCCAGACTTGTCTTGCAATCCTGGGATGTGTTTTCGGCCCGACTTATCAACAGCTACTGCTGCAAAACACGATGCACAAGCCAACGCCGTTCTCGCATTTCGCGGTTCCTGTCATCATCGACTCCTTACATACTGCTTTTGGGCCCTATTCGTACAGCCGAAAGCAAGACTTGGAACGGATCGCTGAGAGAATATGCAACAACACGAGTCGGCCACTACTCGACATTCATACCAGCTCAAAGGCATGGATAGATCAGTTTTGTGGTCCGAACCTCAGATGGGAGTCACTCGGTCTCTTGTGGTCTACCCTTGCGACCTTGCCAGATGCCTTTGAGGCTCTCGAGGACGCTCAACTCAATACGACAGGAGTCAAGACACCGCCAGCATCTGCTTTGTCATTCTTGGCGCGCTGTATTGAGCTGGCACAGAACTTTACCGAAGGAAATGATATCTTGATCAATCTCTATCGGCTGAAAGAAACATCCCAGTCGGGCATCACAGGAGACGCGAGTGAGTCTGCGTCATGCCATCAATGTATAGCTGCTCACCATGTCCACCAGGCCTAATCTGCTGGGTAACGCACGCAGAGGCAGTCGCCATGATGACGTACCTCGGGGGACACGCGCAAAAGGATGGCCCCAACTACAAGCCCTCTTTGTGTTCTGAGTACAAACGTCATCTCTTCGCCCAAGTCTTCTCTGTTGATAAACATGGTGTTGCATTTACAGGGCGCCCACCGCTGCTTCATCGTCAATATTGCACGACTCCTCTTCCTCTTGACTTGAGCGAAGAAGAACTTGTCGCTGATGAAGCTACGTTTACGAACGCTGTTGCTGCATTAGATGCTAATGGCTGGAATACGCATGGAGGTATCTATGTGTCTACCTTTTGCCGAGCGCGTGTTATGATAATCTATCTTCTTGACGAGATTATGGAATTAGCCCTTAGTCCTGGATCCAACCCAAGTCTCGAGTCACTGAGGTATGTTGCGTATAGTTCGAGTCGTGGGATACAATCTAATGACTCAACTAGGGCTCTAAAAGATCGCGAGATGGACACCATCTCCCAATTCCCAGCCAGCCTAGCTTACAACCCTCAAGACCTAGCCGACCCCAGCATCGACGCGGATATTCTTACCGTCAGAATGTTGCTTCAGATTACACATTTGCAGAACTTGTTTCTTCTGGAAAGACTGCTGCTCAGACACGGCGCTCCGGACGAGGGGGACCTGCTCATAACAACGTTCGAGATTGTCACTCTGACCCTTACTTTCTGGACTCAGAAAGATCGTTTCTCTCAAGTTCGTCGCTATTTTGAGTGGTTGGTATGTCTACAGGCGTGCAGTTCGTTGAACACTCTCATTTACTTACAACGTCTTAGTTGATGGCTTTCGCAGCACCGGGAGGTGGAATCTTATGCCTCGAACTCCTACGACCGACCTTTCAGTGGAAGCATCCCAAAGATGACCGCCTAACCCGTTCAAGCCTTGTACAACAGCTGAGCTTGTTGGTCGGCTTTTTCGATTGGGTTGGGCCATCAGCGCCAAACGCGGATCTCTGCGCCAACTGCAAGATCGTCATTGAGCGCGTGCTGGACTACCATCTCAATGATGCGGTAGGTACTTTGGGGGTTTTGGAAGATTTTAACTCTGGGTTGACGGGGCCTATGAATTTCACCTTTGATCTGCTGAATACGTTTGACTGGTTGGATACAAGCTCGAGGTAGGAGGAATGTGGTGGATTAAGCACTTATCTTTTCTTTATGCCCAGTATCTAATCAAAATGAATACCCTAACCTTGATCTTTTCCGTCTCTCAAGCCTCTATGCCTTTCTCGCTCTTACTAGGTGTGTAGCTAGGCCACTGGAACATGCTCATTCAGCCAGTTATCCATAACCGAAGTAGCAGGATATTTCTGGTCGCCAAGCCGGAGTAGCATCTGCATATGACCTTCAAAACCCTCGTCTTCAAATACATGCAGAGCAACTTCAATGCCCGCAGCAGTTAACGCTGCAGCAAACTCAACTGCCTGACGAATGTCACCCTGTCTTTGGGCATGTAGCAGCAGGAAAGCTTGGGCACTGGGATCACGGGCATGGTACGTCGGTGACATGGCGCGCAACCGCTTTGGATCGAAACCGAGCCCGCAGGTTGTGCTTTGTGCCACTGGACCTGGGCTATCCATGATCTCGGCCAATGCATTATAGTTGGAGCCATCGATCGAAATGATGGCTCGTATAATGTGAATATCCACCCCTGCGTGCTCCAAGTAGCTTGTGTCAGTCCCTAACAGAGTAACGACGTGCGCTCCAGAGCTATGTCCCATCAATATGACTCTTTCACCATCGAGCCCGAGCCCCGTGGCATTTTTAACCAGGAAGCCCAGAGTGTTGGAAACCTCCTGTACTTGGTCTTCCACGTTGATGGTTGGGATGAGAGTATAGTAGATGGTGGCAAACGCGTAGCCCTTGGCGAGTAAATGATTGACCTTCTTTGCTCCTATTGAGTCCAAATATTTTCCTGTTCTCCAGCTCCAACCGTGGACGAACACAACAATTGGGGCTTTGGGAGCTTCGGACCTCCAAAAGCGAAGACGCTGTGCATGATGTCCCCATACGACATGTCTCTACCCCGGACAGGTTGGTACTCATTCATCTGTGACATCGACTATCCTACTCTGGTGGGAGTGATATCATCAGACGTGTTTTGGAATATGTCCAATCCCGTGATCTCGTTCCCCTTGGCTGCCGTGGCGATGCTTCCACAAGGGCTGCGCTCGGAGGTGTCGGTGGAGGCAGTGCCTTGATGGATAGACATTTTCTACCAGAATATTCTTGCTTAGAATAGCAGATACTGTAAGGGCTTGATAATAAGATATGAACTCTATTGGCTCGTGGTTTGTGTAACGAGTCTGAACCAACATCTTCATCGCTCGCATCATCTGTGCATACACACACACTAGGCACCGATTCAGCATGACGCACAATGAATCATCGTACGCTAACCGCAATAGGAACGTGCGATGGATACAAATAACGAGACATCCAGCGACTCTTTGGACACGATAGAAACAACACCAACACTCGATTAATGGGCAATTTATTTACCTCTCATCTAATTCAAGACATACCTAACGTCAAAATGTCACCCTATCCTCTTTATACAATCCCCAAAGGCGTCTACGCTATCCCCGATGATCAACTTGATCTCCGATCGGACGCCGAGGTAGATGACACCATCAAAAGTCTCCGTCAGGTTACATCGCCCAAGAACATCTGGTTCTTCTGGAACTCTGGTTATGATGCTTTACATCCGTATGCCAAGCGTAATGTTCGCGCTTGGCATCGTCGCCTCTCAAAAAAGGGATGGGAGATCCGCGTCGTTGATCTTGATCCGAAATCGCCCGGCTATATTGGAAACTGGATCGATCTAGAGGATCCGAATGTCGTACCTGAAGCGTTCAAAAATGGTACACTCGATGGTGAATTTGCCAAGCAGCATTACTCCGATCTAGTCCGATTCCCTTTGCTGCTACGATATGGAGGCGTTTATACGGATGTTGGATTTATGCAGATTGGAGACCTCGATAGACTGTGGAACGAAACTGTTGCAAACGCAGACAGTCCATATGAAGTACTGTCCTACAACGCTGGAGGTCCTCGCAGCTACAGCTTGTTGAATTACTTCATCGCCAGTCTTCCCGGAAACAAGTTTTGGCAAACATGTCATGACTTGTTGCTAAAGCTGTGGGGGGGAAAGACCAACACCGAAGGTCTATACGAGCACCCGCTCATCAAGGAACTGCCGTTACTGGGAGAGACTTTTACTGCAGCTGGGCACAAGGAGATTAGTCGACGACTAACTAACTACATCATCCAAGGCCAAGTCATCACCATGGTCATGAGCACTATCGACAAAGAGCGAGGCTGGGATGGGCCGGAATACACTTCAACAAACATCTTTGCTCCCGAGTACATGGTCGGAAGTCAGTTGATCAACGAATACACAAACTGGAATGGGCCCAAGGCGTTTGAGCTCATGAGTCTCAAACTTCCCGAGCCTGGACAGCCAGAATCCGATGATCAGAAGCTTGCCAGAGAGATTGTGGAAAACTGTCTGTCGAGAAGTTTCGGGTTCAAGTTGGCCCACGGTCTGATCGTACAGGTTCTTGGAGAGACTCTTGGGAGCTTGTGGAGGAAGAATGTGGGAAGTGATGCTGTGGAGGGAACGTACGCTCACTGGTTGAGATATGGTATTGAGAGGTGGAATCAGTATGACTTGCCTGAGCCGGAGGCGTTTGAGACGCTGGAACCGGTTAAGAGAGGTCCATTGCTGGGTTAGGCGCAGGTTACGGTCTATGGAAAATAGGATGGCATTGTTGATATTTCTTCTTTGCGTTAACACCATCTCAGTCTCTCGTATTGATACGCCAAGAAGCAAAGGGCCGCTACAACGCTTCACGGGCAAAGTCCGAGATATTGTACATTGATCGAATGTCGGCCATGAGTTTGAAAGAAACATTCAAAGAGGAGCCAAGAAAAACCTATAAACTTATCGTTGAGGTCGCAGGGGATATAGCGGTTAGTCTGCCTCACAACAGTCCACTCTAGGCAGAGAATACCACATGCTTAATTAAGCATCGCCCATCGACTAGTATTGTAAAGCAAGATAGTCTGATCAATGCAAACTGATCATCCTACTAAGTCGATCAAACCCCGCTACAATGCCAAGATCCCCCAAAGTCCCCGTGAATCTTGTCGACCTGCCCGAATAGGCCCATGCCGATGCGGCCCGCAATGTAACGCTAGCTGTCCCGTATCAACATCCCGCGGCATAAATGATCGTTCCGGAAGGTGAAGGAGCTTGTGTGGTTCAGCTTGGGTATTGCGTCAGTGGGATCTTTTGCGATGCGTAGGACTGTTGCTGTGATGTGACGGTGGGATGTAGTATGCTTAATGTTTCTCCTGCCGTATACGTGTAGTAAACCGGATCAGATGATGATGACGATTAATTTGTTCAATGTGAGTTACCTGCGCAAGGGAGATTCGTGATTCACGACGAGGCATATGTATAAAATGCCTCCCTGCTACGGCTTCAAGTGATCAACAGGCAATACTCGACCCAAGATTCGGTATTTCTGGATCATTCGCGTTACCATCATCATGCATCTGTCTCTCGCATTGGCGGCCTTTATCGGCCTGTCGAGCGCTGTCGCTGTCCCACGTCCAGCGCAGCAGCTGTACAAGATCCAGCTCGCTCCCGATGACATTCGAACCGTTACTGAGGAAGAGAAGTGGGCACTCAGGGCTGTAAGTCTACTATTCATTCATTTTCCTTCTAGTCTGACCGTCACAGGAACACAAGCACTTCATCGACATCTCTGATCTCGATGAAGAGCCTCCCATCAGCCTCCAAGTCCTTGCCGGCTTCCCCACCGCTGTTGCGCAACAGACTTCCGTCAATGCCCTTCTGCCCAAGTTGAGCCAGACTAGACTGCGCGACTTCCTCACTACCTTTTCCAATTTCCACAACAGATACTACACGGCTTCTTATGGCCAGCAGTCTGCTGAGTGGCTCTTGGGTCAGGTTCAGGCCATCATCAGCGCCAGCGGGGCTACGAATGTCAATGTCAAGACCTTTACACATTCATGGAGGCAGCCTAGTATCATTGCCACGATTCATGGCAAGAGCGCCAAGACTATTGTTGTTGGTGCTCATCAGGACTCTGTCAACCTCCAGAACCGTGTCTCGGGCCGGGCTCCTGGTGCTGGTAAGTGTTTTTTCTTTTCTTTCTTTTTAGTCGTATGATGAAGACAGCCTAAAAAGTTGCAGATGACGATGGAACTGGATCTGCCACTATCCTCGAGGCCTTCCGCGTTCTTCTGACTGACTCTCGCGTCGCGTCGAACCAGGCGGAGAACACCATCGAGTTCCACTGGTACGCGGGCGAAGAGGCTGGTCTACTTGGCAGCGGTGCCATCTTCCAGCAGTATCTCCGCGAGAGCCGAGATGTCAGGGCCATGCTCAACCAGGACATGACTGGTTATGTCAAGCCTGGCTCCAGGGAGATCATCGGCGTCATCACCGACAACGTTGACGCTTCCTTGACTGCGTTCACCAAGAAGGTCATCAGCGCTGTGAGTAAACCTGTCACATGCATATCTGGGACATTAGCTAACAGACTTTAGTACTCTAAACTTCCTGCTGTCGACACCAAGTGTGGATATGGATGCTCCGACCATGCCTCGGCCACTCGCGTTGGTTACCCCTCGGCCTTTGTCTTTGAATCAACCTTTGAAGACAGCAGCCCGTACATTCACTCTGCCCAGGATACCATCAGCACTGTCAACTTTGCCCATGTTGCCGAGTTTGTCAAAGTCGTCATTGGCTTTACCTATGAGCTCGGATTTGCGACTCTGTGATTTAGGGTAGCTGTATCACGACGAGAAAACACTTGAAGGAGCATATCTTCTCTAGTTGCGCATAATTCAGAGAGTATAGTGCATTAGCTTGCATATAGTACATCAAATATTACTATTGTGCTTCATGTCCTCTTCGGTCGGCTCCTTTACGTTCTAGATGTCTCATCTATGAGCACATTGCAACCTCACGGGTCACACCTCATCCTACCTACCCACCACAACCACAAAGAAGCAATTTTGGCGACCTCTATGTTATAACCCTAGACCTTGTCAACATTTCTTGCTTTTTTTCGGCAGTTAGAAATAGCGTCGGGACATGGCAAACAGAGACCAAAGGCCATTGTCGAGCCACAGAGAAGTACGCGGAATGTGGGAGTGTACTGCGGCTTAGATCAGAGTCGAAGTCTGGTATACAAATGAGTCTGCGAAACAGGTTGAAAAATAGGGTTCTAACGGGCTAGTAACCCTCCACCGTGTCTCATCAGAGAAGGCCGAGGGCCCCAAACTAACGCCCCAACGCGGCCCGCCTCCCGTCGCTCTCCGGACACATGGACATCCGAGCCAAGTAGGTATCTGCCATCTATTCTCTACTCGGAGCGTCATGGCTCGGTAATCGGCGCATATAGGTGCCGTTTCTATCACAAATGAGTAGATCATTGCATGGAAATCCCTACCCTGCGAATTTGCAATGTATCATCCGGACTTCCGACTCGCTGTTGATCACTTGGAACCCAACTCCAGCAGCTCCTGGTGGAGCTCACGATTACCGAGGCATTTGTTTTCGTCAAAAAGCTTGTCTGGGGAATGGTCCTTGCACTGGGATACATCAAGGGTGAGTTCAGGGCCATCGGCAGATGATATGAGAAACGAGAAACCGTGCTCTGAGACGGTTGGACGTGGTATCAAGGCTAAGCTGAGGGAAGGATCAAACAAAAGCTGCAGGACCTGCAACGTGTAAACAACTCTATTCATCACTCACTACTGTTTGACGGGACATGCACGCTAACTCCTTCTTGTCGCAGACTCCGTGTTGCTTGTTAAGCAAAGACGTCATCCCAGCCGGCAGATGCCGAACCTAGGGGTTTCGCTTTGATTGCACAGCCTTGACCTAGAACCAGGTTCCCCGGTTTCAGTCATATTTCATGTGCTAGGCGGATGCATGTTTTCCAATTTCAGCATTCAAATGCCGGACGAGGATGTAAGGCTGGCTATAATGAAGATTCATGCTGATTTGGACAGCCACTTGCAAATCATGGCGAGCCTCATTTTACGATCCGGACCGACGGCTTGACGCCTCAAAAGTGAGCCCGAGAATAGCTTCAACTAACCTTGATGGCATGTCCCGGTTCGCAAAAGCAAGCCTCGGCAGATGGGTTTCACCACTGTGTCTCGCCTACAGAGGCACCGAAGCCACCGTAATGTCACCCACACACCAGGACCCTTGGTCTCATTCCGACTTTGCCGAATGAGGGACAGCCTTGCCGTTGGAGCAAACCTTCAACGGTTCCTCCCTTGCCCGGCCCTTCCCTCGCCTCGCCCATTGGGCTGCAACGGCCAGGAATCCTTGTCGTTCCAAGTTCTCTGCAGGGCACTAACGCCACAAGCGAGGCCCCTGGCGATCCAACTTCTAGAGCGGCCTAGAAAAGTTTAAATAAATACAGCGCCAATGGAGTGACGCGCTTCCGGGACGCCAACTCTCAACGGCGCCCGCTGATTGATTGCAGCGTTACGTGGGCTCTCAAAGCCACTCAGTGCCAGGTCGAATTCAGTATGGCTTGGAGCGTGCCGCGGCGCCCGCGGGGTTTGTTGACGGAACTTTTATAAACTTTAAGAGAATCAGGGCCCAAGTTGATTGTATCATAAAACCAAGTCAAGTCGTCTCCTCCCAGTTGTGGATTTCACGTCTATTTTCAGTGTCATGTCATGCGGATACCATCAACATCATGAGTTCTCTCGAAGGACCATCCAAGTCACCTCGTGATTCTCTCCACGCTGCGGGCAGCGTATTCTTTGTTTCTTCAGCCGGAAGGGTCCTCAAACTACCGATCCCTAGCACTTCGCATCGAGATCCTCTGACATGGCGCCCTTCAAAGCGAGTATTCGCATTCATTGCTCTCCAGTTTTACTCTGTCGTGGCGTCGTTTGAGGTTAACCTTCCTGGACTTCTCATGTTGGCGATTCAAGATGAGTTTGGAGATGTAGGTAAAATGTGGTTGATTGGGTGGGATCGAGACTGACTCTCTGTAGAGAAACACTCAGCCGCTCTCTTCGGCAATGACACTCTTTACTGGCCTGGGATACCTCTTGGGGATCCCACTTTCTACTGCTCTCGGACGACGACCCGTCTTACTATGTGCAGCTACTATCACATGCATATCCACTTTCTGGGCTGGAGCAGCAGGGAGTTTTGAAGAGTTGATAGTCACTCTCTGCTTTCAGGCACTTGCTGTTGGAACATCTGTTGGCATGGTAAGTGGATATCAACACCTTTGAGGGCGGGTACCTTGTCTGACCTTTCTAGTGCACACTCATTATTATTGATGCTACCTTCATTCATGAACGACCTAATGCGCTGTCTCTCTTCTGGTGTATCGGCTCAACTTTTATCAAACTGAGCATTCTCATCCTACCATTCGTGGCCGAGGTATGCAAAAATTGGCGTTCCATCTACCATGTATGGTCCGCGCCTTGTCTAGTGGCCCTCGCCTTGGTCATATTCCTTGTTCCCGAGACATACTTTGAGAGACCGCCAGTTGCTCTCGATGGTCGCGTGTTGGTACAGAGCAGTTCGGAAAAGGTCAAGGTTTACGATGACTGGGAAGATGTCGAGAGTTACGGCTCAGAGAGACCACTTCCAGATGTTCCACCAAAACGAAGCTTCTGGTCGAGGTTCGGTATCAGTCGAGCGCCTGGAACCAACCTGAAGGCCATGGGTGCTACTTACATGCAGATGGTTCTCTGCATCCTCAACCCTCTCACCTTTTGGGTTGCTCTACTCACGGGTATCAACTTGAGCGGCATCATCTTTTTGAACATTTCTCAGCCAGCAGTCTTGGCGGGACTATGGAACCAGGATCCGCAAACCAAGGGAGTCGGGATTGGCATTGCTGGCATCATTGGCTCGGTTTTAGCCTTCCCTGCCAGTGGTCCCCTTGCTTCTTGGTTCACTCGCTACTATTCCCTACGATCGGGTGGTATTCGTCATGCAGAGATATACTTGCCGGCCTTTGCTATACCTGTTGTGTCTGGTTTGGTCAGCGTGATCCTCAATGGAGTCGCGATTAACAATGACTGGGAACCGGTCTGGCTATATGTTGCTTCTAGCATCAGCATTTTCAGCTACCTGACAGGAAATGTGGCCTTTACGCTCTGGATCACCGAGGCTTTTCCCCGATGGGCAGTAGCTGCACTGGCTGTCCAACTCTTCACGGGCAACATGGTCAGTTTCGGGATTGGCTCCGCCATCATGGGATGGGTTCAGGATAAGGAGGTCATGGCCCCGACAATGTTGATTGGGGGCTTAATACTCTTCCTTGGCGCCTTGGCAGTTCCGGTTGCGTTTTGGGGAAAGACTGTTCGGCAGTACATCCACGGTCGATGGAGCGAGTCGGAGAAGGGTGCCTTGCGCCCCCAGTAGACGACATTTCGTACTTTATGTCTTTTGCATGACTGGTACGTTGGTTTGATGATGAAGCGAGGTGTCCTCTGGTGTAAGTTGGTGGTTAAGACGGGTGACTGCGGCTGATATAAAACGCGTCCTGGTACGGACATACCCTCTTTGTCCTTTCTATTTCTTTTCTCTATAACTGTTAGACTAGATCTCTCCACACTCTCTTACCGTCTATCTTTTTCAAAGCATTAATGGCCACGTGTCAACTGTTACTGCATCTTTTCTTCAAGTCTCAGTACCACTTAAGCACAGCTCACTATCATGGATTTAAAACCATATCTAATAATCAAAATAATTCCATGAAAAGGATAGCCTCTCGCTCATGCTCTCAAGAAAGCCAGTACATCTGTACTCTGAACGGTTGATCTACCATACGCCCATAGCAGCTTTCATATGATCCAGCCCAATCAAATCACCCTGTGCGGTTTGCTGCAACTCATGAGGAATATACTCAGGGGTATAACCTCCCCCAAAATCAACAAGCACCGTGTCTTCACTCGCGTCGATCATAACATTATCAGGCTTCACATCGCCCCAGACAATGCCGACTTCATGCAGTCGTCTCAGCGTCGCCTCGACTTGACCAATCCACTTCTTCTTCAACGCCTCAGGAGCGTCTCTTGACCGATCTCGAAGAGTTCTTCCGTCAATGTATTCCATCAAAAGACCCATCAAACAGTTAGGATCATCATCCCATACAACGAGTCCAACGAGCCTGGATGTCTTCCAGGGCGACCCGAACTTCCCGCTGTGGGCGATCTGGCCGAGCAATTCCATCTCTCTCAAGTGACCATGGTCTCTTAGACCCGCTTTGAAGAAAAGGAGACGGTCAGGTTGGGAACTTTGCTTGACCTTTTTAGGGATATCGCTGATTTCTTCATCACCCAGGTTGTCGGCGCGGATGACTTCTGAAGCGAGAATCAGCGGAACGGGAGGCAACGCAGAGCGCAATACCGCACCGTCTTTTGTGTGGCTATCGCGGTGCCGAGGAGAAGAGGTCGGCACATTAACAATTTGAGTCCTGGGGCTTGAGTCGCCGTTGATAGTAGGGTCATAATTTAGTTGGATGGGGTCGAGTTGGCCCTTTTTGTTCACAAATTTGAAAGCGAAGGTTCGAGGAGAGAAGTACTGAAGAAGTGGCATGGGCTCATGACAAGATGGTGTCGGGGCCTCTTCGTCGAGGAAAGGTTGGAGAGGGTCAAGGATCCATTCCTCGAACTGGAACAAAGTATCAGGATTGTCGAGGTCGTTCCTGAAGTTATTGAACTCCTCCGAAATGGATCCCTCTCCCTCCAGATCTTGACAAACGATGGTGACGTATACTCGTGCACAGTTGTAGATGAATGCATACTCCACGCCAAGGTCGGACTGCGACAACTCAAGCATAGAAAAGGATGGGAAAGCGGCTTCGCCGTCTGAAGATTCGTTGTACATCCATGAGGGATTAGCAATCATCACTCATCAGTGAAATACAAAGCTTATATATACCTCGCTTTGCAGATTGGGGTCATCCATCGCCATGCTATCATCCATCCCTGAGCTAAACAAAGAAGCATGAAAAGGATGAGAACGTGTGTGAGAGGAACAAATAGTGTTGGTTCAGAGCTTCGGGATCGTTTCGACTACATGCTGGGCCATCGGAAGAGCTCTCCAAGGTGACGATTGTAAAATACATCATACAGAACACCATGGAGGAGCTATGACTCTAGCACTATTTACGAAGCCCGTTCTAACAATCATCCCAGAACATTGTCACTCTTCAGAAGAAGAAAAGCGGCCTAGCCAGGTTCTCACTAGATAGCCGTGCGGAGGAGACCCAGAATGAGGGTCTTGACGTAAGAACCAGTAAGGATTGAGAACAGCTCCAGTCACTAATGCTAATTCTTTTCAGGACCTCAAATTTGTGCTTGATAACTAGCCTTCTTGAAGAATCAGGTAAGGCCAAGCCATGGTGGGCTGGCACTTTCATGGGCGAGGTGGAGTGTGAGAAGAAGGCTCTATAGTTGTTTTGTGTTGATGGCGCTTAGCTGGTTTAGTCATTCTCCGAAAAGTACTTTCAGGGAGCTTCCAGTGTTTTCAAAGTAGTAACAAAATCTTGGTGTGATCAGCGTGCAAAGTCATCGTTCAGGGAGAATGGTTCCCAAGTTTCGGTCAGTTGAGGATGGTCGCGCCGTTGCGCCGTTCCGGGCTGGAGTCTCACGTCAGTTCAGAAGTCATAGAGTGAGTGGTCATATGCAATTGAATTAACCGTTTACGCGTTCCGCAGTTGCCGAAGGGATATCTACATTCCCTGACAGTTGGGGTATCCTCTAAGTTACGGGATTGACAGTTGAGGGGGGTCATCCCATTGCACAACAGCAAAGACTAGGGATTGTGTCAGCATTGTGACATACGATAGGTCGATAGAGACGCCAAGAGCCGTCAAACCGACCCACTCGCGTATATTCGTCCCATTCTGGCAAAGTGCTGACACCCCAGTTGAGTCGCCACAGGGAGTGCTACACCGCGCCATGATCGCCTTGACCTTGGGGATATATGAAGACTCAAGCAAAAGGTATAAAGGGGCACAAACATACTCTCTTTTTCTCCTTAAACTACAAACACATTTCTCTTCTCTTGCTCACTTCCCGATCTTCAATCATGGCAACCTACTCCATCCCCAAAGAGTTCACCTCTGAACTCGAACTCATTGACAACCCCGATACCCGCTCCACCAAGGACATCCTTGCCGACCTCAATCAGTATAAGCCTGTCACTTCAGAGAAGAACATCTGGGCTTTTTGGCATGCTGGTCTCGAGGCTATGCCCTCATGGTGTCAGCGCAACGTTGCCGATTGGGTCCGCATCTGTGGTCCTTCTTGGACTGTCCGAGTCCTTGACATTGCGCCCAACTCACCAAACCATGCCTTGAAGTTCGCTAGTCAGGACTTGCTACCTGACGCCTTTCTGAAAGGGACCATGGATGGACCCTATGTTGGTCCCCATTCTATGGACTTTCTCAGAGGCGCCTTACTGTTTGAACATGGCGGTGTGGCTATTGATGTCGGGTGTGTCCTACTACGAAGCATGGATCGTGTGTGCTGGGATCTTATCATGGATCCCAAGTCACCCATCGAAGTAGCCGTGCCGCTTATGTATGGGCAGACGATTGCCAACCACTTCACTGCATCCCGGAAAGGCAACCCGTTCATTGAAAGATGGTAACTCTCCTACCTGGTCACTTCCATTGACATTCACTAACAAATTCTCAGGCACAAGTTGTTCTTGCATCTTTGGAAGGGTCGAAACAACTACGAAGGCATCAGCGCTGACCCTGCCCTCGCGTTTGTCAGGCACATCGATTTCAGCGAGGCCGCAGACTGGCCCTGGGACTTCAAGATTGGCCCACAGCAGGTTCTCGAGTACGTGTCGCAGGTCATGTGTTGGCGTCGTTTGGCCCTGCTAGAGGACGCAGGTGATGGTTTCAACGGTTCCAAGTACTGGCAAGAGAATATCCTCGGCATTGACGCACGTCATGAGACCTGGGCTGCTGAGGATGCCGTTGGTTTCGCCTCTGGTCCACGACTGTACGAGCTATTCAACCTCCGCGTTGATTCAGACCCAGAGACGAAAGACTACAAGGAGGCTTACAACTTGGTGTGGCTGCTGTTGAGGTCGGCCAGTTGGCAGAAGGTCACGCACGGCAAGGGGCTCACGCATGCTGCCCACCTAGGCACTCTTTGGGATGAGAACGAGGGCGAGGATAGTGCCCCGGGAACCTTTGGTGAGCTGCTACGATGGGGTTCTGTGCACTTTAGGCAGAAGCGAGAGGCCATCTCCACCAAGAACACAGTCAAGTCTCCTCTAATTCTTCAAGAAGGTCTGTTCGGACCATCAGAGGCGGGAGCGCAGTAGAGTAGAACCTGGTAGATTCAATCAGAGACTCCATTCCTTGTTTTGGTAGTGGTAGGTTCCGGATACTTTGCATTCGTGCGGTTCTTGTACCAATAAAGGAACAGGCTTAGGGTAACGAATATGTATTGCTTAACTATGAGTTAAGGACAGTCGCGGGCATCGGCTCCGTCAGGTTCAATAGGTATCTACCCATTGCCCGAGATGTCTCCCCTCCAATATGGTACGAAATATGGCCCCCGCCATTCCTAGTCAGTAATTACTCCAGACTCACCAAATTGTCTTGACACTCCCATGGCCCAAGCGTATGACGTAGACGGATCGTAGATTCCATTCACAACCAAGACCTTTGAGACTCCTTTGATTTGAACCATCTCGGGTGGATTATTGTTTCTGTGTCTCCAGCCAATACAGGCACTCTGCACCATGTAGGCGGCGGAAGCGCCTCTAGTCAAGGGAGCAAACTCAGCAGCTTCGATATGCTTGGCCTGAAGATCCACAAAGGACTTGCTCTCGGTGGGAAAGTCGTTGCAAATCGTCGTCAAGGAGGCGAAGAGCATTGAGTCGCCGAAATATCGCCAGCGGTTCAAACGCTTGGTAACGCTTACTATGAATGGCTGAGCCGAGCGTCGACCAAGCCGAGGTATTGAACAAGAGAAGCTGCGCCCCAAAACGAATCTCCTCGGCGTTGACGTTTGACCGGCAAACTGTGCCACATTCAGGTGCTGGAATGGGTGTCTTGGCTGCTTCAACAAGAAGGTCCTCCCATATCTTTACGATATTCTGACCCGACAGCACGCAAGTCGCCTTATTGGCTGTCTCGCACCAGTCGAAGAATCTCATGAGTGTTGCCTCATAGGTCGTTGCTTCGCTTAGCAGCATGGAAGCTTCGTCCTGATAGTGTTGAGGGTTACTGTCGAGAATCATGGAGCGAGGGTTCTTGGGATAGAGATAGGCATATTGAGTGCCAATCATGATGCCATATGGGCCCTGGCGCTGGTCTCGTAAACAACGTGTTTAAGCCGACATGATTAGCTGCCGGTGCTGACGCAGTCAGATCATAGGTAGACGAATCGAGCTTAAAATGGTTGATCAATTGCAGAGACCATCAGGCTTGAACAACACATTAATAATCAAGAAATTAGTAATCTCAACCAGACTTCCAGTATATATCTCAAACATGTCCTCATTGTTCGAGTGCCAAGCAACCATTGTTCTCATATTCACGCTCCTGTTGCAAAAAACCCGCAATTCACCATGTCATCTCAGAAAGCAAAGATCAAGGCAGTCTTCTTCGACTTCATGGGAACCTGTCTTGACTGGCACAGCAGCGTGGTGAAATCACTGCCCCCTGCAATCCCCAGCACCGGGGCTTCCGAACTCGCTCTGGAGTGGCGGAAACAGTACTTTGTCTATAATGAACAGCGCGTCCAGCAAAATCTCGATCCGGAGGATATTGACATATCGCTTGCACAAACTTTGGAAGTCATCATCGACCGATTTTCAGACTATAAGTCACACTTTGATGCCGATGTCAAGGGACGGCTGATTGAAGCATGGCACACCCAACCAGCCTGGCCAGAAGTCAAAAAGGCTGTTCAGGTTCTTCGGGAAGAAATGGGTCTTGAGACATATGTTCATGGCAACGGTACTACACGTTTGCAAGTCGATCTCACTCGCTTCTCAGGGTTGAGCTTCAATATGCTGTTCTCGAGTCAGTTACTGGGTGTGTATAAGCCTAATTTGGCTGCGTACCAAAAGGTCCTCGAACTTCTCAAACTAGATCCAGAGGAAGTTGTCATGGTTGCGGCCCACATCTACGATTTACGGGGCGCCAAGCAGTGTGGTATGAAGACTATCTACATTCATCGGTGGACGGACGATGTCGACGAGGATATGGAGGTGATCAAGAAAGAAGTTGATGTCTTTTTGGAAGACATGGAGAAGCTCCCAAGTGCCATCGCGAGCATCTAGATGAGGGGCGAAGTCTCTATGTGGTGGAACACCATACATGAAATCAGGGTCAAGGGCACGCTGGATGATGCATACATGTGAATGATATTGTGTTACTCTTTCTCTGTGGTTCCTCTCCTTACTCCTTTGCTTCTTGCTCAATATTAAATGCAGATTTCAGTTATTTAACCTCGTAGCATACCCAAAGGTAGATCAACGATCTTATCTATCGGTTATCCCGACTTCAACTATAATAAAGAACGCATTTCCAATACATCATAGCATCATAACCCAATGCTAACACGGTAAAGGTAGATCAACACTACCTAATGTACCTATATAACAGTGCTGTGCGTGTATTCCAGCCAGATAAAGAAATTAGAATGATACAGTGTTTCTAAATATGCACCGCCTCCGGGTAAAGTAGCCCATTCTCAAGAAAACACCACTGCCATAGCAACGCTGGCCACAGACATGGCCGTAATCACGCGAGCTCTGCAAGAAGAGGCTACAGAGGTAGCTTCGGGCATGGAAGCGTCGGTTGAACTATCCGTGCCACCTGTCTCTCTGCTTGCGGTCGTTGTAGAAGCTGCACTTTCAGTGGTCGACGGGTCGCTGGCGGATGCACCCTCGGTCGAAGCAGCCGTAGTCTCATGAGAACCAGAATGTGTGGCGGCAAGCAGCTCAAGGCCCTCTGTGATTGTCACGGTCGCGTAGCTGAATTCGGCAAAGCCTTCCTCTTCCAGATCTTCTTCCGATTCAAAAGTCGCCGTGGGGCGGCCTTCATCGTTGCCTCCAATGTTGACTGTGGTGCATTTTTGAGGGACAGTTCCGCTCATTGCACAGTGCAGCGAAAACTTCCACGGGTTTACCAGATCAGTGATGTAAAGGTCGAAATCGCCCGTCCCGGCGGCACTGGGCGGCGGTGTCTCGCTAGCCCATGGGCCCAAGGTCACCGTCGCATACAGGCCGCAGTCCCTGCCGTCGGGCTCTGGGGTACAATTTAGGAGGTAAGTAGTAGCCGAGGGTTCAGCACTGAGGACCTTGGCCAGCAGGGATTCATCGGGGTCTATCCAGAGGAGAGAAGTGACGAGAGAGGAGGGCATTTTAATGTCAGGCGGAAAGAAAACCAGAGTCTAGAGCGCAAATCAAGTGAGAATGTCGAGGTTTTGTTTCAAGGAGAGACGCTGTGATGAGGCCAGTGTTTGTTGGTCGGGGAGCAAGAATCGACCCATTGTTTTATTTTTACGATGTGTTGTTCGTAAAGGGCCTTGACCCTGGCGAAGATCACAAAAACATCCCTGAGATGCTATACGAAAGCACTATTGCACGCTGTTTGCTGGCGTCATCTCTTGGTGATGGGAACGTTCTCTCATATGGAAAAAACATGACATTCTTTGGGCAGTTGAGCAGTTGGCATATGTTAATGACTACCTAGTATACAGCGGCGACGCTATTGATGGACAGGTACTTTTTATCCTGAGATGGATGGCAGGGACCTCATTCGCTTCTGCGCTGCCCGTCGAAAAGAGAGCTCAGCGGGTCCTGTGGAGCGCGTCCCAGCAAGTAGGGACGAGGGAGCGACGCATGATAATAGGTACATATGTTCAGGCGGTATCTAGCGGAGTAGCCATGTATTTCTTAGCTGTTGCCAACATTTCCCCACATATCATAAGATCTCTTGCACCTACCCTAGACTTCTGGGAGTAATAACGTTCCCCCCGATCCCCCAACCTCAAACGAGACAAATTCCAGAAACATTTAAGCCCAGAGCTCTACAAGGGTGCAGATACGACATCACCTTTTGGCTCAATTTTGTTAGTCTTGGGGTATCACACATGGATAACGATTGAGCGTGTCAAGAGACAAACGCTTATGGGGAATTCCGATCACATTTAAACAATATTTAAACGTAATTGTCAATATGCAAATATATAGAAGAAGCCTTTAGATGGAAAGTCACTAGGGACTGACTTCAAAGAGGTGAAATTAGGCTTAAAATAAGTTTTCAAGGCTTGGGCAAGTGCGGGTGGGCGTCATGCTGAACTCAATTGGAAGGTTTGAGTGATGACGTCAATGACGCTATTCGTGACCAAAAAGGAAAGCGCGTCTGTTTCGCGCAATGCTCCCGCTGATGAGCCATGTCTGGAGCTCGTTGAACCATCAAATCATAAAGATAACTGGTCTGGCCCTCTGCCAGTAATGAGCCTGTTTGCAACCCTCCCTCCCAGAACAAACATCACGTGCGTAACACGTGATTCGGTCTGGTGGTCTGTTCTAGTGCAGCCCGCCTCAAGGAGCTCAATTCGAGACCGGCCGGCATCAACAAGAGCCTACGGCCCTTAACTTAATCGGTCTGGTGGTCTAGTGGTATGATTCTCGCTTAGGGCAAACCCTACAGCACAGCTTGCGAGAGGTCCCGGGTTCAATCCCCGGCCAGACCCTTTCTTTTGCCGTTCGACCGGTCATGGCGGAGAGGCAGTGTTTCTTTTTGCCATGGGTTCTTTCAAACTCGTGATGGACTTGGAAACTCTATCTGCGAGCTGATAGCTGATAGCTGGTAGCTCGTCATCGTTGCACACAGCATTGGCCTGCAGAACGGCTTCTCAAGGATTGGTCTAGTGGCTTGTTACTGCTTCCGGAGACCAAGTGCTTCATTGATACATCATCAACTCGAACAGGAACAGAGATCACTGCTTAAGCATGTTTTATCCAACTCAAACCTCTACCCTGGGAGTCCGGAGGAGATCATCCAACGCCTCATACCGGCATACCAGGACGGAAGGTTGTCATCTAGATCATGGTTTCGTACCTAGACAATGGTACCCAATGCAATCACTCATTTGGATTGGACACTAGTTGAATGCAATTGCTAATTCATAATCGTTACGTCTATATGTCATAAAACTCTAAAGGATATCTCGCTTATAAACACAAATACGCCATTGTAACCAAAGACCCTCCAATAGCCGCATACAAAAACTCGGGAGTTAATGATACACCAGCTGACATCTCCTCAGCATTGCTGAAATCCCCAGTATCACTCAGATATGTCTTGTCGTCGGGGGTCGCGGTATACGAGTCCTCGTTGTACGTCGAGTTGAGCGTCACAGCTCCGACAATGTCGCCCGATTCAAGTCGGATGTGGGTGTCGATGATCTTGTCTGCCAACTTGTCCTGTGAGACAATGATTTCTCGTGCGCCACGGATCCAGTCGCCGTAGCCTCCGTAGCCAGAGTGCTGTCCGTAACAGAGGTTGAGGCCATTGCCTTCGACTTCCACGCCGGGAAGACTGCCCTCCCATCGGTAGCACCAGGTGTTGCCGTGGTCATGGCCGAAAAACAAGCCAATAATACCAGGAATAGTAACCAGAGCCTCGGTGAAGAGCTTATCTTGTCCACCGTAGTGGCAGTTGTCGGTATCCCTGGTGCCGTTCGCGCACCATCCCTCGCCCTGCTGTGCGACAGGGGGGTCGTAGTTGAGACCAGGCTGCTTGTTCTCGTCAATGCCTACCTCGGTCTGAATAGACATTGTAGCATTGATAGGAATGTGAACAAATGCAAGTGCAGGGATGACCTTGTTATACTTGTTGACAAGCTCTGTGTTGGTCTCGTTGAACCACGTCACAACGCTCTCATCAACCCAGTTCTCCTGATCGTCGGCTTCGTAGTAGCGTCCGCCTCGGCTATCGAAGAACCACAGAAGCAGCTCAGGAGTGCACTTGTTGGTGTTGGTGCAATTGGATGCGTATACGGGGAGGTAGTAGTTGGAAGTTCCGGCGTCTTCGTCGTCGACCATGGACTTGGTACGCGCTCCAGGCCACATCTGTTCGCGCTCGAGAATACCCTCGCCGGTGATGTAGTAGTTGTGGTCGTGGTTGCCATAGGTCGATGCCCATGTGAGATTCCGCTCGATTATGGGGGCGACGATCTGGTCGATGTAGTGGGTGCTGTTGTGCTTGAAGGTCGAGTCGCCATTGATGAGGTCGCCGTTGAGGACTACCAAGTCGGGGAGCTCATAGTCCAAGACGTCGCTTATCACCTGAACTGACTTGGCGTCTTGTGCTGGGCCTGTTGTTGATGCGACTGTCGCTGTTAGTATGCGCATTGTCAGTGTGACTTGGAATAGGTACTTACGTTGGCCAAAGTGCATGTCGGAAAAGACTGCGATCTGAAATGTTCCCTCTGAGGTGAACTTCAGGGCAGGAAGGTTGTCATTGTTGACGGCGCGAGGGATGCTCGCCGCATGCGACAAAGCAAAGAGAGAAGAAGCTACTGCGAGTGTTCTTGATGCCATGGTGAAGCTTGTTGGTCAATGTGTGTCTGATGATCTCCTCCATCCCATCCCATCCCATCCCATTGAAGGGATGAGGGTATTTACATATCGTGAGGTCCATGGTCGAGACGTCATCCTGTGGCGAGGTGATTGAAAAAAAGAGACGACCCCATGCTGCAAGACTAGGACGCGGGAAGCTAAAGTGGCATGCGTAGGGCTTGGCTACGCGGACTGCCGCGCGTTACCAATGCTGAGACTATCGTCAAGAAGCGCCGAGGTCGGGGTCGAATTTTGGCGAATTTTGCAGGGAAGAGGGTTTCTGGGGGGTCAGCCGCGAGACCTGACATTCCAGAGCCCGGGGTTATTCTTCTTGCGTCCAATTGGGGCATATTTTCCCGTGTTTTGACAACCAACCTTGCTCTCAGAGGCCCTGTTCTCACCTCCAGAAGACGCATCGTGACGATATCCCCTGTTGTTGAAGCTTCACGGGATGTGGGGAGGGGCTTGGCGCATGGCGTCTCTGAGCCTCGTCATCCACGGGCAACTAAGCTTAAACGGAGCTATCGGCCGAGTGGACTCCTCCCACTTTACCGACGGGCTTAACAGTGTCAAGACTTGACGCGTAATCCAATAAAGAGGCTATTGAGGCGGTAGTTGAACGCAGGGGTAAAAAGAGGCTAGAGTTTGGGATGGCAACGGAGCACGCGACAGATTTTTTAGATGCTTGACCACGCGGCATTGGAGTCTGGGCTTCGCTTGAGCATGATCAATTTGACTAGCAATGGGTTATGGCTTCATTCAAACTGGAGTATGTGCTGAATCAAGGCCATACGCCGAAAGAAGAGAACAGCACCGCCCACTGTCAAGCATCGCATTGCATTGCGTCGTCTCACTCTTCAACATGACTCTGTTGGTGATGAATCCTTCTCTTCTACACTGCATTAATTTTGAGAATTTTTTTAAACAGGGGGGCTATCACCGTTAAGGCTTGGCGTCCGACTCCCGAACTCCGAACCATGTCACCGCAAATAAGGTGTCCCTTGATGATCATGACTCGACGTGCTTGGAGAAGATTTGAAGGGTCTTTCTTTACCGAGGTACGAATATTGTCGGGTAAGGCAAGGTTACAACGCAACGGACGGAGACGCCGTCATTGCGTCCCTCTCCTTTCACTGCCTCCCTCACTCAGCCCTGCTTCCTTCACACGCGAGTGACGCCCCACCGGCTTCCTTTTTTCTTGCTCCATCGACCTGGTCCTTGTCCCGCGCGGGTATGTCATTGTGGGCAGCTTTGCGAGACATACGCAGCGCCAAGAGCTTTCTTTGCAGGTTTTACATGGATCACCTGTTGGCCATGAGAGGGCATTAGTGCTTGGAAAGCATTTAATAATACAGATATCGTGAAAACCCTTTCGCGTCTAGGGTAAGTAATCGTCGCTGTCCACTCGCTGTCCACGGGTGCAGGCTTCCTGAACACTCCTTGGATCACATTTATCCAGGTTTCCCCTTTTTCTGTTGCTGTGAGAACATATCGACTGGTATCTTTTTTGGCGATGCTGAGGAATGGGCCTTTATGCTGCCTAGCTTCGGTAATGCACATTTCTCGTATTAACCTTGTATCCCAAAGCCGATCAGCCCTACCCGCTCCAGATCACCGATACGAGTGATGTCGGTTCGTCCAGTCAAGTTCAACTACAGACAGAGGCTCTTTAGTGTCGAATTACCGATACATGACGTAGCCTTCAACGGCTGTCATCCGAATTCACAGCAACACATACCGACGGCGAAGTGACTTCAATATTGGCACCAATGCATAGACATTCATTACTGGTCCGCTAAGTTCATGTGCTATCATCAAAATATGTAACGTGACCGTTCACTTCGTACTGACCCAAGCAGCCCGAAAACCGTCACAGAAGAGAATACGCTAGTCATTCCCGCTCTCACCATCCGCTTAGCACTCACCGAGCTTGGTGGGCTCGCAGTCGCCGTTGTTCTTGTCGCAGCCCTCGTAGGCCTGGCACTGGACCTTGGGGTAGCAGTTGTTGGAGTAAGTGGCCTGTCGCTGTTAGTAATATTCTCTTTACACTACAATCCATGATGCGTACCTTGTCACCCAGGTTGGTGTTGATGCCCATGAGCTCACCACCGTTGACGGCAGTGGTGCCCTCCATGTGCACGGAACGAGCACAGTTGTTCTTGCAGTTGCCGCAAGATCGGTAAACCTTGCCGTAGTCGTTGGCGTAAAAGTTGACAATGTTGACATGACCGCAACCGTTGTGCTGAATGATCTTGTCAGAGGCCTTATAGGCACCTCCGCCGATGATGTTGGCGGTACCGTCGCCCTTGATAGAGATGGCATCCTCGCAGACGTCCTCAAACCAGACGAATTCCAGGTTGCAAGCTCCGAGACAGTAGACACCTTCCTTCTGGTTCTTGCCGATGATGACGTTACGAAGAGTGGCACCCTCCTCAAGAACGAAGACGGTGTCAGCCTCACCTGGTGTTTGTTAGCATGCGGCTGGGCCGTTCAAGTTGAGTTACATACCACCCTCGCTCTGGCCAGTGCAAGACTGTCCACGGTCATACTTGACCCAACCAGCATCAAAGGTCTGACCAGCCTTGATGTACTGAGGCGCGCTCAGGGACTTGGAGTCGGTTGGTGTAGGAAGACCACCCTCATAGCCCAGGCAGGCCATGGCCGCGGGGAGGGCGGCGATGAGGGAAACAAGGCTAGCGGAATGCATGATGGAATCGGTGACGTAAATGTAAAACACAAAAAACACCGATCAACGGGTTGTCAGGATGCTGATGCTGTATATGAGACAAGGTAGAAGACGGGATGAAAGCGTGTGGGTTAAGAGTCTCAGATATTGGGCTGGGCAACCATAGCCTTATATCGACCTTTTCATCTGCACGCGGTATGAACTGACAATTCGTCTTGTCACGCATATTCCCGCTCGGCAATAATCTTTTGTGGTGTGTGTTAATTAAGGACTAGAATCTGACGTTGCTTGTGGTTTCAGTCGCCAGTGTTTCATGCTGATTGTTTCGATAATAATTCCTCCACTCATAAGAGATGCGTGTTCTTCTCCTCCACCGAGTAACTTCATGATAGGCTGCCCTAGGATCAAACCCTTGCTTAGTAGTCCACACATCCTGGACGTTAATGGGGGTGCATGTTTATTCTGGTTAAGGTTATCCATGAATGAGTTTGGTTGACGTGGTGATATTCCAGCAGTAGAGTTGCTCGACTTTGAAGATCAGATGCCGCTTTCGGAGGGCCCAGAGGTGTTGGTGCGTGATATTAGCTGATTGGGTCGCGTAGATGTGCTATGAATCGGATGTAGAGGTTCCTTGCGACTTCCGGTAGATCATTGCCTGTGGGAGACGGTCTACCAGGGATGTTCGGTGGTTGTCACTTGAATGAGCTGACAGGTCCGTGACGGAGGATGGAGAAGTCAAGGTTCATTACCACATGGAATGGATTTCTTCAAGGATGATTGATCCATCGTGATCCATGCCTACTACTAGTCCTTCGGCCGAGTTCCAATGTCGAGTCCGGCTTTAGCCACGGGCCATCGGGCAGTGAAACCCCCGCGATAGGTTCGGAAGTAATTGAATGTGGCTAGAGATCGACATATAGCCAGGTGACTATTTGTTTCTGAGTATGGCCGAGTCTTTTAAGCTCATTATAGTGGTGGATGGTTCCTCGTGACTTGGAACGGCATACTATGATGGGTATGGCCTGGAAAGGAGGTTACATGCTTCACACCGGAAAATACCAGACTAGTGTAGCCTCCCCACGGAAAAGCATCTTGATCATGCGGTTCATTGGCAAAAGAATACTGCTCAGGGGCTACTGAACTTCCACAGTGCCTCGGTGGTTGTGCCACTACCCGATGAACCCTATTCCTTGGCCGACAACCAAAGCCATTCTGGGTAACCGGCTGCTGTCCCTCCGTGCAATGTCATCTTTATCTTCCAATAGGTGGGAAATAACCTTAACTGATGTATGCGTACGTACGTGTATCTCACAGGGACATTGCAGGGAGGGCTGCTGTAACCTTCGCGTAGGTGCATCGACGTTTGGTAATAGAGATCCTGTCTGAACATGGGACATAAACCCCGAAGCCTATGGTTAAACTACGTACTTTAATTAGTTTCGTGAGATACAATTGATGGATTTAAAGAAAAATTGACCGCTTTTATTCTTGGGTGTAATAAAATTGGCCCCCCTTCTTGAGTGGTAAGATGGGGGTGGGAACATGGAAGACGCGCGTCCTGGCCCGACTGTCGGTGACGGGGTTTACAATGACATGAAAAGACAAGACTTATTTACGTCTGCTGTTTGTAAATACATCGGTCAGTCTAATATGTCTCCTATCGTGTAGGCATCATGCCTGATGCTCTGCTGACTGTCGCATCATCTCAACATCCTCCTCATCAATCGACATGCGTGAACCAGCATCGTGATGAGTCTCGTGGGCATGTAACCTCATGTTTACAAACATAGACCACAAGCCCAGGTCATACATGATACGCAGAACTCCTCCGACCACAAAGGCAATCCAGAACTTTTCTCTCCCGGCCAGAGCTCCTGTAAAGGATGGTCCTGTAGCCATCGCCAAGGTTCGAAGCGTGCTCGTGATGCCCATCACGGCTGTGCGCTCTTCAGGTTTGACGACGGCTGCGATAAAGGCTGCTCGCGGTGCTTGATCCATGTTGTTGAGACCCATGCGGATAAACAGGAGAATGATGGTGACGACAAGTCCGCTCGGCGCGGGGAATAGCAAGACAGCGACAGAGGATGGCAGATGCGTAAACACCATGGTGTTGAGAAGTCCGAGATGTCTCGCAAGCGGTCCGGCAAAGATTGTAGAGACAGTGGCCAAGATCATAGCCGCCGACATGATGTCACCAAGGGATGTCTTGGACAAGTGAAACTTGCGATCCAGAAAGTAGGTCGTGAGGGCCTGTGAGACCATGCCATCGGCAAGGGAATCAACTGTAAGGAGGAACCAAAGCTTGTACATGACGTGACGGGTTGATTGTGAGATTTGAGAGAAGCGGCCTTTTGTCTTTGGCGGTTGCTGAGGACTGGGTTCTTCTTCTTCATCGGAATCGTGAAGTAAACCCTGAGCCAACTCATCCGAGGTTTCTGTGGGTGTCTTTTCCACCTCGCACTTGCTGCTCATGGACAAGGTCGAGATCATGTTTAACCCACCCATGACGATATAAATCCAAAAGGTCGCATGATAGGTCTGCACCATACTCCAACCCTCTCGCTGCTTCAGTCTCTCCACAAATCTCCCCGCAAGTTCCGTGCCAGCTGCCGATCCAAGACTTGAGCATGTGACATACCAAGACAAGACGTCGGCCCGTGTCTTGGGTGTCGTAATATGTGAGAGCATCGACTCTTCGATTGCTCGGAAGGGGCCAAAATCGGCGCCGCTGGCACTCACGACGCCCACGACAGCGGCAAGGAGAAGGACCCAGAAGTTCTCAAAGACGCAGAATACGCCGCCAGAAACAGCCATGAGTAAACCGCCGGCGAAGAGGACCCGGCGACGACCGAGACCGTCAGCCATAAGAGTGATGACCAGGCCGAGCACAACATCGCCGAGAAGAGTGAGACTCATAAACAGACCGATGCGAAAGTCTGAAAAGCCCAGTTCCGAGAAGAAAAGAGCTATCGTGAGCGATACAGCTCCGAAAGCAAACATGCGACACGTTCGCGAGAGAATGACGAGCCACGCATCACGACCAGTGAGATACAGCGAGGCAATACCAGACTCATGATACAGCCATTTGGCTGTCTTGACGAACGACGACGGATGACCAGCCATTTTGACGACGTCTCGAGATATGAAGTTGAAGTGAGAAATCTCTCACCTCTGGTCGTCAGAAGCGGAGGTTGCATTGCGCGATCTGCGGGGTGGTGGTTGGTGGATCGGATTCTTCGGCACCGTGATCGGCAGCTGAGTTTCGACGTCATCCTGACTTGATTAGTGTCACCGAGATGTGAGTCAAGAGAGTTCTGGGATAGTAAGGATGATGTTGAAAGGCTTATTTCCGAGTAACTGCTCGGCTCGGCGTTTCGTCTTGGCTGGGTCAATTGGAGTCGTAGAATACCTAGGATCGATGACTGGCTGCTTGAACGGATCTATATATCCGAGAACTAGATCTGACAATAATTCAAGATCTAATATTCTCATCGTTTGCTTAACTTTAGTATTATAGAGTGGTAATTATGACCGATGACTCAGAACTGACCTCGTTGATGAGTTGCGGTTTAAGCAGTGCTAGATAGACCCAGACTTTAAGAGTCTGGCTCTGCACCTTGATTTAGGAATATAGAAAATAAATATTAAAGTTTTTTACTCTATGGTATGTATACAATCCTATATTTATTATGTTCTCAATGATCTAGCCACTTGTTGACCGTGTTGTTCAACCCACCTCTTCACAGAATTTTCCTCCTTCAACACCTCGCGGAAGATTCTTCAACAATCACAAACTAAGCAGATTACCGTTTCTGCTCCCGCCCAAGCATTATTGGAGATATTCAAGCAACAATATGCCGAGGTGGAACGCACGTGAGGGCGAACTGCATAAGAGCGCAAGAGAGCATGGCATGAATTGGCCAAACAAGCCGAAGTGAAAGTCATCCTTGAGACAGCCGAAAAGATCTGGTCGGAAAGCGGTACAGTTCCATTTCACACATTGGATGGTAACTTTCGCCTATATTTGGTCCAATATCTCGATCACTTCTACGACCCGGACTACCATCCCTCTAAATACGTTGAATTCTATTACTTCGGCGAGGACCATCGTCCAGACCTCTTTGGACTGCGGGCACGGGATGGAGAGAGTCGATCAGACGGTCATATGCGCCTCAGGAGCTCAGTTGACTGCCACTTTTCTCCGCCGTTGGAAGCAAGTCCGGAGCCCTTTGAGGTCAAGTCTCTCAAGTCTCTCAAAGATTATGGAGAACATGCCTTTACTTTTCACATAATCGACAACGACCACCATAGTGAAGGTGAGCCGGGACTTGGTATTCATGGATCAGTTGGAAAAGCCAAAGGGGCCTGAAACCTTTGTCTTTATGGGAATTCGAGATGACTATGCAAGAAAAATGCTGTTGGAGATGCGAAAGGGTTCAAAAATTCTGGCCCGGGGTCGATAAACGCAGTTCAAGGTGTCGTGGCCAGTGAAGGAACAACGACTAAGGGCGGCTCTCAAGCAAGAAGGAGAAGAAAGCGCAAAGCACGGCGCGATCGGCAATGAAGAACGGCGGCCAGGGGCGGTTCTAAAGGATTGTGGTCTATTGCGATGTTGAAGCTGGGCTTGTGGCTACCTAATTTGCTAGAGCAAGACAAATCTGTTGACAGATGAGAAAGAGTCTGAGTGCTGACGGCGATTCATACTCATATGCTATCCTGGAATAGGTAGGGAGCGCGAGCATGTTGTCAAGGCCCCCTTACGGGCCTTGTTTGAACAACTACTTGGTGGTTGCCTGAAGGTGACGATAGATTTCGAAGACTAGAAGAGCTAGAAAGAGCTGAGAATCGCAGCATATTCACCTCTTCACAGACCCATCAGAGTGAACGAATTGAAGAATTCGAGAGAATATGGATGGTTAGATTGTCGTGTGCTAACTAGACCAACCTCAGCATTGCAAGATGTACGGAACAAGAACTATATACGGGAACAATCCTAAGGACCTAAAGGTCTCATTGGGTTAACCCCCATTTAAGAGTCAGTGAAGGGGTCAAAGCCCTGGACACCATCACCAGCCGCTGCCTGCAGAGAGTTACCAAACTCATCATCAAGCTTGGGACCAACACCACCGCTCCAGTTCTGGAGCATCTTGTCACGAAGACCAACATCAGGCCAGTTGTCCCAGCCAACAAGAGGAGCGCGGAAGAAGGAACCGGTGGGGTTCTCGGGGTTGTTGCGGTCATCGTCGTTGGCGAAGCGGAAGCAGTGGGTGCCGGCGCCGTCCTTGTGGTAGACGAGGAGAGGGCTGCTGCCGTCGATGGGAAACTGGTTGCTGGCGCCGTCATACTTGCCGTGGCAGGAGGGGGCCACGCGGACGACGTTGTCTCCTTGGGTGAAGACGACGATGTTCTCCCAATCGTGGCGGTGACCGCCGAGAAAGCTGCCGCCTACAGCCTGATCCTTTTCAAAGTAGTACTCGTACCTGGTATTTCTTGTAAGTGGTTGAAGATGAAGGTAAGGTAACAAGACGAGAACTTACATGACGGCGCAGAAGCCGTTGTTGCAGCGCTTGCGAGAGTAGGTGTTGCTGTTCTCGAGCTGGTGGGGATCACGGCAGTCACCCTGAGGTGTGCCAGTGGCTCCATGGCCAGGGTTGACGTTTCCGCTGGGGTCGATGGCGGAGGTTTGATAGCAGCCATCGGAGTCAAAGTCGAGGTGAGGCTGGAACTTGAGTTCAAGCTGGTCGGCGCCCTCGGGGAGAGCTCCGATGACATCTCGCTTGTGAACGGGAGTGCCCGAAGCCACGGCGCTCAGGAGAGCGGCAGCGGTGACGATGCTCTTGTGCATGATGAAGGTGTTAAAGAGGCCTGAGTTGTCCTTGAGTTGAAGGTTGTGGGTTGTGAGTTGTCAAGATTGAGATATCCTGTGGGCGCATCAACGTCTTTATAATCGCTCGACTCTACGAGATACCGTTTTGGGCTTCATGATAGACAAATCGTGGGGCAGGTATCAAAGTGCAACGGTCGTGGTGGCTGTTCGGAGCATTGTGATCCAATAAGCTTAACATGCCTCATATGCGACATGGCCCCCAGCGCTTACAAAAGCATTGTGGCATCTCCTGTTCTCCCTGCAATGCCGTCTCATCGAGTTAGCGCTAAGCCGACAGACAGAAGTTCTGTCCCCCTGTCTGAACGAATCCTTCGCCTTTAACTACCGGGACTAATAGCGGGTTCATTCTGGGGCGATCGGCCTAGTCGACTTCCTTAAGAGGCAGCTGAGAACGGGAAATTACATCATTGAAGCCGAGCCCAATCCTCGAAAGGGAGAGCCAAGCCTGATCGGCGGCAAAGCTGGGGGACTTTGAAGGCGGAGATGAAGGCACGTGGGTCAAGGGAACGGTTCAAGGAGACGCAAACGCGGGACTTAATTAAAGACCGCTACTGCAAGTGTAGGACGAGAATTGACGTCACAATATTATATTGTTTATCTTGGTTGAGCATCCATCAGGAGACGCCGCTGCTCCCTTGGGATGGATCTCTTTCAAGCTGTGTTTCAGCTCCAATATTTGGCGCCACAGCCTTGTTGATATTCGCCTAATGAGACTTGAGGCGCTTTTTAGTGAGGTCAGTGGTTTCATATGCCTGCTGGAAATCAATGCAAGGCCTTGCAATTCTCCAATAAACACGGCGCATTGGCAGGGATTCGCTGATCGTGCGCTGAACGGATGAAACGCCAATATATTCGACACCCCAGACAGGCAGGCAACATTCCTGGGTCTGCAAGATGGCACCAAAAACAAAATAACCCCTGGTCGATCGCCCTCTCCTGCACAGCCTTGTGGATCAGATCGACAGAAGCCCGACTCCCGAGGCGGCCGCCCTGACTGGGGTGGTTGCTGTAAGCCAACAGCTGAATGTTCTGCGGAACAATGAGGCTTTGGCAAATGGTTTCACACAGTTGAACAGGCTGTGCTTGAATATATGAATTAACCAGTCATATCACGGAATGGGCGATTTCACATCAACACGAGCCAATGCCGATATCGACGGAATGTCGGTGGCTGACGTATGCCATTCCTTCTTCTTGATTTAAATAAATCACTGGTGACCAAGCATAACTAGGAATGGCCTGTATACTTTGAGTAGAACTTGTCTTCAACTTGACCAAAATAGTAAAAGTTGCTGATATGTTTCAGTAAGGCCGTGATACCTTGACGGTAGAATGTATGTATGCCTTGTAATCAGCCCCCGTCCTGCGTATGATCAGCAGGAGAAGCTGAAGATCGTTACCCTGAAGTATAGAAATTGGGGGCTATAGAGTGAAACTTTCTGCGAGCCTTGGAAGCAGCATTGAAGAGATCTAATTGCCGAGGGTGACACAGTGTCGCTGGCTGAATGATTCCTCATCATGTGGGGCGTCGAATGGCCCTATTACAGGGACCGTGTAAATTGGATATTTCAAGGAAAAGGAGTCAAGAGATCGATCAATGAAGCATGCCGCTTATCCTGAACGAATAGATCTTGGCAATGTGACACAGGAGTAAGACTCTGGACTGAGTAATCATCAAGATTAGTGATCTAATGGGCTGAGACGGAGTGATTTGTCTCATACCTTGGTTGTAACCGTTACCAATATGGGCAGGTTACTTTTTTTTTAAGTAACATTGGGCTTGATGCCAATGCTCTATGGCACAAAGTCCCTTTGCTATTTTTCTTGGCACTCTGTACATTGTCAGACCAAGGCTAGGGGCCTGCTGTCCCGATCACCACCGGTATTCCGACCCCTCCAGAATTCAGTCAGAATATCGATCAAACCCTCTTGTCGTAGCTCGATAATGTCTACCGTGAGGTCCATACGTTGCTAGAGGTGGTTCTCTTGGGTCGCTGGAACGGCAAGCGTCGTTCTTCAAAGGAGCCTGTATTCTTCAAACAGCTATTCCAAGCCTCCTATATCGCAGTATGGGTGGACTAGGTAGTACAAAGAATACAAGACAGTAGGCAACACGAAATTTATCCTCTTCACCTCATTTAATGGATTACCATCCGCTTGGTAGCTGATATGATAATGTTATGTGAGGTAGAAACTAAACTCCTCCCTGGACTCTAATTATAGCTGATATACCCAACAAATTCATCATCCGTTAGCATGGCCAGAATATCCTCTTCGTCCTTCGGATTAGGTGTAAACCGGAATGCCCGACGCTGGGCAATTTCCATCGCCGAGCCAAACCGGCCCTGCACTGTTGCACTCGCGCCATTGCGCATCAAGAACCTGACGTTCTCAACGTGTGCCATATAGACAGCTGTCTGTAATGTATTTCCATACACTCCAGGCCCTTGGGCATCTATATCAGCACCACGTTCCAGGAGTAGCGTCGCCATTTCGGTGAAGTGAGTAAAATGCCTTGCCACGGCAGTCAGGGAGTTTCCGTAATGTCCGCACTGGGCATTGACGTCTGCACCATGCTTTAGCAGGAGCTTGACGTTTTCTAGCCTGTAGTTGGCGGAGGCTGCTTGCAGTGCACAGCCATACGCACCACCCTGCCAGTTGATATCTGCTCCCTTCTCAAGGAGGACCCGGATGGTGTTGAGGCCTTGAATATTGCAAGCGGCGGTGCAAAGGGCATTTCCTGCCCATCCGATATCGGAGTCAATGTCTTCCATGACGTCTGCTAGTACCTCAACTACGTAGGAGTGACCTTCTTTTGCAGCGAGGTAGAGGGCGTCAGGGGTAGGGTCTACTCCAAGATCGAGCAGGTCCTCCACGAGATCCAGGTTCCCCTTTCTAGATATTTGTGCAAATTGTGACGCGCCTCTCTAGACAGCAGTGTCCCTGTCCATGTTGATGACGAGTGTGGCATAATCGTAAGTTGTTCCCGCATGCGATGAAATGACTTGGCGCTTTCTGGAAACATCGCTTTTGATGACTGCATTAACTCTTTCCTTCATTCAGTTCACTTGTAAGCATCTACCTGGTGATAAAAATTCCATGAAACTTACCTGTAAGTCCTGCCGCATGTTCTGTGCTTCCTGCAGCGTCTTCATTATGCCCAGAGGATGTGCCCTCCGTGCGACTCTGACTGGGGTTTCATCCCATCTGTTTCGGATCGTACAATCAGCTTTGCTATCGAGAAGAAGCTTTACAGTTTTTTCGTCCCCGATCTCTACGGCTTGATGTAGAGGAGTGCGCCCGTCGTGGTCCTGCGTATTAGGATCGCCTCCCTTTTCCAGTATACTCTGGGTCAATTCTCGGGCACCCCCTGATATCGCCAGGTGAAGAGTAGTCTGGCCGTGGTGATTCGTGGCGTTGATGTCTGCCCCATTCCTGATCAAGCGGTTCATAGCAAGGATATTCCCGGTAGATGTTGCTTGAAGCAAGGCATTGTTTCTGAGCCTGTCGGCCGAACAGCGGAGGGCCAGTTCATCCTGCGGACGTACTACTTGTAGCGCGACCATGGCGTCTGCGACATTGAATCCCTGAGAATCCACTATGTCTTTGAGCTGACTGATAATTATCTTCATGCCTTAGCTCTCCAGAGATGGATATTTACAGATCTGGCGATGGTCGTGCTGCAGCATCGGTATCACTCTTTCGTTTGCAAGCCCACTTCGCCCGCTGACCTTGCCGACCAACTATGTAGGTCAGCAACTGATAAAGCCTGGAATACATGTGGGAGCATCTTCCATGGTACTCACGATATCCTTCTGACCGGGCATAGAAGTGGTTTCTACAAGCGAACTGACGTGTTGTAGATGATATGCTTCAGAGTGAAACTTTTTAGCTAACTGGCATAGTCGAGTTCCGCTGCATCGTATCGACTCGAGAATATTGTTCCTGAAGTATTCCAACAGCCTGTCGATGGTATTTGCGAAGGTCATGGCATCTACAATCTTGCAAAGGATGTCGTCGTAGTACTCTGATGACGTCCCCGTCTGAGGTGTTGCGAAGAAGAGCATCGCACAAGTTGACTGTCGAAGGGGTCCAAATAATCCTCTCTCGTTGCTTGCGAGGAGAAACGCCTAGCTTTGTCAGCCGGTCGTCTTCCTGTTGATAAGCATCAGCAAACCTGTTTGACAAGAAGGCCACCCAGACTGTGGCAGACGAATACGATTTTGCGGTCCTCCTCCTGCTACTTGTCAGTCATGTGCACCGTTGTGCTTGGAGCTGACCTACCTTTTCGCTAGGCCTTGTCATTTTCATAAGACAGAGAAGATGCCGTGCATAGTCTGTCAAACTCGCTGTCCCACCTGAAAATGCAACACCAGAGTCGTAGCCATAGGGGTAAACACGGATACCAGGAAGCTCTTTGGTGAGATGCTGAAGCCAGTTGAAACCATTCTCGTGCTGCCAGGTACGATAGGCATCACCCCCTAGGCCATGGACGGCGATGATGTCGAGTTTGCAGGCATCTTGCTGAGACTCGAGGGCTTGCTCTATGGAACTGTTCAAGTTAAAAAGACCGTACTGCTCGCTCTGGGGCAGCGGCTCATCAGCATGGTCGGATGTCTCTATCTCAAGTAGGTCTTGGGCCTGCTCTTCACTGGGTTCTTCCAGTATATCTATCCGGCGCAAGAACTCTGGCGAATTTGTGGTTGTTATTCTGATGGGCTTGCCGATGGGAGAATAGAGGCTCAAGCGAGCGAGCTGGAGCAGGTCAAAGTTGACTGTGATGGCTCTCAAGACTAGCACCCCCGCTCCAGTCAACCTTGGCTCTGAAACCTGTATCTTGAAGAGAACGCCACATCTGTGTCAAGTCCCAATCATCCGTCGCCACGTCCTGACTAAGGCATCTCGACCCCTGCAAGGCGGACTATCGAAATGCGTTATCTCGGATGTTCCGGGCTATCTTTCAACCCCAGCATGACTTTCTCTATCACTCACAGCCTCTCGTGCCAGGAGCTCGCACAATTCAGTCACTCTTTGTCCCCCGAGTCGTCTCCCGAGGAGGACAGTTCGTCCTCGGACAGCTCAAAGAAATATGGGAGACCAAATTCATGCTTTTGGGCCTGATTATGGCGATACGATATCTTTTCGGTTCCCTCAGTACCTTCTGGTGGGGTCTCACCAAATTACCTGCTGCTCCTTTCATATCCCATCCCACCAAGACCCTGGCATTCATGGGTAGTGCTCTTTTCATCCAGATTTCCGTCATCTTGTTGATGTGGGTAGCATTCCGTAGAGCCCAGCTAAACCAGCCACCACCCTGGAGAGACCTCGATATCAGATATGTTGTTCAACTTCTCCAGTCAGCCTCACCTTTAGTCGGGCTCAACTTTCTGTATTCGAGGCTCGGATCGTCGAGACAACAAGCTATTCGGACATCACCATGACACTTTAGGCACACTCTAGCTTTGGCGCATGCCGGTACTGTGATATTCGGCATGGTCAAGTTTGGAGGACTGGGTGGACTGCTCAGTGTCGGCTTAATTGCCATCTTGTTTGATGCCCTATTCCTATTGTTATCGCAGACACAGGCGATATTTGGTCATAGCAGGCGAAATCTTACACCGAGACTTGCATATTGGCATAAACCACGGTTTGCGTTGGCTGCTGTGTCTCAAAGCCTGGCCCTTGCAGTTGCCTTTGTCTGCACTATGAAGGATCATGAATGGCCTGCATACGTCCTTTTCGTTTTTCCTATTGCTACGGTGGCGACATTTCTGCTATATCTTAGCCATGGTAACGAGTCAGAGTATCTCAACGACTCCATATCTGTTCATTCTCTTCCGGGGAGCCAGGGGCCCCCATTCTGCCAAACATGCCGGTCCACGATCTTCTCAAGCGTTGCCACAGACGCGACTCACCATCCTACTACCAAGAGCTTATATAGTTTGGCATTGACAGGTTGCCGCATCTGTACAGCTGTCTGGCAGCAAAGATCCCACGTACAGCAGGACTTTCTGGCCGTCTTGATGTTCTGGAAGCCAACCACCACGCATGACGGCGGTGGGAGCTCATGGAGTGTCAGATATTGTCAGGACCCTCGCAATCTTCATGCATGCCGATTTCAGATTCGACAACGTCAAGGTTAGTGTTGAGAGTTCCTCAAAATACAAGATGCTAACAAGTCAAAGTGGCCGATAGCTGGGTAAGACCAGCCATGTTGGATATACGAAAGCGTATTACACTTACTCAACTTCCATCTCACACAGGCTCTGACCAAAGCTTGGCTCTGGCAGCAAAGTGGCTTCAGCATTGCACCATCTATCACGAGGTGTGCTGTGCCAACCAAGACCGGTCATTTCGGCCCTCACGTCTTCTCTGTGTTGAAAACAATACTGTCTGCCTTCATACTACCCAAAAGATGCCTAAGAGAGTCCGTTACTTGACTCTCAGCCACTGTTGGGGCAAACTGCATATACTCAGATTGTCGGAGTCCAACGAGGATTCTTTCCACCTGGGTATTCGTATTCAACTGCTACCTAAGACCTTTCAGGACGCAATTCACCTCACACGGCGTCTTGAATTCTCTTATCTCTGGATTGACAGCCTTTGTATCATATAGGACTCCAAGAAAGACTGGCTGCGAGAGGCTGCACTCATGAGCAAAATCTACAAGAATGCAGCATGCAACATCGCAGCCCCAGATGCCTACAACGGTCAGCAAGGCTGTCTTTATCCAAGGGATCCACGGACAATACAGCCTGAACCAATGGCCTATGGGACCCAGGATGAAGAGTACCTTGTCAACCAGACAGACATTTACGATGACCATGTTCTGTATTCTAGAGCATGGGTACTCCAAGAGGCCATACTGGCACGATGGACACTAGACTGTGGTCGGGGCCAACTCTTCTGGCGATGCAGTGAGATGAGGGCATCCGAGGCCTTTCCAGGGGGCGTGCCAACCAATATCTACCACGATGATCACCCGGCGGCTAAATTCAAGGCCATTTCTGCGGACAACGACCAAGCCATGATCACGGCAAACATACTAGAACGCCGTCTGGGCAGTGTCAAGACGCGGTTGCAGATTCCGATTGCACCAGGAAGGGGGTCCCTAGAACGATACACCGATGCCCCTTTTGCATTCTGGTCTGCCATCGTGGGGGAGTACACCAAGATGAAGCTGACCAAGGACACGGACAGGATAGTTGCACTCGCTGGTATCACGGATGTCTTCAGGCCGTTCTTTGGCGGCCACTGGTTCGGCATGTGGCGCATCTTCATGCCCTTGGAGCTGCTATGGCAATCCAGGGGTACAGATAAACGGCCATCCACATTACGAGCGCCCACTTGGTCGTGGTTCTCGGTTGAGAGTCCTGTGTACTACACGAGGTTGCGAATTCAACTACCGTCGTGACCGGCTCATCACGGAATTCATCGATGCCGAGACGACAGGAGAACATGGAATGCGTCTCCGTCTATCTACACCCTTGCTGCGGGCAACATGGTCTAGCTTAAATGAGTTCGGAACTAGCTGCGTCATATCCAGCCTCGAGGGTGAAACGCGACGAATGTCGTTGTTGGGGATCCCCACATTCCAGGATTCCTACGGAAATGTATATTTTGACCACTGGGATGACTGTGTGGTTGCTGATCATGTATTCCTCATGTGCATACAGATACGCGCGAAATCCGGAACTGGAGCGCTGGGGTTGGTCCTGCAGGAGGTTGATGAAGGGGTCTATGAGCGACTTGGGCACTTCTCTAGTCCAGAGGACTTGATCGAGCCGTTCTTGGCTCGAACACCGAGAAGTGAGATAATTCTTGGATAACATGTCAGGTGTAGTAATGTTCTGTCTTGTGGAGGGTTGTCTAGACGAAAAGAGTAGGGTAGATACTGATTGATACCATATCATCCAAGAGCTCCTTGTATATATACCATGCGCGAAATATGTGTCGGTTGCCAATTCCGGGGGTGTTTTTACTGGTCTGGGTCCCGAGATGATGGTTAGTTGCTGGTCCTGAGCTCCTGAGAGGTCAACGATGATCAATGATATGGCTCTGGCAAAGCGGTTGGTGGAAACGAAAGCTTGCAACTTGTTCGCTATCATCATGGCCCCTTCAGCTGTGCGGAGTGGCCTTGCACAAGCCCGAACAACAGATTTGGCCCAAGACTTGGTAAAGTTGAGCTACAAGATGAATAACGTGGATAGCGAGAATTGATTGAGGTCGGTAGGTAATGAATAATTATTTTGGGTCATCAGAGCATTCTTCGATCGGCAGCCAGAAGGAATCTCATGCTAGGACTCGTGAGATCACCGTCAACTCCCAAGTCGTCTTTGGTGCAATATTTATAGCTCATGATGAATCCATATTCGAGCGTTCTATTGTACGTGACTGAATTGCCCTGGAACATGCCGAATTTTAGGGAGCACTAAAATTCAGAAGTGAAACAAGATTCGATGATGCATGTACGATAGTGGAAAGGTGTGTTTGAGAGGTGCATTGGGATTTCGAACTGTCTCCCAATCACATCATCCATCTTGGGAAAGAAGAAGCGGAAAGGTGACCTCGTGGGAAGAGAGACTTCACAACCACAGCTAGGAGTGGTAAAGCAGCAGATGAGCCATTGAATAACCAGACCAGACGCCTCATTCAGAAACTTGACGATACACACCTCAGCTCCTCAGCACCAGCTAAACGCCCTCTATCTGGATATGCAAAAAATCCAACATCCTGGTTGTGTGGGTGGAGCGACCAACAGGCTGAGTCTGTAGATTAGGGCAGACATGGACAATCAGCCAGAACCAAACACTGGACAAAAGGAATGTTCCGAAACAAGTCTCCTTGAAGATTTAGTCATCATTCTAGAGGGTATTAGCGATTATCTTTTCAACCACCATGGCTGATGACTTTGTTGGATACGTCTCAAAACCTTCAAGTATAAATATCATGAAATCCTGAATGTCCTCTGTAGGCGGTCTTTTACCACCTTCAAGTTAATTCAAGATCAGCCACCAGCCTGATTTCCATTATTGAATATCCAAGACATTCATGTGCGGTTACGCCACGACGCCATGTCAACAATCAGGCCGCGGGCATACAAATAGCCGCTGAGTGCGCTTCGAGTTCAGCTTGGCTTGGCAAACGCACAATTGGGTCGCCAACGGATTTTGCGCTTGAGTTTGAAACAGAGTTGACGCCTTATCTATCAATATGATATAAGGATACATCACTCGCTGAGTTTCCACTCTTACAGCCTCGGGCTGATTGCCAGGATCGGCGTAACATCACAAGGTCATCGCCAAGCCAACGAGGTGCAGGAAAGGCCCAAAGGGGATAAATCCGTGGTTTGGCAGGATGCTCAAGGCGGGATGTCACCACGCTCTTACCAAGCTCGTCGCTCTTGCCGGGAGAGCCGGAGTTCCCTCCAATTAACTCGGGGATATTGTATCCGAGATGCCTAGACCAGACGGAGTTTTACCCATTTTGGTGTTTTTCATTCCCACACACGCCATATCTCTTCTGCAGCTGCTGCATCTACTACTTCTGGGCAATCCTTGGCTCTGCCTAACTTTCAAAGATAAAAGCCCTGGGGACTTCAACATCTTCCTTGAGTCTACGTTCCTCTCTCATCCAGCCTCCAGAAACACCCAAGCCCCAATATACGATTGAACTTCCCAAATATGTCCACTGCTTTGCCGTTTCAGACATGGTTGTTGGAAGACGACGGCACCTCTGTTCGTCCTCTCGACACTATCGAAACCTTTTTCAAACTTCTAGCTGATAGCGGTGCCCCCATCAACCGTGAGCATTGGGCCATTACTGTTGCCTTGCGTCTAAAGATCCCAGAGTCTGTCAAGGAGGTCACGTCGGTTCTAGGACGAACCTGGTTGACCCTCGTCCGACTTCATCCGAACCTCGCTGGAAGGGCCCATATGTCCGATGAGGAAAATCTTCCCAGTCAAATCTTGTCTGTTAGCCCTTTAAATGAAGACACATGGCTGGCACAAACGTTTGTTCCGCACGAGAATATTCCAGACTCAACAACCCTGTTCACTTCACTTCGTCCGAGTCCCACAGCAACCTGCCATTGGATTCCTGCCTCTCAAGAGCTCTGCATCTCCTCCTCTCACTGGCGTATCGATGGCATCGGGATGCTCATGCTAGCCAACAGCTTCATGAACAACCTTGTCGAAATACTCCGCCACGACCGAAACAATCCTACCATTCATGGGCCCCTGACGCCAAGCCTCGACAGCATCGTTGGCTCTTTCTTGGACGAAGAGACCACACCCATGTATCTACGCTCCACTGCTGATGCCCTGGTAGTGGACTTTATCAAGGGAGTGCCGAGCATTGGCCTGCCCAACATCACAAGGTCCTTGACCGCCACACCCGGCCCAACCGAACGACAAGCGTGCAAATTTGACATTAATACTACCAAGTCGGTTGTCTCCGCTTGCAAGAAGCGTGGTCTCAGCGTCCCCAGCGTTGTTCACGCTGCCTTAATTCGCGTCACGGCGACTTATCCACAACATCCGCTGGCTAAAAGCTACGCCGCCTTCTTCCCAACTGATCTGCGCCCATACCTCTCTTCGCCTTATAATGAAGAGGCTTTTGCGGTTGGCATGTTCTGTAGTGGTCTGCCAGTCACTGTCCCAAACGTTTTGGGCCTCCCCTTCGACAATATCGCTGAGATTCTCAACACCGTTTACAGAAGAGACTTGACCCGGATGTGCACCGATGACGAGGGGAAGCCACAAGGCATGTTGGATCTCATGGCACCTTATGTAAGACGGACGACTAAACTCTTCAACACTCCTCCTCCTCCAGAGCTGCCTCCGGTCGAGAACCCAGACTTGAGCAATTTCGGCAAAGTCGAGAAGTATGTGCAACATGAATATGTCTTTGGCCAAGACAGTGAAGACAAGGTAGATGTAGATGGGTTTTGGATTGGCACAGAGACACTTGCCCGATCGCTACAGTGCCATGTGTGGACTTTTAGGGAAGAGTTGATCATCCAAGGATGCTTCAACACCAGCTTTTACGATCGAGAATTTGTTTGTGAGATACTTCAGAAAGTACAGGCGGAGTTACTCGAAGGTCTGGGAGTTCAGCAATAGTGTACCAAAGCTTTTTCTCCAGAAAAAGTATTAACTCAATGTGGGATGTCTTGGGCATTTCTCTCATTTGAGCTTAATTCCCTCCCTTCAACATGACTAAAGTGAGGCTGAGGGAGGAAGACGATGTTGATGGCTCAAGCTCACCCCGCTGAGTTTAAAGGAGATGAAAATTCGATTGTTCCTACTGGATGTCAAGTTGTTAACGTCTCAACAGGAAAGTCGGTGCTCTTGGCCATCTCCTCCCACTCCCTGCATATCTCCAACGTCTCCTCACACTTTGTCTTAATTTTGGACCAACTATCAGAGCCCAAAGGGACTCTTAAAGGTACTCTCTTGCCACTTGCCATGCCGGTTCCCCTAACCAATTCTATCATTCGGGCCACAGCCTTATCAGGGTCTCCGGGCGAAGTCGCAGTCAAAGATGCCTCAACTTGACGCACAGCTTCGTTGAATGGAGCATATTCTGGGATCCGAGGCTCTACATGCTGTATTTTGTTAAAAACTGGAGTGCGACAGTAGCCTGGCTCAACCATCACGACCTTGATGTCTGGGGCGAACATTGCAAGCTCCTTGGCGAGGCATTCGATAGCACCTTGAAGCACATTAGCCCTTGGATCTTATTCATCGCCCAAGAATAACTTACCTTCCAACGCAAACTTGCTTGAACAGTACCCAGAGGCACTGGGATCAGCGTGCCACGCTGCTTGCGAACTCACGTACAAGAGTGTACCTTTGCCTTTTGCTCGCAGGCGTGGGAGAATGGCACGGGTGATGTTGAGGGGACCATGAAAGTTGACCTTGAAGGACTTTTCCATATCTTCTTGTCTACAAATGATCATTAACGAAATGCATACTTGAAACATCAACCAAACTTACGTCAACTCTTCAACGGCGCCGCTCAGGATGTAGCCCGCGTTGTTTACAACGACATCGATGCCGCCATGGTAGATATCCCACGCTTCATTGATCTTGGCCTGAATAACCGCGGGAGACTCTGTGACATCTAGATCAAGGATTCTAGCTCCGGTATTTTTGAGATGAGCGAGCTTGACATCGGCATTTCGACCTGTGGCGATAACATTATCACCAGCGGCTCGGAGTTGCCGGACAAGAAGTTCGCCGAAGCCACTCGAACAGCCAGTAATTAGCCAAGTCAGCGTCATTTTTACTTCGGATCCGATGTTATTAGAGGAAGCTCTTCAAAGATGGAGCATCTTATATCGATCGACTGATCCATTATGGCGGAGCATATCCGGAACGGCCGGGGGTATCGGCGTTACCAGCATAAAGACCGGTCGACGGGGAGAGTCTGTACCGTAGATTGGCGAGGTCCACGTAATGACGTTGGTACTTTTGACAAATCCTACAGTGTCCGCTACTGAGTCAATTGTTATAATTCCACTCAGTAAGCAATCCTTCAGTTTGCTCCTAGTAGGAATACCACGTGTTTAGTACCTACCTATGGAGAAACGTTACATCGCAGCGCACAGAATCCTAATGCGGATAGCAGCACGAACTTGGTGGTATCCCCAACCTCCTTACGTCCGATGCTAGTCGGATGTGAACTGCTCTGGCTGTGGGGGGTGAACATTCGTCACACGCCCACCCTGCTCGTGGAACGCGAGAACGTCCGAAATGTTTCCCTTGCCTTGGTTGAGGAGTACATATAATTCGGCGCAAGTGTCACGTCTCTGTAGGTATCTGTTATCAGTAATCATGATTTCCGATTGGCCGGTCAACCGAACCCGATTCTCCACGTCCCTTCTCGTCTAGAGTGGCAGGTAAATCAAATCATAGTTGCTTAGAAATACATTGATGCACGGCAAGGGTGGGCGATTGTGCAGGTACCGATAATCATTCCCCACCCGCAAGTGCGATAAGAACTCTCACCTTCATCTTTACACACCTCAAACTCCTACCCGAGACTGTTATAAAGGAACGAAAATTACACGTAAAAATAAGATAGTTGTAAAACTATTATATCTAGTCTGAGATTAATATTCTTTAAAAAGGATTAATAAAAAAAACTATTTAGCTAGCCTTATAATTATTAATTCGAGCTATCTAACTTGGATTTATGCTAATTATTATCTTTATCCCACTCCGCTTGGTTTTAGAAAGGCGCTATTCAGCAAGGTTCCAGCGGAAGGGTGAGGGTTAGAGACAAAAATGTGCACGTGCACCGTGCCTAAGAAAGCTAGTCTCCTCCCTTGACTCGAAATTTCATTTGGTTACCGGGCGGATAAGGTGGAGCAATGTCCATCTAGGCCCTAGCGCTGGTGCATTTCTATAAAAATAGCCACTGTAGAACACCACCCCAGCATGATTAAGAACATCAAGACTCCTCCCAACCAACAATCAAGATCGACTTATATACCATAAGACAACGGTTACAGTGTTCTCCGAGCTAAAGGTTGAGGATTTGACCGGGAACAATCGTTCTAAAAGCCCAAGTCCTCTACTTCGGCACGAACACCCCGTCAGCATCAAGTTTTGCACCGCCAGACGGCTACCTGCAGATGGTTAAGGGGCAACACGAAAACAATTGCGTCGATGTTGTTTTTGTTTTGTTTTTCTTCTCTCTCAAATTTTCTCCCAGTTTAGATACCTACGTACGACCTGACTGGCATATCTCCGAACCCGGTGAGTTGACAGCCTCTCGCAACCCTTGTCAGCCATCACATTCAGCAGGCTGACCAGTATGCAGACTAAGAATACACCCCTACACACTACTTCAGAGCTTCGGACACATTGAAGCAAAGCACAGTCCAGGCGCGAACGCGTACTTGAGTGAACAAATAGCCACACATCCACCCCTCCTCGGGCCTCGGTCATCATGGGGACATCACCGGCGTTCTACCAACAGCGAGTCTCCAACCACCTTAAGATGGACACAGATAAGCTCAAAGCTATATTTCCCAGAGAGTCGATGTACTTCTGGAAGGAGCTTTCCTTGTTGTCTAAGGAGCATCGAGACTGGTCTGCAGTGTTGGAGGCGCTCAGCGAAGCCCGGGATCGTCGTTGCCAAGAGAAGAGACGAGGTGTGTCCCGAACTAGGGACTGGAAGCCACAAGATGCCAAAGAGGCCAAGAAGGCCCTTGAAGCTTGTGGCACATTTGACCTAACCCTTCGGACCAAGGATTCGCCAAAGTCCAGTGCAATCAGACCACCCCCCTTGGAAGATGTCCCCCCTGTTTCTGCCAAGTCCAGGACACACATCCTCTGGTGCGGTGTTCCAACGGTTGCGGATTTGAGCGTATATGGTGATGGCGCCCTAATCTCTCTTCCCATTGCCTCTGTTGCGGTGAAAGCTAGCAACCCAGACTCCCATCTGCGTTGCTTCTCAGAGGAGCGGCTCCAAGTTCTTCACCAGACACTTGGACGTGGTTTCGTCTCAACCGATGAACACGGGAACGCCAGAGTCCACTAGGACTTGGCGACCGTGTTATGCGCTGAGTATACAGGCATTATTTCAGCCGAACTTCACGAATGGGGCTGGTTTCGTCATATGCTCACGACGGGCGAATTGAAAGATCACATCGAAGCCACTGAGGCTGATCAGGTTGTCATTTTTGTCGCCTACACCGGTGCAGAGTGGACAAAGAATGGACTTGCACAGTTCTATCGGGACATGGAACCCCTCTGCGCCATCCTCTCCCAGCTCAGACTGTATCCGAGCCACGACGTTCATGGCTGTCAACCTCAAGTTCCCCGACATCGCAGCCATGGACCGTATTGCTCAAGCTGCACCCCCATTGTATGCGTACCGACCGCAGACTTGCTTTGGTATTGGAAAATGCACGCTAGACACTCCCAAGGGTGACAAGAGCGTCATCAAACGCAACTTTAGTGACGCGTCGAACCACGTCAAGGTCATGCAAGGACCCACCGGAGACCAGCTCAAACTGGCTTGCTTCACCGGAGAAAGAGTCAAAAGCAGACAACCCGAGCCTGAGGGCGATGAGCCCAGTGCGAGATGGTTTCACATGGAGTACGTCCCCACCTTCAAGACGGTGGGTGAGTACAGAGTTCATCTATGCGGCGAAAATGTCGTTTCGATTGGCATTTCCAAGTTTGTCAAGGACAAGCTTGAAGTTCGATCCGTGAGTGACGATGATTTTGCATGGTTCTCCAAATCACAGGAAGAGAAGCAGAAGAAGCGACAAGAATTGTGCGACTTTGCTCGGTACCAAAGAAAGCAGTTGCTCGCGCAGCCAAACGCCAGCAAGGCTTTTGAGTCTCTCCGTGTGGGTGTGAGGATTGACATTGGTGTCTCGGAGGAGTCGCCTGAGGGACGGTTTTTTGGCCTGGAGCTCACGCGCTGGTGGAACGGAAATCAGATGCCTGCGTTTGTGCTTCCTGACCCTTACAGGGAGGCTTCCTTGAAGTATGGTAGGGCGTTGGCGATGGAGTTGACTGGTCGTCGGTGAGGACAATTTAGGGGAGGCGTGTGCTTTTTACCTTGACAATGTGCTTTGATCGTTCAATATAGATCCGTTTTTTTTTCTTTTAATATCATTTCGTTTGCAGTTAATACGCTGGTCTTACTAGAGAGCCAAAAAGGATTTAGTTGGAGTCTTATAAGAGAAGGTTGAGTACGCAAAAGGAGTTGCTTGATCATGGGAATTAGCCTCGACGTACAGGTAGAAGTGGTATACCTAGTATATGTAACGACAACGATTGCAAAAATCGATTAATATAACTGGCTAACCTGATGACAAGCACGATTGCTATGGCATCACCCTCCCCATCAAATCAAGTATTTGAGGAAAACTGACCATGCACTCGCGATAATACCAACTAACAGGCCGAAGGTCAAAGTGGTGAACCACGGGCTGGAATTCCTGCGAGTCAAAGGGTCTGCATTCCGATCCTCAATAACGGCTTCCTTGGCCTCACGCTGGAGTCGAGTCATCGTCATGCCCTTCCCAAGCAACTTGTAGTCGACGATGATGTATGATACTCCAAGCACAAAAGCCCATGCTTTGATCCCAATCGCCACTAGCAGAACTTTGTAATAACCGTTGTTCTCGGTACCATCTTGTAGGACGCCAAACACGACATCCATCTACATGGTAAAATTAGTCGAGATACTCTTCTGCCAGTCAAACGAAATTGCTTACAATAGTCGAGCCGGAGTTATTGAAAGCCCTCCAAACTCCGAAAGCGGTGCCAATCTTGGCTTGGTCGGCTACCAGAAGTGGTATACAAATCTGCAGTGGCATCGAGTTGATAACCCTTGCTAGGCTAGAGAAGACCAGGGCGGCGGTTGGGTGGACATTGGTGAAGCCTAGGAGAGAGCAAGCTGTAATCCATAGAACAGGAGCAGCCGTGACTTAGTGGAATCGATGACCATACTTATCAATGGCTAAGCCAAGTACAGGGCTCAAGATAATTGGAAGGATTCGCTGTGCTGTAGAGAGGTAGCCGGCAACTTCCTCTGTGTACCCCTTGAGGAATATGATATCGGCTGAGCTAGTGCTGAATCCACCAGCAGCACCACTCTGGAGTAATTGAGTCGCTGGAAGCATGAGATATGCCCAAGGTAGGTTAAGCAGAAGCCTCCATGAGAAATTGCGCTTGGTGATCAGGTGCTTTTTGGTGATGGCTGCGTCGCGACCTGGGGTCAACCTGTATTCGACAGGAACCACGAAACGCTCAAAGCAAACGTAGGCCGCGTTCATAATAAGAGATAATCCACAGAAAACAACAGGAATCCAGAAGGTCCAGCCGTACCACCCGGTTTGATTCCGGATCGGAATGGCCACCATGCCCGAAACGAGGCCAACGGTGCTGGAAATAGCACTTTCGAGCCCAAAAGCCAGTGCCAGGCCAGAAGCACCAAACCAGTGATAGAAGAACTTGAAATCATCAGCCTCTTTGCATGTAGACGACTCAAGTCGGGGGATAAAGATGTAGCCCTACCTTTTGTGTCGCCGAGTCAAGAACTGCAATGCCGAATCCCATGAGAACATGCCCAGAGACAAGCAGTCTCCAAAGCCCGATCTGAACACCAACAGCAGCGACAATGAAGCCAACAAGAATGACACTCGTACAACACAGCGTGACGATATTGGGCCCCCACCAGTCTAGGATCAAGCCTCCGACTATTGGAAAGATGGTATTCACGAAAGCATCTGCGCCGCTTATGACGCCGAACTGTGTGTTGTTGATGCCGAGTTCTTCTCGCAGTGTATTCTTGAGAGGACCCAACGCTGAGCCTGTCCAGGTGTGTCCTATTGGAAGAGTAATGACGAGGAAAAGTGCCGTCCATTTGTATTTCGCAGGAATCCGGAGTCGGTTGAAGGTCTCATTGTCGATTTCAGTCACGTTGATATCAGCAACTTCTAACCCTTCATGATTAGTAGCGACGTACTTGATCGGTCTTTGCTCCATGATGAACAAATCTTGAAGAATCCAGAGAGGCCAATGGGAACAGACATACGCATCTCACGATGTTTCTTGTTTTATGTACGGACATTTCCCTTTGCCAAGCTGTTGTCACCAATCTCACCTGATTGGTGATCCACCGAGTACGGGTTAATTTTGTCACTTTAAGCTTATCAGATGGTGAACAAGGTTCATGTTAGTTGGGCTTGGCAGCTTGGCCAGGGGGCTTGGACTCGTCTTCTGAGCCAAGCGGCTGGGTCTGAATAACCTCCTTCTCCATAATTGACATGGATCCAGGAAGAATTCACGCAAAAGAAACCCACAACGCGGATCTCTTGCGATCACCTACCAATAAGAAGCCCATCGATGAAGTGCCAAGTGACGCGGACTGTGACACATTGATTGATACGAGGAGGCCAGACGAAAGATGATCTTGTCTACTTCAACACTGATAGGGCAAATCCTTTTGCATGTTCTGCCCGTTTCCCTTCATCTCAATAGCATGAAGCACCATCTGCGTTATTTTTCCTCCCCGCCGAATGCCAAGTTTTATCTCGGACCGAGACTATCTCTGCTCATCTGAAGAGTCGAAAAAGGAGTTTGTTTCTTAATGTGTTCTTGGTTACTTAATTATCCAACGCTTCTTAAACGGGACAACTGCAATGTAGACCACGTCCTTTTCTGTACAGAGCACCATGTCAGCGGTTCATATCAGTGGGTATGTATTCCAGACAAGGGCCATATGAGAGCCTTTCGAATCAATTTTAAGTCTAACTTCTAACACACGAAAGATTGGATATGACCATCGAAACATGTTCCTCGATGGTCAATGGTGGCCGAATCCACACCCAGCACGAGGTCAGAAAAACACACACTGAACACTGTCAGGCCCACTCCCTTGGTACAATACCTACCCTTGTCAAGCCTCCTTACCACGGTCAATTATCCACTTGAAGCCAATCTCCCTTTCAGTCCCTTGGCGGCAATGGCCCCAAGCGCTTCCATGGTCCCGGTAGCCATGAGCTCCAGCACACTAATCTCCAGTCCAAAAGCAAGCTTCCACCAGCGACGTAGCTCAATGGCCATGAGAGAATCAAGCCCAACCTGCTGCAGCGTCAAGCTCGTGTCGAGGTTCTCAGCGTCTTTGAGGATGAGACTGAACACCTTTTTGCCAATCTCTCGAGCAAGGAAGGCGGAAGTGGCTGCTTCGTCGAGCATGTTGGGGTTGTCTACAGCACTGGAGAGAAACTCGGCAAGCTTGTTGGAAGATCCATTCTCGTCTGTGGCCTTGGTACTGTTGTAGTTGTGGTAGAAACCCATTCGGCGGTCTCGTCGCCAGTTGGTTCGCGTGTCGGTATCGTTGAGATCGCTCTCAGATCGCAGGCCCATGACAACTTGCCCTTTGCTGCTCCATGGACGATGCTGCGTCGATTTGACGTGAGGATCAACTTCTGTTTCCCCGAACACCATAGATGGTGGATGGGTCGAGGCAGTGGTGGAGGCTGGTGATAGTCTGATGGCGAGCTCGAAAAAGTCAAGCAGCTCCTTCTCTCGCAGGCTATACAAGCCTTGGGACTTGATGTTCTTTTTGGCAAAGGCGTTTTCGGACACGTAACCAACATCCTCGATGGCGCAGATGTTTAGTACAGATGCTGGCAAGGAGAGTGATCGTCGATATTGGGTGAAAGCCTCGAGGAACGTGTTGGCAGCTGAGTAGTTGCCCTGGCCTGGACTCTCGACGATGGTGTTGATGGAGCTCGCCATGACCATGAAATCAAGTTCGTGGTTCTTGAGACACTCGTGAAGGTTCCATGCTCCCTGTATCTTTGGTGCTGTGGTTGTTGTCCAGTCCTCATAGGACATAGTGGCAATTGGATTGTCGCGAAGAACCATGGCAAGATGAACGACACCCCTGATGGGATACGGTGCGAGCGAGATGGCCCTCTGCGCGTCTTCCATGGACTGAGCTCGACCGACCACTGTCACTACTGAGCACCCACACGACTCGAGTTCTCGAATGAATGCTTCGTCTTTGGGCTTTTGACCTGCGCTGCGGGAGAGGAAGACCAGAGACCTTGCGCCACGCTCAACAAGCCATCTTGAGATGCCCACTCCGAGACCTCCCATGCCGCCTGTGAGGAGATACGAGGCGTCGGCCTTCAATCGAAGCTTGGTGTACCGTGGTGCCGTGAGGAGAGTCGAAGCGTTTGTAGGCATCTTCACCACGACGTTGTCAACGTGATCCTCCCTGACGGTCTGGAAGGCCTTCTCGACGTCGGCTGCCTCGAACATAGCAGAGCCAATGGGTTCGATCAGGTTGTCTTCGTAAAGCTGGATAGTCTTCTTAAGAAGCCTACCGAGAAGTTTAGCAAGGTGTGTGATTTCATGGTTCTGTTGTAATTGTACTTACTCTCCCATCCGTTGAGGCCTCATATGAGCTAGCTGGGCCATGTTGACAGAATGATAATATCTGGTCTTCAAGAATCTTCTCATGGTAAGAGGCTCTCCATCGGGGCTACTGATATGCCCAAGATCGATCATTTTGCCGAAATCAGCCACACAGTCCATCAGGGCAACGCGGGAAACCCCTGGGGTCGAATAGAGGACAAGGTCAACGCCACAGTCGTTGGTGTCACGTTTCAGAGCAGCAACAAAAGAATCGTCATTGCAGATGAAACTGTGGCGAGGCGGAATCTCGTAGGCTTCGTCAAGGACTTCTGCCTCTTCTTCGCTTGTTACGGTAACGAAGATCTGTACCGTCGCTTAGTTTTTGGATCAGGCAACTTCAAAGAGGGTTGGGTATTATACCTTTGCACCGATGGACTTGGCGATCTGGATAGCAGCTTGACCGATGGCACTGGCTGCTGGATGAATCAACACAGACTGGGTACTTGTTAGACTTTGTATCAGCTTTCAATATTGAGGTACATAACTCACCTGGCCTTTCTGGAGTTGCCCAACGTTCATGAGACTCTCAAGGACAGTGGTGAAGGGAGTCGACATTGCTACGGCATCCTCAAAATCCAGACTTTGGGGAATCCTCTGAACTAGTGACTTCGGACAAGCCATCTTGGTCTTGATGGGGCAGTCTGTAGCTGCGGCCAGGACACGATCACCAACAGCTAGACCTTCAACCTTGGGGCCAAAAGCTGACACCACACCAGCGATATCGAGGAGTTCATGGTGCAGAGATGCATCATCTTCTGTTCTGAAGGCTGCACGGTCAGCACTGGAGCTCAGTGCTAAGGCACATGTGTCAATGACAACCTCGTTCTCTCCCAGGTCTGGTAGAGTCTCGTTTGCCCAGGCTAGCTTGTCTTTCGATACAAAGAGCTCCTTGATACCATCGCTTGTATCAAGAATAGCAGCTGAGCTCGTATCTTTAAGCTCTTGGCTCACGCGCAACGGCTGATACCGGCCGATCTTGACAAGTCCCTGGTCAACGATGTACTCTCGATCCGGAGACAGCAGCTCATCGTCAATTGTGCACCGAATCTTATTCAGAACCTTGATCACGAGCTCGGCAAAGCATAGTTCATCAGGCCTGATCTCGAGTGTGTGGAACGGGATCTGAGACTCGGCGCGGATACAACGTGCGAGACCAATGGAAAGGGATGATTGCGGATCTTGGCAGTTGACCTGAGCTGGCTTGGTGAGCCAGAGGACGCGCCCCGTCTTGTGGCTGGTCAAAAAGTCTTGGAAGTCTTTGAACTCCTTTTGACTGATGTTTTGGAAGAAATCGATCTCCAGGTCGACCAGTGCGATGATGTCTGCGTCCGGAGAGAGGTTGAGGGCGTCAGACAAGCTGTGTATGCTGATTGATATCCCGACGTTGTTGAGCTTCGCCGTCAACTCCTTGGATAGAACTCCCTCAGGCTCCGTCGTGATGATGGACACGCTGCTAGTGTCCACAAGATCCTTTGGATTCTTGCCATTCTCCACCTTGGTACTGACAACAGCAGCACCATAGTTGAAAGGTTCTTCAGCATCAAGGACAGCAGTGTCAACTCCAGAGAAACCGGCTGCTTTGAGCTCGTGGTCCCATCTCTCGACACTGACGTACGGCTCCCACTCTCTCCCATCAGCCTCACCAAGCCACCATCCTGAGAAGTTCCCAAAGACGTAGTTGGGAGTGCGCACCACACCGCAAAGTTCAGTCAGAACTAAGAGGCCGCCAGTACGTAGCAATGGCTGAAGGTTGGATAGGGTCTTGTTGAGGGATTCGGTGGCGTGGATGACATTTGGAGCAAGAATGATGTCGTACGTGTTGGCCTTGAAGCCCTGTGCGAATGGGTCCTTGGAGATGTCGAAGGCTCGGTAGTCCATGTTGGGTGCGTACGAGAAGCGTTCTCGAGCTTGTGGGAAGAACCCGGCTGAGATGTCGCTGAAAGTATAGACGCTGTATGCTGGGAGACCATCTGGTCTAGCCAAGTTGCGGAGAATCATCTCGGTTGTTCCGCCAGTTCCAGCACCGACCTCAAGAATGCGGAGGTCCGGTCTTGAATGAGCCAGAAGCTTCAAGAAGTCACCTTTGCCAAAACTGACGGCGTTGTAGATCTCGGCTAAGACATTGCCTTTCATGAGGGTTTGGAGGGCATCGATCTCTCCCGTAAAGATGCCCTCGCAGTTGTCGTAGATGGCTTTGAGACCAACAGCAAAGAATGCCCTTGTGGTGCTCTGAATGAGAGTCTGGTAGTACTGATCGATCATGGTTCGGCGTTGTGGGGATGTCATCTCAACAAAATCCTTGCTCTGCTTGACAATGGGGTATGTACCTTGTCTGGCATGATCGATCTCCATGTTCAGCCAACTGCGGAACTTCTCGAAATGCCAGTTGCCGGGCTCTAGGTTGCGGACCTTCTCAGCAGTTTCCAAGATGCAGAGGAGGGTCATCTCCTCATGCATTCGCGCTTCCTTCAAATCTGACCGCGTCGAACTGAAGAGCGTCTTGTGATCCATCATGTCAAAGTCCGGCAACCACTCAAGTCGAGCGGCTGCATGGCGCTCTTGTTGCTGGTCTTGTCCATCATCGACAGGCGTCAGCTGCAGGCCGTTGAGACGAAGTGCAACTCTGCCATCAGCGACAACCTCAACGGTCAGGTTATCTAGGGTTTGAGCTGAAGCCACAACGTCCATGATAAGGGCGTTGTGTCTGACAACCAAGTTGTCGATGCTAATTGGCACCCGAAGCAGGCCAAAGTTTCTGCCGAGACCCCTTGTAGTGGCTGCAAGAAGTAGCTGAAGGCAATTGTCCATGGCAGCTGGATGGAAGAGGAAGGCTTCATCACTTTGCCGACGCTTGTTGTTGATCTTGGCAACGGCCAGGTTCTCTGTAGCTGAGGTGACAATATCCTCAAGTGCTTGGAACTCAGGGCCGTACACAAGGCCGATGTGTTCCAGCGCATCATACCAACCGGTGGAGGCAACGGGACGGACAAGGGCATCGGTGGCCGGTTTGAGTGAAGGAGTCAAGGCCTCATTGCATGCCTTGACCTGACCCTCAAAGTGTAGATTCCAGGAAGACCCATTGTGAGAGACGATGGTAAAAGTAAACCATCTGAACACAGATGTGTCAGAAAGGTTGACGGGTCGAAGGGTTGTCACTACCTCAACTGGGTGGTCAGACAAGACCATCGCGGATCGTGCAGTAGCATCCTGCACTTGATAACCCTCTGAGATACCCGTGGTTTGGCGAACGGCTTCACCAGCCATGGCGATATACCCAGCAAAGGGAAAGACAACATCAGACCCGACCATATGGTCAGCTAACCAGGGCTCGTCCTCAAGAGTCAAGTTGTTGCGCCAAGCCGGTTCTAAGCTCGAACTGTGTGGGTTGCGAAGACCCAAGAGACGATGATGGCCGAACTCACGGAATCTGGACTCTTTCGACAATCGAGTCTCGTACCAGAATGAACCACTGCTGTGATCCCAGGGGTAACTGGGCAGGTTGGTCAAGACTTTGCCTTTGGGAGCAATGGCTGGCCAATCCAGGGGGACTCCTTTCTGGTGCAACTGACCAAAGGTAGACAGCAAGTTGTAAGAAGAGTCGCCGCTACGTTTTAGCGTAGAGACGTAGCGATAGTCTGCGCCAACAGCTGTTGAGGTCTGTCGCAGTGGTCCAGAGAGAGTAGAATGAGGCCCAATCTCGACAAAAACACTGTTTGGCAGGTCTTTGAGGGCCTTGCTGACAGCTGAAGTGAAGCGAACCTGAGAGGTCAGGTTGGAGATCCAGTAATCCGGACCCAGACTGTCACCAGAAGTAACCACCTTGCCCGTGACAGACGAGAAGAAGGGGACGTCGATAGTAGCGGGTCGTTTTAGATCTCGCCTTGCCAGCTCAGGCTCCATAAGGTCTCTGTACTGAGTTGCCAAAGGCGTCATATGGTCTGAATGGTAGGCGATCTCGACCTTGAGTCTCCTGGTCAGGGTATCAGGATTCTCCACCTTGATGGTCCTTAGCACTTGGTCTAGTACTTCCACGTCACCAGACAATGTGACACTCTCAGGGCTGTTGTCACAAGCGATGACGATACCATCTTGGATGTACTTTGATACGCCATCCACACCCAGGCCAACAGCACCCATGCCACCCTTTCGGGTCTGAAGCTTGGTCACATAGCCTCGATAGTAGGCGGCGATGATCGCCTCTTCCAGGGAAATAGCACCGGCTGCGTATGCTGCCGCGATCTCTCCACTGGAGTGGCCGACGACTCCTGATGGGCCAATTCCAGCGCGTTGCAAGTGACGGACAAGCGCAATTTGCAGTGCCGTACAGAGGGGCTGAGAGAGCTCAGCTTGATGGACCCGACTTTGGTTGCGAGGAGCGAAAAGTTCATCTATTGAACTTGTTAGTGACACTTCTGGTCAAGAACCGCTGTGACTGACCTTGGAGATTCCAACCGGGAGGATGTATCAATGACTTGAGGATGTCATTCATCTCCAGCACGTCATCTCTGAAATGAATGTCTGTATCAAAGAGCTGCTTGCCCATCTCAGGCCACTGGGCGCCTTGGCCGTTGAAGACCATGACCACTCCAGGTGCCGAGTTCGGAGCTCTTGCAGCAGAAGACGTCTCGACCAGTGAGCCGTCGGCCTTGACCACCAGAAATGCACGATGCGGGAAAGATTGGCGATGGTGGGCCAGAGTATACGCCATGTCTGCAGCCTTGTGTGGATGTTGGATCAGGTAGTCTTGGACTCTTGGAACGTGCTGCTTCAAAGATTCACTGGTGTTTGCGGACAGGACGATGAGCTTGGGGTTCGGGGATGTCTCAGGATGAGTGGATGAGTATGGTGATGCCTCCAGAATGACCTAACATGAAAGTCAGCTTTGAATCTATGTGAAGAGTCCAAGTAACTTACATGGGCGTTGGATCCACCGATGCCAAAAGAGTTGACACTCACTCTCTTGTCCCGTCCTTCGGGCCATGACTCAGGCTTGGTAGGTACTTTGAGCTTCTTGGCGTCAAAGGGAACTAGGATAAGATTAGAATTGGCCCATGTGTGGCATCTCCGGTAGACTTGCTCTTGGGGTTTGGGTTATTGAACTTGATGTTCGGGGGGATGGTGTTGTTCTCCAGAGCTAGGGCGGCCTTGATGATGCTGGTGATGCCTGATGCTCCTTCAGCGTGCCCGGTGTTGGGCTTGACCTTTGAAGCAGTTAGAAGTGAATGGAAAGTAGTTCGAGATGCTTACAGATCCAATGTAGACACCATGTTGTCCAAAGACATTGCCCACGGCGGTGGCCTCGATGGGGTCACCTGTTGGTGTCCCAGTCCCATGACACTTTTCAAACGTTAGTAGGGAATACCAGGCACCAACTAAAGGATGTGTTGGGTGGATTAGCGTACCTCGACAAACGCAGTCTTACCCGGGTCAAGGCCAATGTCCCCGTAGACCTTGCGCATGAGTGCCTCATGCGAGGCACCGTTAGGGGCCAAGATGCCCTGACTCTTACCATCACTGTTTGTACCAGTGTTTCGAATAACAGCCCTAATAGGATTGTTATCACGGATGGCGTCATCTAGGGGTTTGATGTAGAGTGCATTGATGGCCTCACCACGAGCATAGCCGTTGGCCGAGGCATCAAACGTCTTGCATGAGCCATCCGGGGAGAGCATACCCTCACCAGCCATGACAGACGTGGGGATAGGGCCCATGACCAAGTTGGCGCCAGCAACGATGGCAGAGGAGCAGTCCCCACTCTGGATGGCTCGGCAAGCCTCATGTAAGCCAACAAGGGAGGCTGAACAGCCAGTCTTGATGACCATGCTGTACCAACAAATTAGCTTTGATAGACAGGTGACGGTAAAAGGGAACGGACCTCGGGCCTTTCAGGTCATACTCAAAAGAGATGCGGTTGGCAAGGATGAGGTCCCCGTATGCGGCCAGGGGATACCCCCCAATATGTTGGTCCTCCTTGCCGCTCATCTGAAGCCAATCTTCCCCAAACGTGCCCACGTAGCATCCAATAGGCTTACCCCGAAACTCAGTCTCTCCAGCACTCTCAAGAACCTCACGTGTAAGTTCCAGGAGCTTCCGTTGCTGTGGATCACACCTCTCAAGCTCCCTCTTGCTCATGGTGAAGAAGGAGGTGTCAAGGGTAGACAGATTATCTGAGAGAAAGTAACCTCTCTGAGCTGCGATGGAGCTGCGGTTGCCGAGCTTGTTGGTGAAACCTGCTGCATTCCATCGGGTTGGTGGGATTGGAGCTTGGAGGTCTTTACCGTTGACAAGGACGTCCCAGAAGGCTTCTGGGTCTTTGATACCATTTGGGAGACGGAAAGCCATGCCACAGATGGCGATGGGACGTGGGCTGGTGTGTGTGGCGGTGGAGTTTTCGTTCAAAGAAACATGGTCGGTGCCTCGCTCATTCAACGAGTAAGGGGAGGTTTCATCGATGGTACCATGGAGGCCATCATGGCGTTGAATGAGTTGTGGCTGTTTAGTGGCGTTTGACAACATCATGACAAGTGAAGAAACGATAACGGATGTGTTTGAGCAAGTAAAGTGTAGGATTGTTGTGTCCTGTTTGATCATTCCTATTAACATGCCTTCTACAGCCTGATATTTATGCTCTTTCATCCGTCTTGAAGACTGATATCCTCAACAACTCAACTCAAGCAGTGAATCCCAAATTGGACAATTACACGCAATGTCATCGACAACTAGGATCAAGCAGTGAGTCCTAAACGGGACAAATACACGCGATGTGTTGGTCCAGGAAGAGCACTTCAGACGCCTGTTGGCCCGGAGCACTCATCCGGAGATCTGTTGGTCCAATGTGTGTTGCGAGCCTTAGCGACGTGTCCGGCCTCTTGGCTGTTGGTCCAGGGTCATTGCCCCGGAGGCGCTACTATTGTCTCCGGATGATGTGATCCACTCACTGTGATTGCCTGCTTTACTGCCTCAACACCATTCCGACCTTAGCGAGTTAAGGCTGCCCATCTGTGACGTCTTCTCCACCCATCATGATTTGCTTGACACCCTCAACCACCACATTGGCCTAAGCGAGTCAAGCCTCACCTGTTCATGATAATGCACGTTCCCCTTTTGACGTCTGTGTTGTTGCATGAATGCCATCTACCCATTTTTACTGGTTCTCACCTGGCCGAACTGTGTTAGGTGGCTAACCCGTGTTAGCCTGTTCAGCTCAGCCTGATCACCGTCGGGCGATCTACTACTTGGGGCTATCCCATTGCGACTCGTGGCGCCCAAAAACCTCGGTCTCAGACATGTACCATCAAGATCAGGCTTAGCTGAGTGAAGTCAGCCCTACGGAAGTGGTGTGCCTTGGTGTGGATTCGACAAAGTCCCCTTGTGGCTGACGCTCGCAAAAGTTGACGCGCTTATACGGGCCACTACTATCCACTATTGCCGCGATAGACGACCTGGATGGGGACTAGCCTTGACGGTAGGGCTGATGGACATTGGGGTTTGCGAGCACCCGTAGGCGCGTCTCTAATCATCTGCCGATGTGTCTTATCATTTCTAGGGCCATTTAGGGGTCTATGACGTTGTCGGTATTGCCGAAGAGTTGATTCCCTGTCAGTAGTGATCCAATAAGCTTAACCGAAGGACCATCTCATCGCTGCCATTTCTCAAGCGAAGTGCCGGCTTACGCCCGAATGACGTTTCGGCTAGACTTTTTTTAGGGGGCACCTTGTGATTCACGGATTTCACTATTGCGAGAACCATTTACGACTCGTCTCAAAGTGGCATGAGGCTCTCCGGCTTAAGACGGAGGACAGGGGTCATAGAATCCGTCCAACATCACTGTCTTGCAAGTTTAGGGCGATTCGTCATATTCTGTTAATTAGAAAACAACATCTTTACGCCATTGACGGCCGGTTAAGGCAATATTTGAAGCTATTCATCACCACCCCTGAAGCAGGCGGCCCCCTTTCCACCAGAAATTGTTACCGCAAACATACATGGCATTTCTCTCTCAATGTACATCCTGTCTCAATAGCCGATCCCCTCGAATGTCCTATATCAAAGACCAAATATATTCCGCCATCGGGTCCTTCCAAAGTGCGGGACACGGCGGAAACTCATCAGAAGCGAGCGCGAACGGCGGCTGTCCGAGCAACATTCTCAACTCCTTGATTCTGATGAAAAGAATAGATCCAATGCCGCTCAACATGCCCGGAAACCAAAGAAACAAGAACGGATAAAGGAGAAATATCGTTCCGAAGACTAACAGGGCTAATGAGCTGAGAGCGACGAGGCTGAGGAGGGCAATCGACCAAGCCGTCTCGTCTTTCTGTGGGCGTCTTTTGAATAGGGCGATGATAAAGATGAGGATGGCAACTATAATAACCAAGTTTCGGTAGAAGTCATACATGGAAATATGATCTCCTTCTTGCGTGACGAGGCCTTCGTAGAGGCCCGGGTAAGTGAACTTGGCGATAGAGACGACTATGGATGTACCATTGAGTGAGCTTGACAAGAAGCACCACAAGAATGTGTCGGCTGTAGAGTCGGACCCGATCTCCTTGATGTAGATGAACTGCCACCAACGGTCACATCGTCTTGGGTCGCCTCTGAAGAAGAGATAGAAGCGATCTTCCCTGGGTCCCATTTTGTAATCTACCTCAGGTGCTGGTTGCGTGAAGCCAGGGAATCTGAGCAACAGGGCGATGGAGAGGATAGAGACAACGCCGCTGCCAACGGCGATTTCAAAACAACGGTTATCGGCGACCGTCAAGGACTCTTTACCATGCAGTTCAATCCGTCGGTTGTAGAGGAAGATGGTTGCCACACAGTGGAAAAGAGTCCCAAATGTGATGATGGTGCTTCCCAGCCTCACCCAAGCGCTTCCCCCATCAAGGTTAGGCCGAGCGGGTTTCTTTTCACTTGGCATTCCGAGAAACCCGTCTTGGCTCATCTCCAGCGTCTCCACCTTGGGCTTGGGCTCAGCCTTTGGACAGAAGAGAAGTCTCCATCGATGGTCAAGAAGTCGACCTTGCTCGCGTATTGAAGATGGCGACTTGATAACATTGACCACAAATTCAAAGATCATGAACGCAAGGCCTATAGTAGTTTGCACCGGGACAACGAGGGGAGAAAAGAGGAAGAGAATAGGCTCGATCGAGTTAAGCGGGTCATTGCGTAATGAGACGAGGTTGCAAAAGACCGTGACGCCCGTCAAGTGCGCGACAACGAGCTTGATGATGAGCTCTCTGCTCGTCCGGCTCTCATCAAGCGGACACAAATCTGCAAAGTCGGACATGTTGTAAATGATGAAGAAGTTGAGTTGAGAGCGTGATCAAGAGTGCTGGCTTTATGAAACGATGGCTGTGCAAGAGCTGAAGACCCCGATCCCTGCTGGTTCCACACATAGGCTGACAACGAGCGGGACTAATTCCGGGGTAGATCGGCGATAGCGGTCGCGAATCGATTTGCATTCCATGTGGGGTGTCAAGTTCATGATCCCATCCGCGATCAGCCTTGCCTTGAAGTAGGAGAAGTGGCTCATGGTCCATAGGTGCCCGACGGTGTCTTGAGGGCGATGGTGAGAGAATAGCAGCAAGTTCGCCACCAAATGACTTGCAAATAGTAGAGTTGGCAACCACTTTGGAAGAGTTGGCAACCACTTTGGAAGAGTTGAAGTGGAAATGCAGTCACACTTCCTCCATAATAGGCTTGCGCACTGTCAGTGAAAAAGAACAGTGGCAGGGGTAGGTAGCACGTTCCGATACAGACAACTACCCTGACTTGACCATCATCCGTCGCTCCCTAGTAGTCTGAAGCAGCTTCTCCAACGCTCTACGATCGGCCTCCTCGGTAATCGTCAGCAGCTCCTCGGGCAAGCCCGGCCGATTCTCCTCAACATAGCCGCACTCTTTCAAGTTGTATGACCACAGTTCACACCAGTACTGGGTGAAGGCCATGTATCGATCCACTAAGGCCTCAGGGTTTGCCTCCCCACTGTGCCGGAAAAAGGTGATCCATTGCTCCTTGGTGAAACGAAATTCTTGCAGACGAGGAAGTCTTTCCCGGATACTATCAAACATGGCATCCCATCGTAAAGAATGCACATAGAAACCGGGAGTGAGAGTACGTTTCCCGGTAGATATCTCGTATGCAGGACGGACATCATCCTCATCATCTAGCTCAGGTGGATCAGCGACGCGTTTCCACCATCGCATGTCTACCTCCCAGAATGCAAATTCGGGCTGGAGGACGAGAATGTGGGTGGCTATCGTGCAGCCATGCAGACAAAGCGAGGTAAGAGACTCTAGCGATAGCACCCATTCAAACTGATCCTGTCGCGTAATAACATATTCAGCCAGGGTGAGAGACTTTAGTTGGGGGAAACGCAGCCCTTTGCCGTTGAACTCGCCGGGTATGGCGCCCCAGTTAGCTGGACTGGCGAGTGTTAGCTCGACAAGCTGCTCAGCGACAGAAGGTAATAATGTATTCTGCAGATATGGCTCCCATTCGTATATTTAGTGTAGGTGTGCATCCTTTCCCGGTATGCCAGATACTTCATGGGCGGTGAAGATGTGTAGTCGCTCGATATTCTCCAAAAGGCCGTCGGTGATGTCCTTGGGCAGCGCTATATGTTGTAGATTGTCCAGTACCAGCTCACGAATGACGCTTGTGTTTGGGCGAGATGCACGCTTCCTCATGGCATTTAGAACAGCCCTTAGAGTGTTTTCACGCGTGATGGACAACTCCATCTCTGGGTCTTCTTGGTTCCCATCACGTCCGACGCAGTTCGACGAGAAGCGTACTTCAAGTGCATTGAGATGAGGCATATCGCAAATGCGTTCAATGGCCGCTGTGAACTCTGGCCACTCGTTGTCGTACCTCCAGTCTTCCCACACCCAGGACGAGCGCTCGTCCAAGTCGTCCCACGGGGCACTCTCGATGGCGACACGACGGGCGGCAGCTCTGATGGCGTCGGTGGCTAGCATGTGCTTCCAAAAGTCGAAATCTTTATTGGCGGCCCATTCGCTATGGAAGAGCGTCAGGGTCTGAAAGAGCTGGGGCGTCGCGAGGACGTTCCAACGACGGCAAACAAGACGGACTGGCCAGATATCCACAATGAAGTCATCGTGGAGGCGGTGCTTTTGGGCCTTGGTTATAAGGTGACTGAAAATGTTGCTTAGCACCCCATCGGGGAAATGATTGAGCTCCATGAGTTGCGGTGTTTGTTAGCGATATTGAGTGAGGGGAGAGTAGGTGGCCACGTGAGACGGGGGGGGGGGTTATGTATCTATAAATAGTTGTGCAAATTGGTGACAGAATATTTGGCAGAATCTGCATAAGCCTTCATAACATTGTGCAAGGCGCATAAAATAGCTGTCCAAGGGCCCATATTTGCACCATCGGGTAAGTGTACAAGGGTCCATAATTATCGATAACATAACGCGTACTGACATTTTCAAACGCGTCTTTTCTCCTTGACAAACGCGCTGAATCAAAGGAAAGAATACAAGCATCTACAGCAAACTCAACAATAGCAACAGCAATGCAAGACCGCCAACGCCCGAGGGACGTCATCGAGACGATGATCCCGTCTTTAGCACGAGGGAATGCGCCAGGCTGAGGGCTGAGGCGGCAGAGCTGGAGGGCGAGGGTCAACAAGCCGAGACATCGAGCATACCAGAGGCCACTAGTGTTTCAGGAAGTCAGGAGAACAGTCGGGGAAAGAAAAGGAAGTCTACAGGGGAGGGAGAGGGATCCGAGACACAGAAGAAGAGAGCTTGAATCTGGCGCAACATGTACCAGGTTTTTGATCCAGGGTAGGCTCTGACCGTTGGCATGCTGCATCAGTGGCTTTCATGAGTCTCAAACGGCCGGCCATTACATGCTCTTTTTTGCGGTTTGTTATTTTTTATTGAGTTATTTTTGTCATGTTTTATCTGGTTAGACCGCTACGATGTTCAATCAATGCGTTAATGGATGGATGGTTGTATTTTGACTTTGTAGAACTACAAGTGTTTGGCTCGGCAGTCCTCTAAAAAAGCGTTTGTTCACTTGTTTAGAAGCCCTCACCCCCTCCCCTTACCCTTGTGCAGCCCTTTTGACTTGGCTCTCCTCACTAATACAGTAAGGTGCAATTCATTTGATCAATAACTACTCTTATTACCTCTCTTCTAATAATTCTCTGGTGGCTTCTCGCTCGGTGATAAACCTCGTGAAAAAGCCGAGATACACAAATCAGCGCCTTCGGCCGTAAGGACGCTACGGACCCGGACTTAAAATTGCCAAAAACCCGGGTCCCTCGGTGTCATATTCTCACATTCTCTCACTTTCACGCAACTCATTTTCTACAGACGATCAATTCATCAAAAATGTCCCCTGAGCCGGAATCTGATACTCCCGCCCCCGAAAGGTCGGCAACCAGATCCTGTTATGCCTGTCGTCGCAAGAAGATCCGATGCGACAGGAATGACCCATGTTCAGCATGTGTTCGCTCCGCCAAGACCTGCGTGTACCCGCCCATAGGGCCCCGGGTTCGCCGGACTAAGAAGACAATCATGGCAGACATGGCAGGGCGACTGGCCAGCTTGGAGAAGACACTCGCTAGAGTCACTGGAGAGAGACAGGTCACTGCTATTCCGGATATCTTTGTTTTTGACAATGCCGAGTCAGCAGAAGAGGGTAGTGAGCGGTCCAATGATGATGTTCTCTTGCAGAGAGGCTCATCGAGTCAATACTTTAACGAGATTCTACTATCAAGAATGATTGGAGAAGTATGTGAACCCACATATGATGACCATCTACGCTGACGATTAATAAAGGAGAAAAACATCGAGTCTGCCCTGACGGCACCACAATCATTACGCCTTGGCACTTCACCATCACCATTCAGTGCCATGGGGATATTGTCTTCGCCATCCCTCTCACAACACCCATCTATCTTTCACCCCGACAAGCCGATAGCAGCCGAGCTCTGGAACACATATGTCGCCAACGTTGAGAACTGCCTTGGCCTGAGGATCCTCCATATTCCTACAGACGAGGTCAAGGTGTATTCAGCCATTCACAATCCCACAAAAGCCCCATTTGATGACTTGGCATTCTGTTTTGCTATCTACTTTGCATCCACCATGTCGTTGGAAGAACCTGATGCTCCGTCTATGCTCATCCTGGATAAGCCACGGCAGCTGCAGCTTTTCAAGTTTGGGCTGGAACAAGCTCTTGCGCAGGGAGACTTTTTAGATCAGCCAACTCTAACGGGTCTTCGTGCCTTGGCCATATATCTCGTAAGTCCATCTACAATTGTTAATGGTTCATCGTCCTGACATTCCCCTCATAGTCTGCCCTTCGTGTTCACAACCGAGGCAAAGGGATATGGATCCTCAACGGCCTTGCTATCAGGATCGCTCAATCCCTTGGCCTACATCGAGACGGAGAGCGACTTGGCCTCCAGCCCTTCGAATCCGAACTCCGTCGCCGACTTTGGTGGCATCTCATCACTAGAGACAGCCGCTCTGGAGAGGACTATGGGCTGGAGAATTCGACCGGCATGCAACCACAGTCTGATGTCAAGCTGCCCCTCAGTATCGATGACGAAGACCTCTATCCAGACATGAAGCATCTTCCTCTCGAGAAGCGAGGATGGACAGTCATGACTTTCTCGTTGGTGTACATTGACCTGGCCAAGGCGATACAAAAGCTTGCCACGGCCGTTTCATCACCATCCCCGAGCGAGGAGACGAGACGCAAGATCATCGAGGAGACCCGATCCAAAGTCATGAAGCGAGTAGATGAGTGCGGGTTAGTATCATCAGGACTACCCCAGTATCGTCTCACTGTCCACTGCGCCCACTTCCTCCTCCGCAAGCTCGATTTTTTTACAAGACAGCAATGGCTTGCATTACAGCATCCTGGCTCCCGGGAAGCATTGGCTACAGATGATGATCTTCTAGAGGCATTAGACATCCTCGAGCCAAGAGTGTTTGGTGATGAGCCTCTCCTGGGGCGGTACGGCTGGGCAAGAAAGGCCTACCCGCAGTACCACGTCACCATGTATATCCTCTGGCATTTGTGCACTCGACCTAATGGGCCTCATGTGGATAGGGCATGGAGAGCTGTGGAAGCTGTGTTCACCACCGAGCTGGCTGACGAGTTCGCCGACAGAGTCGGGTCCAAGCCTGCGGTCCTCGCTGTTCTCAAGTCGAAGGCTGAAGCGCTCAGGAAGCAGAGCGCTACCAACCTTAGCAACGGGTCACTTGAGGAGTCGGAGGATACTCAGGGTGTCCCTGTTGGTGCATTGGACGGACTAAGTTTTGAAGATTCGTCATTGAACAACGGTGCGGACGAGTGGTTGCCATGGACCTCGATGATGCAGGGAATTTCTGAAGAAGAGGCTTTTCCGTGGTTTTGGTAAGATACCGCTCTAGTTAGAATTGAGATGTAGGCATTAGTTATCTGCATCATAAGCGACTTCTCCTCTCATGAAAGGCATGTTAGCTGTTAGCCATATTACTGAACAAGGCATGTTCAGATAAATACTGATTACAGGTCTCACATTCAATAATGTACGGCAGCACGGCAATGTTAGCAATGGTCGAGTAAGCCCTATAAGAAAGATTGCTCAACATTTTGTTAACTCATCGTGGATAAGCTATAATTGTTACGCTTTTCGATCCGGATTTAGGAGATCGGGATACCAGCTGTCCCATGGGCCTAATTCCGAGCTCAACGGCAACATAAAACGATTGACCCCGACCCGTCAAAATTTCCAAGACTCTATCGTGGAGGCATCTTGTCTTTGATATCATGGCGAATATCCTTGTTACTGGCGCAAACCGTGGAATTGGTTATGCCATTGTGCACACCATCGCCACACGTCTTCTAACGTCCAACGTCATCCTCGCATGCAGGAGCAGAATTTCAGCTGAAGAAGCCATCCAAACCCTTAGAGATGGCGGAATCTCATGTGGGTTGGACCACGTTGAACTTGATATTGAGAACGACACTTCGATCGAGTCGGAGGTGGTACCTATTGATAAGAAGTATGGTAGTTTGGATGGTTAGTCTCTGGAGTTGGTCGTCAACACAAAAGTCTGACTTGAATAGTTCTCATCAACAATGCTGCCAAGATTGAGTGGCCAGCGTCAGACAACCTGGATGACATTCGATCTGCAAGTAACTCTTGCTATAACAACGTCATCACATCCAACGCCATGGTCACAACGGCATTTAGTCATCTACTGAGAAAGAGTGCATGGCCACGGGTTATCATGATCTCGAGTGCACGAGGGAGCGTGTTGCGGACTGCCAATAGAGAGGTAAGAAGACACTATTCATTAAGTTACGCATTCTGACTCTTCTAGCTTCCGCCGGTCGCAAACATGGATTATTGCATTGCCAAAGCTGGTCTCAACATGATGACGTTGCAAATGCAACTGGTAGAAGATTAAAGAAGAAGAAACCCGCATCACGCACTGGGCGGTTAGCCCCGGTCATTGTAAGACCGCATTCAATGGATATAGGGGGAAGAAGGATCCCTTAGAGGGTGCTGACTCTGCTGAGTCAGTCATCAGATTGCTCGAGACCAAGAAAGGAGAGGTTGAGGCGGGGACATTTTGGGAATATGAAAACGGTGCGTTTCAACAAGTTCCTTGGTGAGGAAATGTCCTCAATAATAAGAGCTGTTGAGCATTTGAGATGAAGTCATAGTGATGGTCTATGATGTTTCTGTCTTGACAATGCCAATACCAGCTCTGTGAAGATAGATTCGGTTTCGAACGTGACGGTCGAATAAACTCTCAACAATACTCGGCATTAATCACCCCTAGTCTAACCCTGTGAAGTATCCCTGTCCTTGTCTGCTGGATCAACGCAAGTAATATCGAGAGTAGCCGTGTCTAGGTTCTGGCAGTCGTAAACCGGAGGTTCCTTGCTCGGCACAGTCACAGTAATGTTCTCAGCCACGATGTTGTTGCAGCGCTGCGGACACGTTAACTCTCGCTCTGATGGGCACTGGAAATAGTAGACTACTTACGTCAGGTGCGCTACAAACCAGAGTTCCTGCCCTGGGATCGTACTTTTTGGATGTAGTTCCCCACATGTTCTTCAATGTAATATCCTCAATTGTCAAGTTTGCCTGTCAGCCATGTTAGTACTGATACAGTATTCTTGCAAAGGACACCCACAGGGAACTCATTGCAAAGAGTCTGGTTCTTCTGTCCATAACATTGAGTGATGGTAATCGCATTATCGTTGTTCTCGTGGTAGAAACGATCATATGTGACGTTCCTGACCCGCCCGAGACCACCTCCTCCGTTTAGAAGGCTCTGAAACTTGGTCTCGATACCGGGCCAGACTTTAATCCTTGCGCCGTCGCTAGCATTAGACATGGAGATGTTGTAGATGTACAGGTTCTCCACAATATCGGTCTCACCCTTGTACTGGCCGAGGGAACCGACACTGATGCCATGGGAACCATTGCAGACGAGGTTTTGGACGACGACGTTGGTGCTGTTGGGCTTGAAGGAGACACAGTCTAGGAGCCATTAGTGCCTGAGCAGAATGATGAATAGTAGTCGTACCGTCAGTGTTGTTGATGTAGGAGTTCTGGATAACCACGTTGTCCGAGCGGTAGGTATCCCAACCATCGGAGTTTGCAATCTTGACTCCATCGAGGCTCTACCATGTCTGTCAGTGCTAGCTCATGGAGTATTCAGACTCACTTACAAATGCTCGGATATCCAAGTCGCTAATCAGAACGTCGGTACTGTTGGCGATGATGTTGAACCACTGGCCAAGATTAGTATCGCTGTCTATGGGCTCTCAGAGATGAATAAATACGTTAGGCGAGTTTCTCATGCGCAAATTTGTCATAGAGGCACCGTGAGCACCTTCAAAGGTAAAAAGGATGGGGCGCAGAAGCTACCACTGCTTGTCAGCTCAAAATCATCAACTATTACAATGCATAGACTCACCGTCTTGTTGGTTTCAATCTCCTTCCAATACGCCTGACCATGTCCATCCAGCACCGACTGTTCATTGCTCAAGTCACCATAAATGTGAATATCCTCTCCGCCAACCTTCCAGAACGAAGACATGTTCTGGAAAGGAAACTTGAAGCTGTTGTCGGCCCAGTAGTAAGGATCAGGCTTGAAGTTCACTTCTCCAGTGATGACCACATCGACATGCTTGAGCCATGTTAGGTCCAAGGGCGAAGCGACGGTGTATTCCTTGTCAAGAACAATGGTACCGCCGTTGTTGCACTTCTTGAATGCCTTGAAGATCCGAGAGGCATCGTTGCTATCCGATCCCTTGCCAGGCTTGACATAACAGTACCGATGGTGATCTCTCTTGGAAGGGGCGGGAAATTCCTTACCAGTGTTATAAGGGGATGCCTCGATGTGAGGTCGCTTTGGAAGACCAGAAGAGGGCTTTGCGAGTGCTGGGGACAGCAACGCACAGAGGGCCGACACCGAGACGAGATTTCCCAACAACATGGCGAAGACAAGGATGAAGGAAATGAGCAATGCCGAGTAAAGTCGCACTCAATAATTAAAACATTGGTATAAACAGCTCTTATATCTCAGGAACAGAAACTTTGACAAGGTCAGGGCCTAGCAAAGAACGAATCCTATACGTGGAACAATTTCTGCCCCCAACATAGCTTGATGATCCGGCTAAAAGCTAAATGCACGGCCCATGGGCAGATAGGATGATGAATCAAGAGAGATCCTTTCCTCATTCGTCTTTTAAACCCCAGAATCGTATCCCCCTCATTAATTGACGCGGGGTTCCAAGACGGCTGTACATTGGGGGTGCCAATCGGAAATAACATCGTTCGGCTGGGATCCATCATTTCGGCTTTGGTTCTCCGCTTCGACGGGGGTTTAAGAACCTTGCTACGGGTAAGGCGGCATTTTCTAGGTCACTGTTAGTCTTGGCCATCTGTCTTACTTGGTCTCTTGTCAGGAGCTTAGCGATGAGGAGGCTGCAAAGGCATTTATGGAGTTTCGCAAGTAAAGGCATTAGTTTAAGAACAAGGGATTGAGGAGACTAAGCGTAAAGAGGCCAATTAACTAGGGGTCATTATCAATATAGGCTTCACGACGACGTCATCTCAATCCTTAATTTCATTCTCATACACGAGCTGAGCCTGCATGCAAACCACCTAGAACCATGTTAACACCTCTAAGGCTACTCTCGGGCTTGGTAGACTGACCAGTAACCAGCATGTCGGCGCCGGTAGTGAAAGCGGCTGCATCGCTGAGCAGATAGCACACCATGGGTGTCAGATCTTCCGGCACGCCTAGCCGTTGAAGGGGCGACCCATCCCTATACCAGTCAAGGATGGCTCTCTTCTCCTCTTCCAAGCGAGCTAAGAGAGGAGTTTGAATTGCCCCTGCCGGGATCGGAAATGATTCAAAATCATAACCGGTACGCCACCGGAAAGGGATACTCACCAGGGGAAATACAGTTGACTCTGATGCCATACTGGCCTAGCTCTCCAGCAAGCGGCCCCATCAACCCTTTAATCGCCGCCTTACTAGCGTTGTATGCTGATTTTGGTTGTACAGGGACATAGCGCCCTTGGGCGTTGATGCTGGCGATGGCGACTATGCTTCCAGGAGTGTTGGTTTCGACTAGATGTTGTGCAAGAAGCTTAGCTGCCCAGAATGTTCCTAGAACATTGACGTTGAAAGTCCGCTGGGTCACCTCCTAATCTGCCTGGAGAAAAGGCGTGTCCATGACAATGCCAGCCGCCGTCAATCCTCCATGTAGTTGGCCTACAGCTTGGATTGATTGTGCAAACGCATCCTCCAGAGACTTTTGGTTGGTCACATCACCTCACACATACGAAGTTTTGACACCGTACCGCTCGTTAAGAGTATCAAACTCGGCGGTAGGGTTGGGGGCCATATCGATGATGGCAACTCCGCCGCCGAGTTGAGCGATTGCTTTTGCGCAGGCGAAGCCAATTCCTCCTCCGCCTCCCGTGATGAGAAAGTTCTTGCCGCCTAGATCGAAGCGGTCGGTGACTTTGATATCGCTGGCGTTGGGTTTAGGAGCAGAAGTCATGGTTGCTTTGAGAAATATCGATAGAGAAATATGGTATGAAGCTGTAATGAGAGAATGGTATATGTAGCAAGAGATTAAGTTAATATAGCGGAACGGGTGGCGGATATCAGCCGTGGCTTTGGCATAACATGTGTATGATGGTAGACAATCGGATGTGAGGCCGAAGCAAACATCGTCAGCAGACCTCACATGGCCAACTCTATGGTGCGAAATGTACTGAAGGGTTATCCGCTAGAAGATCTTCACAACACGCATGTGCCTTGGATGCATCATTCCGTTCCGTGCCCGCTCGTTCACCTATATATCTGTGGAAGATGGCCTAATTTGGAGAAGAGATCCAGTTCGGATCGTGTATTCGAATCAATCTTGACAACGGGTAGTAGCCGAAGCATTGGCGCACGTCAAAGGAGGGTCGGATGCGTTGCCGTCGACCTTACACATCCACGGCGACTATCCGAGCTAGTTGAATGTTAGGAAGTGTTCGGATTGCATCCGAGATGTAAACTGACTTAAGGCCCGCCAGACGGATATTAACCGTCTTGATGCTATAACATGCATCATGGGCGACTGCCATGATAAATAGCCTGTAGTATCCAAGTTGGTATCATTCAACAAACTCCGACGGCGCAAGCCTCCACACATCTTGGCTATTCTTCTATTTGATTCAAATACTTTACTCTCGCTGTTCGGTCCTCGCTCTCACATCAAAGAATAACCGACATCGCGAAACCTCAGGTTCGGCCTCGTGCTGTTTTGGGCCTTTTGACATTCGGTCCCGACGGAACCCAATCCTATGGCAGCCGAATCACGTCCTTGAACGCTTTCAACGAATGCCTTCACTATTTTCAGTCGAGGGGCTACAACGAAGTTGATACAGCTCGTACTTACGTTGGCGGACACCAAGAAGGATGGACCAGGCGTACAAATTGGCGTGACCGAAAGCTTGTACTCGCAACAAAGTGGTATCCATACAAGCCAGGAGATCACTCCAAGTCTGTGGTCAAAGAGAACCTGCTCAAGAGCCTCAGCGAATTAGGGTCAGACTCTGTCGATATCTTCTATCTGCATGCGCCCGACCGGTCTGTTCCCTTCCAGGAGACGCTTGAAGCCTGCGACGAGCTACACAAAGAAGGCAAATTCAAGCAGCTGGGCCTGAGCAACTACGTAGCCTGGGAGGTTGCTGAAATCTGCACCATCGCTGATCAGCGAGGGTGGATCAAGCCGACCGTCTATCAGGCCATGTACAACTGCTTGACTCGGGCCATTGAGGAAGAACTGGTGCCATGTTGCAGAAAGTACGGCATTGATATTCTAGTGTATAACCCGCTGGCTGGGGGCGTGCTCAGCGGCAGGTATCAAAGCAAAGAGATCCCAGATGATGGCGGCCGGTATTCGACAAATGATCCAGTGGTCAGCGCAATGTACCGTGAAAGATACTTCAAGGATGTCAACTTTGAAGCTTTGAAGGTAGTCAAACCAGTTGCGGACCAGCTTGGCTTGACCCTGTTAGAAGTCGCATTTCGGTGGCTAGTCCATCACAGTAAGCTCAAAGTGCACGATGGTAAAGACGGGGTGGTGATAGGTGTCAGCTCTCTGTCTCAACTGGAGAGCAATTTGGCTGACCTAGAGAAGGGACCACTGCCAGATGAGGCGTTGAAGGCCCTGGATCTAGCATGGGAGATTACAAAGCCTTCATGTTCATTGTACTGGAGGTAGAGATGTCGAATTCATGTAGTTGTTAGTTGAAACTCCTTACTCAAAGCCTTGAACGAAGTGTCGGCTCAAGATCGATGGTGACGAAACTGGAGAGATCTATGCCGTTGCTACCATCTGTCAACTGTCACTACCAATACTCACCTAAATAAACGGGATAAAGACGTCGTTACGGAAATGGAAACAGAAACTTCAAAGAGTGCTCAATTCATCTGCAAAATGGTACACTAGACCGTGCAGGGCGGTACATGGGCGAAGCTATGCCCCCTCAGTTCTCCTTCTTGGGATCATCCTCCTTGATGACCTCCTCCTTGACAGCCTCCTTCTTGTCAGCGCCCTCCTCCTTGATGGCGCCATCCTTCTCCTGGAGCTCCTTGAGAAGGTCCTCGGGCTCCTTCCAGTAGGTCTTGACGATTATGTCGTCACCCTCGTGCTTCCAGTCAAAGTTGAGACCGGCCGCCGATTTGCCGTAGATGAGCTCCAGGGCCGCCTGGAACTTGACCATGTCGGGGACAAGCTTGGCGGGGATCTCGTGGGTGACGACGTTGGTCTTGTCGGGAAGCTGCGTCATGGTGGATGATGTTGGAGAGATGTCTCGTTTGGAGTTGGTCTTGGTGAGTTTGGAGATTGTTGAGTTTGATCTGGTTTTTGTTGGTAGAGGAAGTTGAGTTTGATGGATTTGAGATGGGATGGAGAGGGAGAGAAGGGGGGTTTATATACCCGAAAGGGCGTATTGAATCACAAACAGAGTGTCTTGTGATACCTTCGTTATCGTGTGTGATTAACGACCCGATTGACCTGGCACGAGGCACAATTAACCTGCTGACGCCTTCTAGTAGTGAAAGAGCTGACGTACTAATAGGAACACGTATGATTTGGACGAAAGAGTACGGGGTATAGTTCCCGGTGAATCACAAACCACTACACAGGAGGTAATAATTACTGATTAGTTGGGCCACTCTCTGACACGTCATCAGCAAAAGTCCGCGTACAAGCACTGAGTTTTCGGCGCACAAGTCCAACGCTGGTGTATTCAGAGATCAAGAAAGTCAGGTGCTAGAAGCTAACGTGCACACGCTCCACGACATTTGTAGTCCGGCCAAAAGCAATCGTCGCTGTCCTTTCCGACAGGTTCATGATGATGTTGAATAGCGTCTCTGCACTTGAATCACCCACCGCGTCCCTGTTGATGCCGTTTGGATAGCCCTCTTCATCTTGAAACAACTTGAATATGTCGGATGAATTGAGAGCTTGTTTAGATGAAAGCTCTTCTTTGACGAGGTGCTGCATTCGGTCGGATCGTTGAGGTGAGTCCAGCAGCCAAAGATGCTCTTCTGACCCATCATGGTTGAGAAGTAAGTGGTTGCTGTGAATAACAACGCCTTGATCATCTGCTGGAACGAGTTCCACGGTCTTGGCTGTAGACTCTAGGCCAGTTGCTCCAAGCTCGTCCGCTATCAACAAATGCGCGCTCCCCGCAAGACCAGTCGACACCAGTTCGTTAATAGCACTCTGCCTGGAAGAAGATTCGAGGACCTTTCGTAGTGCTAGATGAACGGGCCACCTGGTGTGGTCAACACCACGAGCCTTGATTGCATTCAGACACACACCAACTCCGCTCTCATTGAGGCCGATTTTTCCGATGATGCCTGCCTCCGTGACTATCGAGAATCGGGGGATGTCTGTGTCTGGTTGGTGAACAGTATACACAATGAGATTCTCTCCCTGGCGTGTCTGCCAGTCCCAGTTTTGACTGAGAAATGAAGGACCATGTCCACTCTTGATGGCTAAGGCTGTGCATCCATCCAGTTCGATTGGCAGCTCTGGATCTTCACTAAATAGTCCAAAGTTGATCTCAGTTCGGACGTTTAATGCGACTATGTCGAGTAGCGGGACTTCTGCTCCTTCTGCTATGCCACGCATCTCTTCGAGGTATTCTGGGCACAGCTTCTCGAGCGTGTCGAGATACTTTGTCGCTTCATTTCGCACGTTCGGCCACTCGAGGCTGCATGTTGATTTAAAGAGGGATCCATAGTAGCTCAGTGAGCCGAGAACCTGGTCCTTTGCTTGTTGGCCATGTTGGACTCCTATCTTTTCTGCGTTAGCGAGGCATCTTCAGGGTATTGAGGGCGTCGTACTTCGTACGGTGTTCCGAAGGCATTAACAATGAGGACCATGGTTGCTATTTGTAGTACGCGTCGACGAGGCTACAGTTTCGCTTTGACAGACAATCATGCACCGAGAGTATTTACTTTATAGGCTGCTAGTTAATCACTCCAGTGCGGGGAGGCTGATTTCATGCGAGTGATCCTCTATGGCATCATCACCGAGACGGGGCGAATAAGTGCGCCTACAGTCACACTCATCAGCTTATAAAGCACAAATGGCATTCTAAGTGTCCAAATCACCTTGGTTTCTGGCCATGCGGGTGGTTCATGCTATAGTCTTATATCATCATACACGCTTCCGCGCCCGCTCAGTATTGGTCATAGTTCTCCAGAATTAACCTTGTCGTTCTCAGTGCCGCATCCACATCGGTCAGACGTTTGAATAACACCTAATCTTTGCTATGATATTTCAAATACGGGCGCGATGTGGGGTGTCATCGTGCGTGCCTGAATCACTGAGCTGGCCTTGCAGAGTTGCACCATCTTAGGGTAGTTGTCGTCATCGATGCTCCGAACCACTATCAAGGGCGTCACGTGAGCTTGTCATAGTTATCAAGTTTAATGGCGAATAAACGATTATCGCTCAGGTCTTTATATATATAACCGTGAGGTTTAGCCAGGATTGGAGATCGGTTACGTAGTGCTGGAGATATATTGGGATAAATATTCTTATCCCTGGAATAAAATTTGACCGGGATGGGGAAACAATGCCAGTTCTTATCACAGCAGCGTCTAGAGACTAGGCGTTTCGTTATCGATTCCTCATCTTGATGCGTGACAATGACTGACTCTCTATGCTATTCTTAAGGCCTCTGGTTTGACCTCATCCTGTTCCCTCTACTCCTATACAATGCCCAAAAGTAGCCCAGCTTCAACGTCCCCGCCCTCGATCGCTTGCATGAGGTGCCGTCGCCGCAAGAAGTGTGATCGCCACCTCCCAAAATGCGGCGAATGTCAACGGTCGTCGGCAGAATGCATCCGCTTTCAGGAGAGAAAGCCTCGAGATGTCGCAACCGTTCCTTGGTGTTATGTGCAAGATCTAGAGCCGCGGCTTGTACAGGTGGAGAAAGAGCTAGCTCTCTGCAAGGAAAAGCTTGCTCAGGCACATCTTTCACCTGGTCCTCACGGCTCGCAGCATGTTGACGAATGTCACCAGCCGAACGTCAGCATCACGATCTGGGACAACTAAGGGCCATTGATTTCAGCAATTACTTTCAGTACGTCCACCCAAGCTAGTCATTTCTCGACCATGTCCAACTCGGCCACTGATTCCACGACCATACTTCCCAAGGCATCCTACTGGAGGACTATCAACTTTACTTCATCCACCTCGTATGCGCTATCGGTGTCTCCTACTCTAGCCCTTCAGATTGACACTGTCCACATATCAATAGGTCTAGAGAGCTATACGTAGAAGCCCTACATGTCTATCTCGCTGATGCCGTCTCCGAGGAACATAAATTCCGGACCAAAGCTTACCTTCCATTGATTGTCTATGCTTTCCACTGTCCTACCGCATTTCAGCTGCATGATACTACGAATGAAGCAAATTTAGGGATCACCGAGCGGCTGTCTACTTTTCAGATACCTTCGACGTTTCTTCCTTTGGACTTTGAAGACATTGACGAAGCGACGGTTGCTGAAGATAAAGACAACAGGGTCTTGCTGATCTATTGCTATACGGCGTTTGAGATAATTGCTTCTTTGGAACCGGTCGTTTCAGGTCCTTGTCGGCTCATTGGATGGCAAAGTGAGTGCCATTTCCTCTGTAACTTTCTTAATGAAGACTTGCTTAGACTCTATAGATTCTGGACCAAGGCATCTGGCTCACATTCAGAGGAGGCTCTATGCCAGCAGACCTTGAGCACATGTTTGCCATCCGCCGTATCCAATCCAAGGTCCGAAGACTATGGTCTCAGTTCACAGCCTTCCTAGACCAGGAAGAAACCAGGAAGCGCCAGACGACAGAGATCAGAGCAGAGCTCGAGCAATGGAAGGCCATGATTCCTCTCGTTTCGAGCACAGTTGACGGATCAATGAGTTATTACCCTCTTGCCATGGTAAAGACGTATGACTACAGTATCTGCTACCTCTACCAACATGAGACAGTTGTCCCTAGCATTGAGGACTACTCGATCTTGTTATCAGCCGCAAGCGAGAATTCGCGGTGCTTCAGGAGGATACAAGAGTTCTTCTTGGTTTACTCGACTTGGGGTGGCGTAAGTCGTGAAGCCCATTCATTACGCGAGATTTGCAGGAGTTCAAGTGGTATCAGGTCAAGGAAGCATTCCTCGACTACAAGACCTATTTATCGTTCTTTTTCTACCTCTGCATGAATGTCCCAACTGACGGCTTATCCGCTTTTGCCGCCCAAATCATCTCGGGTCTCGGCAATTCACCTCTCGAGACGGTTCTTCTCACGATGCCTTGCTCGCCCTTCCAGACTGTTGCTAGTCTGGCGGTAGCCATTCCTCAGAAGTGGCTTACCAACAAGCGGTGCTTGAGCAGTGCCATCTGCTGTCTCATCCCTCTAGCGTGTTCTATTCTCATCCGAAGTAAGCAATCCATTTGTTGGATTCTCGTATAGTTGAACTTACCAATACTCCTCGCTCAGAGCTTCCTGACGATCAGAAGACCGGCCAACTTTTGGCGTACTACTTCTTTTACTTTTTCTGGGGACCCTATGCTACTGGTTAGTTCGAGACTGGCATCTTCTTCTCCTCTCCATGCTAACGGCCACAGTTCTATCTCTCCCAATGGCCAACGTCGCAGGACACACAAAGAAGCTCACAGTCACGGCCAGCATCTTTGTAGCCTACTACAGTGCCATGATAATCGGACCACAGGTCTTCTTCCAGAGGGAGGCTCCCCATTACAGCACCGGCTACAACAGCTTGATGGGGTTCGAGATTGGTGCCATCACCATGCTCGCTGCCTACGCCATTGGGTGTAAGATGGAAAACAGAATCCGCGACCAGAGGGAGGGCACAGAAGTGACCCTGACAACCGAGGAGATGCTGGAGGATAAGACTGATTACGAGAAGAGGGGTTTCAGATACATCTACTAGTGTGGTTGCAGTTGAGCTGTCTGCAAAGCTGTGATGGACGCTGGGTTGGGGGTTTAGAGGCCCTTGTAAGCAGTGACAGTGTCGAATACAGAGGCTTCTAGCGCTTACCGATATCCACATGCGTGCGAAATGAGTCAGCCGTAAATATCGCAACTCGTACGCGTTGCTGACGCGCAACCTTCATCTCCTCTCCATATCTCATCTAAACAGAACACGCTCTATCATCACCATGAATCAACCAAAACATATACCGAGATCTTTCCTTCCCTTGTTGTCGACGACTCTCAACGTTGGCCTTGCTCTCGGTGGTTATGTCACCACAACCGCGTTCAGCGACCCCAACTACAGCGGCCCAGCCATCGCAGCCTGGTTTAAAGACTTTTTCAGGCCAGGTTTCATCTCTGTGACGACAATTGGTGCACTCACTTTCGGAGGTGGTATTTGGTCATTCTGGTCTCATCGAAGTCTCAAGGATCATCCGAGATCCCGGGCTGTTTCTTGGTGGTCGTTGGCTGGCCTTGGGTTCACTGTTGCTCATTTTACCTTTGGGAATCAGGTTTGTTCACGAGACTCACTGCAACTCACATGTGTCAACTTACGTTCTGAGGTGCTTTCAATCATGGACAGCATCTTATCCAACCCCGGTCAGGCACAGCCTCACATGGCTCGATGGATTAGCCTGCACCTTACGAGAACTTTGGTTGCCGACGTTCCCGCCTGGTTTTGCTATATTGCTGCATTATTGTATGAGATTTAACGGGTGATACGGAAGAATATGCTTCATGCGTACTGTCGACCTTGAGGATTACTGAGGGCCAAGGCTGTAACTATGCTGCTAGCATCAAAGAACGCCTTGCATTCTGCCCTGTGGAGGGAAACACGGCTGTATTGAGCCTCATAATGGCTCAGCATCGCCACTCTAGCCTGTCAAGGCCAGCGAAAATGCCATCAACAGAAAATTTGCTCCTAGCATTCTCATATCGGTTCTCTCATCCAAGTTGTCGAATCTACTTATTCCCACTCACAACAAGCCACGTTTCGATCAGCCTCTAGCCCTCTACCATTGAGCCTGGTCACATGTCCCCTTAGCCGCACCAAGTTTCCCCGCTCAATTTCAACCCTCAAGATATGACCTTGTAACGTCGACAATATCCATGGCTGATCCACTCTCTGTCGGGGCGAGCGTCGTCGGCATCGTCGGAGCCGCCCTCCATGGGGCAAAGCGACTCTACGAGTTCATCGACAGCTTGCGAAATGCCCCCAAAGACATTGCAGCGCTCTCAACTGACCTGCGGGCCTTGTACCAAGTGCTTGGCCGACTTGCCGGCATGCAAGACAGGCTATCCAAGAACCCTGAACTATGCGACTGTCTTACAACACCATTAGAGAATTGTCTAGACATCTTTGAAGAGTTTACGACCTTGTTGAACAGTTTCACGCAAACCACAAGAGATGGCACTGTCAAGGTCCGGACATGGAAGAACATTGCGTGGGCGTTCAAGGATAAGGAGATTCAGCTCTTTAGAGACACAGTTACTACATACAAAGTGTCCCTAGATGTAGCAGTAAATGCTATGACTCTGTAAGCAATTCATCCAGGGGTCTTCATTTCATTCTAACAGTGAAGCTCGGCTATTACATCCATCGATGAACGGACAAGGCGCATCGAGGCAGACTTCAAGGAAGACTTTAGAGACATCCAAGCGAGGCTACAAGCTCTGGATGTCGACAGAGTCGAGCTTGCGAGCATTTCTGGGCGTAAGGGGTCCGAGTGGTACGGAACAGATACCCATTTTGCCTTGAACCGCTTTCTCGACTACACAGAGACTCTTTGTGACTCTCCTCCTCAATCGTTCCCCGGTTCGCCGTCTCTTTTGCCTGTTGAATCCTCCCAAGACCTTGATAGCCTAGGAGGATTGCAAAACTCATTACCAGAAGTTACGCAATACCCAATCACGCTACCAACTCCCACGGTCTTTGATCCTCCTCCGTTGCCAAAGGCCTACAGCAACGCCGAGCCTCAGTTCGATCTATTGGGACTGCTATGGAAGGTCACAGGCCGCAAGAACCCTAAGTTCGACATTGGAACCATTGACCTCTCCTGCTCATTCGTCATATGCGATGTGACCATGGAGGACTGTCCTATCGTTTACGCTTCCGCAATGTTTCAGAACTTGACAGGATATTCACGGCAGGAAGTTGTCGGCAAGAATTGTAGATTCTTGCAGGCTCCGGATGGGTTTGTTCAGGCAGGTCAACAGCGGAACTACGTGTACAACGAAACGGTGTTCAAGTTGAAGAAGAGTGTTGAAGCGAGGGAGGAAACTCAACAGAGTCTGGTCAACTACCGCAAAGGCGGAAAGCCATTCTTCAACTTGCTAACACTCATTCCTGTTCCTTGGGACGGAGACCAGATTCGGTTCTGCGTGGGCTTCCAGATTGACCTTGTTGAACACCCTGGGGCCATCATTCAAGAGAGAGAGAAGAACATTAGGGTTGACTACAGGGTCACAGGCATGAACCAAAATGTCCCGGCTGTGTCGGTCCCTGCTCGTCAGGTGCTTGTTGGAGGCGATCCGTCTAAGAGTGAAGCGTTCTTCAAATGGCAGAAGCAGACGTCTTGGCGTCAGACGCTCCAAGGACTTTTCGACACACCTGACACAGTAGGCGCAGAGGGCGTCGATAAATCAAAGGGTATCAAGGAGGATTAGTGATTCGGGAATATACTAAACGGCCACCAGGGCTTGGAATATTCACTGGAATTGGAATATCTGTTCTTAGACTTGATAGAAAGCTCGAAATATGACATGTAAACTATCTTGAAGGAAAATTTATTTCTAAATAATACTAACCTTCGCCGTTATTGCCTTTTCCCACGAAGACTTCTCTTTCGACCGAACAAGCCCAACACGCTTAAACTGCAACGTTCCCTGTCCTGTTGGAGCCAGGCCTAGGGCGTCGATCCAACCAAACTGACTCTCCCTACGACACGCCAGACAAAACAAGACTTGGCAAGCCTCCTCTGGGACGTCAAAAGTTACGGTGCCGACTTGGGCCATCTGATCATCTCCTTGAATGGCCATAATTGACCGTTGATCATGCGCAAGATTATCCTGTTCTCGCCACATGGCGCCAACCGGGATAAGGAGACCCTTTAATCTGAGCGTACCGCCTTTTAGATTACTAAATGGGTCGTCTTCTGAAGGTACTGTACTCATCTCGAGGATCTGCGGCGTAAACGTATGATCGATGGGCTCCAGTTTGTGCTGCTTGAGGGTCCACCACCACTCGGCTGGACCTTTTACTGAAGCCCAAGACCACGATGGGGCAAGGTATTCAGAGTATCGACTCCTCTTGTCTGTGGATTTGCCGTCGATCCTCCAGATTAATCCGATGACGCCGTGAGACTCAAAGAGCCCTGCGTGATACTTGTCTCCAATCTCTTTGGAAAAGTACCGCGCGATTCCAGAAACAGCTGGGAGAATATCCGTTTGCTTCGTAAGTGATCGTTTCGTATACCTCTCCACAACCTCGAACCACACAAAACTGATCTTCCTCGCGGCCTCGTCCAAGTACCATCCCTCAGTGCCTTGAGGTTGGAGTTGACCCTGGTCGAACGCTCTAAGGGCATTGTTGAATGACAAGTTGTCACTCCGAGGAAATTCCAGAGTGGCCTTTTGACAGGCGCACTCCCAACGAATAGTGTCCTTTGAATAGTGCACAACCCTAGATGACAATTCACGCTCTTGGAGTGTCCATCCTCTTGAGACCAAGGGATCCTGCGAGAGACTGGTAACTGCATGGCCCTCAGGCTTGGAAAAGACACGGATTGTGCGGGTGTTTCTGTTTCCAGACTCATCTTCTTCATCCCATGTCAGGTCAGCAGGACCAAAGAACGACTCAGACGCATCTCCTTTTCGGCATCCGCCAGTTCCGTCGGAAGAACTTGACGCAGCAACGGTAACGTAGGCGTTTGAGTAGACAGCGGCCATCTGCGCCGCCTCAACAGTCCAATCCTCGTAGGAGTCTTGGATGATGCATAATGAATCGATCCAGACATAGCGGATTCCAATGTTCCTGCTTATCGTTATGAAGTCGACAAATGTTCGAGATAGGTCTGATAGTGGGATACTTTCGCTGTGCTGTTTGAGGTTGGAAATGACCGTTTTGGCCGATTCTGGCATATTGAGCCCCCAACAGTGACTGGAGGCGATGTATCGTGGATCTTCGATAGACTTTTCAGCAGTGACGACCAAACGAACGAGGCTTGGATCGGGTGATTCGACATCGATCAAACGCGTTGGAAGATATGAGGCATCGTGGTTCTTTCGACACTCTGCATGCTTTCCCCAGCAGTTCTCCAACCACCACCTCACCGTATCGCTCTGGTATTGGAGACTTGATGCAACCCCAAGCTCTGGCGTACTGTCGTAGACAGCGATATCGTCCCAACCCTGGGGAATGTCTATGCCTCGCATACTCCCCACATCAGACCAGCCTAGGCATACCAACTGCGCACTGAACTTTGTGCTCCTCAAGTTGATCTCCTGGGACAAATCAATAGGCTTCCCATCCATTGTGCTGTAAATCTTGCCGTCCTTGACACGGCGCTGTATCGCATTATGGACGACAGCGCACATGCGGCATCCTACTTCTGCCGACTTTTCAAGAGCGGCGAGATTCAAGTGATGTTCGACACTGCATTGGTCATTTCAAGCCGAGCTAAAGAACTTGGGTGGTATAGTCATGCAGAAGCTGCACAGTGCCATGTTGGTGGAGTGAGTCTTGGCGAGGTTCGACATTGATATGAGAGGGATTTAATGCTCATGTTGAGCTCTCACTTAGCGCTTGCGTCACGTGGATGACATTCAGCTTGCGTGGCTTACAATACGAGAGCTGAGGAGTTGAGTAAGACGTTTAACTCGTTAGTGAGGAGTCGTTGCCGAAATATCCGGCCCTGGACAGCTCAAGGCTGTGATATTAGCCATGATATCAGCCAGGTCTGTTGAGAAAAAGAGGTGGCTCATCCCAGCTCTTCTTTTCCGCAAGGGATCTTTCTCAACTATCTCGCAAAACTGCACTGTATGTTAAGCAGTTGCAGATCAATACGCGTTTTTAATGTTCACAACAGCGTCGCTCAGTGGCTAGGGGCACTACCTATTTTAGCTGCGAGCATTATAGCCTGTATGAAACAATGCATGCGATGATACCTTGCGCCAGTCTTATTGGACGGCTCTACTGCGTGATGGGTGCTAGGTTTTTATGAGCTAAATGGCACACATCGGATCCTGGCCATCGACATCCAACCACGTCATCAAAAATCACGCAGGATCATCCCCTCCTTCCCATATCAACCCTCCATTACATGGTAAAGATCATCCGCCAGTGGACTTATGACTCTCGCTCTACGGACACCACCGTGAATGGCTTCAGAGCAGCCTCTCGTGGCCGATCTTGCTTCCCTCCGCAACTGCACAACGCGCCCTAATATTTATTTACTCCCCAGCGATCCACTACAAGAGTAAATGTTAGTCTGGTCTAAGAACAGTCGTAGTCACTTACTTGTTATGAAGGCGGATGGGCTGTTGAAAACCTTGACAGAGTGGATAGTTATAGTCTCGTGGTAAGTGACTCGTGTGATATTGGAAGAGGAGAGTCGAGGGAGTTCGTCTCTTTAAGCATGTACGCTTTATATATCATGTGATTAATAATAGCTTCAGATGATAGACAGGCTTGGGTGACTGCAAACTAGAACCAGGCTGTGCTACTGCACCTCCTACTTGATGGTGCACACTCCTAGCCCCTCTGTTACCCTTGCACTCTTATAGTGCATAGTACACACTCCTATTTTCGTCTCATTTTCCTCCAATAACATCTTACAGAGTATTAATTGACTTACAAGAGTACCGCGTTTACTTCGCTTTCCTCTGGGGTGTCTTTGGACCTGAGCTCGACTCACTATTGCTCCAGACAAACCAATTATAAAGACTATCAAGATACATTACTTGCGGTTTCGTTATCCCCCAAGCTATTACCGACCTATTAAAAAGACCTTTATATAACCTTTTCTCCTTTGTCTCTGTCGACAAATGTCTTGATAGTTTCATCTTCGTACCTAATCGGATTATCATAGGGTAGCACCATCTACGACCACCACCATTTCCACTCACGAAATATCCTCACGGGTAGCTACCTAGACACTTCTTGGTGGTTTAATTAAGGCGTTTATAACTATTTTAAAAAGTGATTTCGCCATTTATTTTTCTACAAGTCTCTTCAGGCGTCTCCTCACTTCCCTTATTTTCCATGCCATTGTGAGCATTCAAAGTCGTCGTCGTAAGATCTGGCCCAATTCTGGACTGTTCAGTTCCTAGCTTTCTTAACTCACCTCTTAATAGTGTTTTTTTTTTCAAGCGACCTGAATAATCAAGCCCAGGTGTTCCCTTCTATTTTCACATTGAGGAGGGATCAGAAAAGCGTTGGCTCCTCAGCCACCTTGATTAAGCGCCACATGTCACTGGTGATAGGAATTAAGAACTCAACTGCCGATGACAGCCCCATTAGCATTAACTCCAATATCAAAAAATACGAGCTGGAATGCCCTATGCGTTAACGATCTTCGGCATCTCCCCAGGTCCCGAGGAAAGGCTGACAACAGTTGTGGAGAGACAGGGGAAAACTAAAAATAGACGGGCCTTCATCTTGACTAAACCAAGCAAAGTTAAATTACAGGGATCTATCTCGTCTAGCGCAGGAACATGATAGGTTAAGCTTTGGTCAAGACCTCGGAAAAGGACAAGGGCAAGGAATAGTGCTCGGGATATCGGCATTTTGGCTTTCAAGAACCTTTCGAGTCTCTAGAGAGACCTCGGACGGCGAGTCCGGGAATGGAGCTAACGATGAAACTCAGGTCCAGATTTGTTTTTATTGATCATAGGATGATATGGGGCGGGAAATCTGAGGGATACGAGGAGGCAGGGCTGACAAGTGCCGATGTATTTTTGGATAGTTGTTCTTGTTGACTTGACCTCGCGATGATATAAGGAGCTCAAGACGGCGGGACAAGTTGTATTCTCTCATCATCAACAAACACCACTTCGCCTTCTACACCATCCTCATCCTCAACACTTTAATACCCTCTCTACGCTTCCGCATCACAGCACAGGTCAGTTTGAACATCAACTCTAGACAAACATCGACAAAATTAACACCAGACAGCACCAACCGCCAAAATGAAGTTCTCCATCACCATCGTCGCCGCCCTCCTCTCTGCCACCGGCATGGCTGCCCCCGCCAATGAAGTCTCCATGATGGCCGCCTCTCCCCAATGGACACTCCAAACCCTCAACCGTGTCTGCGACAAGCCCGACGCGGCCTGCACCTGGAACTTCAAGATCAACACCGGCAGCGGCGCTGCTACCGTTTGCAAGTACGTCGTCAAGTCCACCAAGACGGCCAAGGCTTCCAAGGCCAACGGCGGACCTGCTACATGTGGCGACTTCACCATCACCTCTGGCTGGAGCGGTCAGTTCGGTGCCGATAAGGGTTTCACTACTCTCTCTGTTGTCAGCAAGAGCAAGAAGCAGATCATCTACCCTGCCTACACCGACCAGCAGCTTGCTGGCGGCAAGGTCGTCAAGCCTGACCAGGCATACGCTCCTGCTTCCCTTCCTTAAGTTTGTGTTGGAAGGTAGAAGATGGAAATTTTGATGTCATAGACGGGGTTGATTGGAGCGAATGAGCGTTTCATGTTTTCTTTCTTCATCTGGGGTATCTTGCTCATCTTTAATCATATCAACAACCAATAGACCTATATACTCCCTTTGTATAGAACTTAGTCTCAATCAAGTAGAATTCAGGCTTGGCATTGAACTGCTGACAACACAAGTGCCGCGTCTATAGTGTAGTAATGGTGACGCCCGGCGCAGAGGACATAACAAAAGACTTTCATGGCTACCGGAGCGACATGTCACAATGACGGGATCTGCCCTGTATTGTTTGATGCAGGGTAGAAAAACATGTCACAGCTATTGATGCTGAGTCCAATCATGTGAGCGTGGAGGCGAGGTTGGGGATGCGGGAGGCCGACCAGGCGAGGTGAAGTGGTCATTTCTTGGCCAGCCAGTAAAAAGAATGATTCTTCCTGCCACAGACAGAGGTCGGCCTCCATTAGTGGCAGTAAAGATGCCCAACAGCTTTGACGATATCCAACCACCGTGGAAATAAGTCAGCACAGAGCGTGTTGGGCCTGGAGATCGATGTCGGGTACAACAGCAACGGGGAGCCAACTGTAGTTTGCTTGGGCCAGTAGTTACCAAATCAACCAGAACATTGCGTGTGTTGGTACAGTTTGCTTGTGGCCTTCATGGTAACATGCATATGCTCACATCCGTCACGCATGCTGTAGGCCCATCTCACGTCCTTTTTCTCTCTCATGCGTATTTGACCCTGTTGGTTGCTAAATATAAAATCAATTATGCTATGAATACAGTTTGTTCACTTGTTCTGCCAACTCACCCTTATCCTCAATTTCTCGCTCCAGACTATCAACCATGCCACCACGCAAGAAACCCAAGTCATGGTCCATGTACCCTGCTCTCGACAATGAACTGTCAAACGAATTAGAGACGGAAGATCTTTACTTCACCTTCAACAACAATGACGACGAGAGGGGCTGTATAGAGTCATACGATACCAACATAATGGGTCGGTTCACCTGTCACAACAACAACTGCACCAGCCGTGGATGGTCAAGCAAAAAGATCGCCATAACCATTCGCATGTACAGCGGCGAACGATACAACGCACGTGTCTATCACCAGCGTTGCAGGAGTTGCAACTGGCTCAGCCGCCCAAATCTCGATGTGGACACGTACGTGGACCGAGTTGCGTATCGTCTCAAAAGGTGGTCGGGTGTTGAGGTTGAGCGTCCGTTCTACGGTGGCAAGAGTGGCAAGCCACATGAAAAAGACCTCTGCGAAGGCTGTAAGAACGGACACTGCAGGGAAGGGGGGCTATGGGGATAGCGGCATCGTTATCGTGATGGGGCAAGGATATGATGGAGATGTGGACTGGGAGGCCGTACGTAGACCCCCGAAGAGAATCAGAACCTCGACTTGCTTTCAGAGTAGCCCATGGATATATGGCAACTCCCTTGAGCGTTTTGACATGTGGGAAATATTCCAGAGGAGTAAAGTAGGTTAAGGCTGGTTTAAGATTAGGTGTATAAATGAGTGAACCAAAGAAAGAGCCCAAATGAAAAGAGGACGGAAAAGAACGCGTGGGGAAGACATGAATGAGGCAACCTTTTGCACCAATGGAGATCTTGTTTGCCTGCCTATGTGCACAAATTGTGTCACCATCACCCTTTGCCTCCGGTCAACCTGCCAAGGACCAGTCCGAGCTCAGCTCTAGTAGTAAAGCTGCCTAGCTAGTACTTTACACAAAAATCATCTCCCCTCAGTTCAACCCCCCAATGGCCTCCTTCAGACCCTTCAAGTCGATCAAAATCTCGCCGAAGGGTTCACGCCTCGCGTGTGCCACAGTCAACCTCCCCAATGGCTTTCCAACATTACTCCAGTAGAGCAGAGTCTCGTTGAACAGACTTGTCTGCCTGAGTCCCGTTCAATATTCTATCCGCAATCTCCAGAACAGGGGGCAAGCACTCCCTCGCCCAGCATCCTTTCCACCATACCTTGGTGGGGACCTGTCACATCTGCATTGACTGCACGCGTAGGGAGTTGTACTTGAGGAATAATCTCTCCAGACGTAGTCCTCTGTAGTCTTCTTCAAGGTGAAATAGCAGCAACTTGACAGTGGACATGGCGCGTAGATCCTCCAGGTACTTCAACGCTTCGGTGGGATCTTCTGCGCCTCCTGAAAGTATATCCTGTAGGGTCAGTTTGTTCTCCCTCAACTTGTCGAGGCTTAGAAGCATAGAGATCTCATTAGGAAGCTCCAGGGCCTCGCTGAGCGTGTTCAGATCCCGAGTGAGCGTAATGAGATACTTGTCGAGTTCGTCTGGGAACTTCTGGATGGGTCTTTCGGGTGAGATGAATGCTTCGACAACTTTTCTGTTGGCTCCAGGTTCGCCGATCGTCTTCGTTATGTTGTCACTGAGCTGCTTCAGTTCGTCAAAGAGTTAAATCATGTTGCTACAAACAATGTCTCTCAACCCAGTCCAGCGCTGGGCAACTCTTTGCGCGGTAGCCTTGATCCGATCCTGTCGATCGTCCACGTACATATGCATCCCAATGAAGGAAGGATAGTACTTGGCGGTTTCGTGGCTGATGCGAGCGAGCTCGGGGCGATGAGGACGAATCATCTCTAGGCCGTGGACAAGCGACTTGAAGAACTTGTCGGGGTTGAAAGGCTTGCGAGAGGCATCGGAGGTGAATGGCATGGCGAGAACGTGTCGAGAAGAGTAGCCCAGTTGAGAGACAGCCGACATGAGATCGCCGACGAGAGGAGGATCATAAGAGACCGTGTACTTGTGAAACAGTTCTTCGTATGCAGGATGGAAGGATCCAATACTCTCATTCGTACCGGGCTGGGCGAGGAGGCTCTTAACCTCAAGGCCCCAGTTCCAAGGGTCCTGGTTGTGGAAGGGGTCTCTAGTCCCGATACCTCTGGCACCAGTAAAGTGCGGGATGTATGCGCTTGGTGGATTGCTGATGAAGATGATGAAAATGGCAAAAAGAGCTCCAAGGATGTTGGGGGAAATGCAATTCTCTCTCAAGATGCTTCGTCCACCCGGAAAGACATTGACAACACCTGAAAGAGTCTCACGATGAAAAGGGGGCATGTCATCGCGGTCCAGGCGTCTCATCCAGCCTATGCTACGCTGGCCATCGCTGTTGCGGCCGACCTTGATGCGTAGATCGCCGTCATCCGGGGAGTAGGAAGGGAGAAAGTCAAGCTCGATCTGCGTTGGTTTGCCGCCTTCATCGGTACGGGCAAAGAGTCTCAGGCGCTTCACTTCGGTGTCGCGTGAGGAGTAGACAGGCCCTTCAAGGGGTTCTCGGCGGGCTGGACGACGTGGTGGCATTGGATCAGGCAGGATGAAAGCTGTTAGACAAGTAGTGAAGGGTCAAAGAATCGTTGCTGTAATGGTCAAGTAGAGAATTGGGTGGATGAAAGGTTGATTCACAAGACATAGACGAGAAGAAAGTCAGAACGCATGTTTCCAATGAGCGAGGAAGGCGACTAAACCGAACGGTAGTCATTCAAGTAGGTTTGCTAAAGCGGTGATGCAGGGCAGCCAACTCGGAACAAACACTGTTGGAGAGATGGAATATAGTTGGTGTTAAAAGGGGAAATAAAAGAAATCGCTTGTATTCATCCACAAACGGCGCAACCAAAACAGGTGACATGCCCGGTCATGAATAGAAAAGGGTTTGTCAAGGTGATGTTGAGCAAACAAAGAAGTTGAACGGGGAAACGCCAAGCAGACAACAATAACGCCTTAAGGGGGTTACTGCACACCAAAAAATCTCTCTTTGTCTAAGTTCGAGTCTTTTCTGTTCGAATCGAGTGTCAAGGGGGTTTCTGCACGCGCTCTTGTAAGAGCCAAGGGCTGTTGAGGCGACCGTGAGATGTTCTCGTTTTGGTCAAGTACAATAATCCCTCAACCCGTCTTGAGCAACAGAGCAAGTAAGAGAATATGTAATTCTTACTCTCTTCTCCATTTAAATAAGAAGCCCTTCTCATTATCCTCGACACTTCGCTGTCGGCATCATTAGCACATCATTGACAAACAACAAAGCATCACAAGCACAAGCTACCCACTTCGCCACCGTCACGACAAACACAGAATTGTTTAGACTCCATACACAAGCAATGACATCTCCTTTCCTTCGTGTTACTCCCAGTGCGGAGTTCCTTGAGTCCCGTAGCCTCCGTCAGGATATCATCTCCATCCCACTCGGCGGCCGCACCAAGATCGTAGTACGACAAGGTTGTTACCTCGCTTCCTGTGTCATCGATGGCAAGGTGCCAAATCTAGACACTGAATCCATCTCCCAACTCCCATTCACTCGCATAGACCTGGATGAGTATTGTCCGGTGGCAGATCCAGCCTTTGAGAGCGGACACACACTCCGGGAAGGTCAGTGCATCAAGCGCCCTCGGATCGAGGACTGGATTGAGCCGGCTGACTGGCCCAAGTGGGCAGAGCTCTCATTGCGAGAGATCAAGGCGTATCAAGTGCTAAAACAGCATCCTCACATCAACATCGGACGCTACTATGGGTGCGTCACCGAGGAGGGGAGAGTGATTGGTCTCTGCATTGAAAAGGGCACATCGTCCTTGGCCGAGAAGCTCTTTGGCGCTACCATGCAGCAGAAGATGGAATACTACAAAGCCGTAGAAGCAGCAGTACTTCACCTCCATGAGATTGGACTATCTCACAACGACCTGACTCCCGCAAACATCAGGATGAATGGTGAAGTTCCCTTCATCACCAACTTTGCCTACTGCACGCGTGGGGCAGAGGTGGTGCGTCTTCGGACAGGGACGCTTCTCAGCGAGTGCGAGTATCTTGAGAGAGACATGAAGAGCCTCGAAGATTTGAAGAAGTACATATTTCCTCCGGAATCAGGGAAGTCCAAGTATGTGCGCACGATGCGCGTTATTGATGACAATGAATCACTGAAAAGAAAGACACCAGCTTCTCGGAGATCAGAGGGATAGAGATGATTGTTAGATTGACTAGAATTCAAATTCGTTCAAGATTGGTGTAGATTTCTTATCTGCCATGAGGATTCCGTTGTTGGTGAAATGTCCCTGATGAGATGAGATGTACTCTGTCCTGTGATCTTGGCCCATGAAGAAATTGAATTGTCAATCCTCTCATAAATCTATCCTCCTTGACTAATATGTCTCCAAGCCTTACTCCTTGGCAGCCAAAGCCTGAACCGTAGCCTGAAGAGCTGCCCGATCCGCACCGCGAATCCTCTCAACCAGACCATCATCAGAGAGGCTCACAGACCGACTGGCCGAGATACCCTCGACAGCGACGCCCTTGGGCACGCCATTCTGGAAGACCACAAACGTCGGCATAGCAGAGACACTATACTTACCCGCGACATTTCCGACATGGTCCACGTTGACCTTGGCGAATGCGAGCTTACCGCTTGAGGCGTGGTCATCGGCAAGCTTGGAGAAGATGGGGGCGATGGCGCGACAGGGAGGACACCAGTCGGCGTAGAAGTCGACTACCACGCGGGTGGTTGATGACAAGAGGGAGTTCAACTCGGCTTCATTGGTGATCTTGTAGACCTTGCCAGATGTTTCAGGGATGGGGGAGCGGTCCGCGAATAGGGCCTTTCGGGGGCATTAGCAAGAGTTGGTTCGCTTCACCAGCTGTGGATACAGGTTGAGTTGGAGGAGGAACGTACCGGTCCGACAATGAAAAGGGCGAGAAGGCCCAGAAGAATATAATAAATGTTATCCATTTTAATGTCTTGTCGTAGCTCAGCGGAAAGTGAAGCCTCTCGTCTGATGCCAATGAAGGTGATGTGGCTTGGAGAATGTTCCGAAGCTGCCTGTAAAGAGGACACGTGATGACGTGACAAGAGGCATCAGTTAACCGAAGAAGGCCCGAATTCTAAGAGTACTGTAGAAGGCGGAGAGAATTGGCAGAAGAAATCACCCCTGTCAAGCTGTCGGTCATCGCTCACCCGCGGAATCCGGTGAGATCTTAGCCGATGCATCAAACAGATTCAGGATACGCCTTGTGGACCAAATCGGATTCTCATTGTGACAAGTCGAGAAATTACATTCTAGGAGGGCGCTTAAGACGAAGAGACTTTACGGGGTTATCAATATCTCCGTGAATTATCACCGTTCTGTTATGTCTCGGTCCTGAGTTGCAGCCCGATATGTCACGGCCTGAACTGTCCCCCATCACGTGCCCAGAAAACTTCTCCACAAAACC
>NKCI01000127.1:0-116204 GCA_003946985.1 Fusarium duplospermum | reverse complement strand
CACCGCCTTTTTTTTTCGATGGATACGAAATGGGATCGATGGGACTAAAAAAAAAATCGAACCAGGGTCATGATTCGGGGGGGGGGGGGATTGGGATGGTGGGGTGTAGGTTTTGACCGGTTCTTTGAGAATTCAAAAATAGAGAACCGTTGAGATAAGGCAAAGGTGTGAAAATGCGATGCGATGCGATGCAATATGTAAAAGAGGGTGTAATTGGGCTGCAATACCGTTGAGAGGGTTACTATGCGGTTGATGCGACCGGTTCTGATTTGAGATGGTGTCGGCAGGGGGGTCCGACAAACAACCTAGTTTACAGTGAGCTGCTGTCGCAAAATGCCCTCTCGCCTACGACACCACGTCGTCAAAAATCCAGCAGCCAACGTTTATCTATATCGCTCTGGAAGACGGGGGAAAGCGGTCGCGTACCGATGCGACGGCTATATCCGAGTTTTCAAAAGCTCAGGTAGTGGGCGCTATGTAAAACTGTGCAACTACATTCCCACCCCCCCCTGTCCACCTCATGGATCACATATAAACGCCAGCAAGTGAATAATTGAACATGTTGCGTAGGAATGCATACTACAGCAAGCTATAGAAAATCGCAATAGAACAAGGAAATCAGAAACAGCCACTCCCTGTCGCCTTCGCCGACCCCCGAGTCCGTCCGTCCTTTTGCGCGGCTAGTAGGCAATTTCCATAGTTAGCATCCAGACGGGCTTCCTTTTTTTGTTTTGTCTGTCTCCCTCTTCGGGCTCTTCCCCCCGAATTCATTTGTCTTGCGCTTTCACATACACACTCGATGATAACCCTTCCATATTTCCGTTCCTACCCTTCCTTCTATCCCTTGGGAGATTTTCCAATCCACGCGCCGAGCTTGCCTCCAAACCTCCCTTCCTCACGCCCTTCCATTTTTGATCGCCCGCCTTGTAGAAGGCCATGACGACTAGGACAGCGAACCATCCGTTATTGCCAGGCCTTCCAGAGCCAGAGCACAAAGCAGATGAAACGAAAAGAGAAGTAACAAAAGACACTCGACAACTCCCACATCACCCGCCTCCCCCTAAACGCCATATAAGGAGTGTAATGGCCAGCAGGCCGTCGTTATTACATCCTCCCGAAAAATCATCATGAGTGCCGCCCTCTCGCCTGCGAACCATAGTAACAACAAGATAAAAAGAAGAACAAAAAACAAAAAACAAGAAAGGAGGAAGATGAGATAATGCGCATGATATACTGCGATGACGTTTTTGTCCTTGATGCGATGTTTACAATCCATTGTTGTGAAGTGAGACAAGTTTGGTAGCGAGTCTGACATGACCGCCGAGATAGTTGATCAAGGTCGAGTGTATATGCTCAAGATTTCGACAATGCGTACTCTTGTGCAAAATGACACATACCAAGCCAACATCCAGAAATTCGCGAACGAGGCAGCCGTCACCCCTACCGCTTGCGCTTCTTCGACTTGTCCGCTGTCATGGTTGCAGCGGCGATAGGGGCAGCGGGTAATAGAGCGGGCTGGACAACGGTGGGAACTTCTTCCTTCTTGATGGGAACTCCCATGTGGCGACCGTATCGACCCTTCCGGCCGTTGCCTTCGTCCTCGCTGATACATTGATCCGCAGAAAGACCTGCGTCACGGCAACGTCCGCAAGGCCTCTGTCGGTCACATCCCTTCTTACTCTTCCTGCAGCGCTGACAGCGCGGCTTGGTAGAGAGGTCGGGCTGCTCCTCCTCACCAGGAACAGGAGGGGCTTGTCCAGTTGAGACGACCGACTGCTTTCGCGACGGAGGCATAGATGCCGGTGACATAGGGCCGGCAGGGACAGCCGGCAGCTTCTTGGTCTTGGAGCCATTGGAAACGCGACCGCCCTTCGAGCCCTTGGTCGACGATGTCTTGGAGATGGAGGCAGAGCTCTTGTGCTTGGTGGGAGCCTTGGTGGTCTTTACGGGCTTGCTCTTGCTGCTATTGGACAGCATAGAATCATCTGCGCCATCCTCATAGTCGGCATCATCACCGCTAACTTCGGCGCTCTCAGGAGGAGGCATGAAGTGCGCTTCGGTAGTCTGATAGACCTTGCCGATAGCGCCAGCGGGATCGAGCTTTTGGCGGCGGGCAGGGGGCAGCTCAGCCTCGCTGTCGCTCTCTCCATCGCTGGTAGCACCAGTCGAAGAAGCAATGTCAGCTCTTCCGCTGAATGTATCATCGAGGGTCGAGGCAGACGTGCGGCCCTGGGAGATATTGGAGATCTCGCCAAGGCGCATCAGCTGGATGGCGACGTCTTTGTCTTCTTCAGACATGCAGCTGCCGACGGTCGGGTCAGGGGTAGGGAGGACACCCATTCCGCTGCCATTGCTGGCATAGCCGATGCTATTACGGTTTCGACGGTCAGGCCCTGGTGTCGAGTACATGTTGGAGTGTGAGGGGCCATTGCTATAACCCTGGGGTGACTGCATGGGGCGGGCGTTCGTGAAGGGGTTTTGGTGAGGCTGCACAAAAGGCATCGCCTGCCGGTGAGGCTCAACACGACGAGCAGGAGAGACGGAAGGGTTTGAAGTCGCCGCCGGCATCTGAGGTGGTGCAAACAGGGGCAGTTCCTGTGAACCGACGCTGTCAGTCTCTTGAGGCCGCCTTGACAAAATGGCGGTCTCCACTTACCGAGCTTTCGAACTTGGCCCTCTTTCGACGTCCACCCTCGACAATGTTCTCGACACTGATGTCGGTCGTGGGCAACTGGTCTTTGTTCTTTCCAGACGTCGAAGTAGGCTCATCACTGCTGCTATATCCGTTTATGCTGTCGCTATGGAGTTCAACATGACTCCTTGCGGCGGACCCCCGGTTCTTGGAGGAACGAGAGCGACCCTTCTTTCCATTTGTGCTGGCAGAAGCACTTCTTCGGCCGCGAGCAACATTGGGAGAAGGACTCCGTCTCCGCGATGACCTCGAGCTGGGTCTCGAAATATCTTGCGCAAAGCGCTGGGTTTGGGGAGCGGGATAAGCGCTCTCACCGTAGTATGGGTGGGCGCCGACCGAGGCGTTATGGTAATGATGAGCATAGGCGGCCGGGTTGACCGGAGGCTCTTCAATGACCCTAACGTAAACGACCATATTATTGCGGAAGTTTTCATACCGAGCGATGAGAGTATTGCGGTGTTCATCCTCAAAACTGACTCCCTTTGACCCGGTCGGACCCGAGTACAAACCGTAGAAATTCTTGACGGTTGTCACAATCGAGTCTGTAGTGTCGTGAGGATATATTTGTACTCGCATGGGCAGGCGCGCACGATATTGGGGAGATTCCGGGAACAACAGCTCGAATGCGACGTTCTTGGGGGTCGCCGTCTGCTGGGGTGAGACACTGCCTCCATTGGAGGATGCCCCCGAGCCACCGGCAGCGGTGTTCAGCGGCGACATGGAAGCCATTGTGTCGGTGTGAGGGATGTAGGAGTATGTCGATGGAGATGGACGAGGTTGATAGGGAGGAAGAGGTGAGGGTTGTGGTTGGGGACGGCGGTTGCGGGCTTTGCCTGGGATAGACTAGGCCAGGGCCCTGTTCACGGCAGGATCGCTCAACAGGACGCTCGACAATCTGGTCTATGGCCGAGGGCCAGAGAACAGAAGCGATGCGAGTATGTGTAGACGATACCAGGCTATGGATGGGAGATCAAAAGGGGATCACCATCCAGGGCGTGGGCGGTAAGCGCCGAGTCTTGTGTGCGGTGGTCTTCCAGGGCTCGACTTGCGGTGCGGATGACGACGATGGGACGGAGGGTGTTGGTTGAAACGACGGCGACGACGAGTTGTGTGACCTAGGGAGAGGACTGAGACGGATTAGCAGCTGGTAGAGGCCTGGACGACAGGTGAAGCAGCTGAGATGGTGTCGGGAAGTGATCCTCACGGAGAGAACGACTGCCGGGCGGACTGGCGCTGGTTGAGACGGGGAGGACGGATGGAGGAGAGCGGTCATGGGCCTGGGGGCTCAGGACGGAAGAGGGGAGATTCGGGGCCTCGAGATTGGGTCTCGATGGGGATCGCGCATGATGATACAGGCGATGGGACTCACCAGAGACGACCAGAGTCGGGTTGAGATGGTTGTGGCGGCGTTGAACACTTGGGAAGAGGGTGTGCATGAGGAAAAGAGGAGCCAGGCGAGAGAGTTGAACGATTTTGTCGCTGCCGAACTGGGCTCACTAACACGGGCTGGCTGGCCCCAGGTCCCCTTCCAAGGCAGTTGGAGATAACGTCCCCTGGAGGAGGCCTGGAGATGAGGCCGCTAGACCGCTGGAAGGGGCCATCTACAGCGTGTCAGGGCCTGTAATGGCAGCACACTGGGCGCCCACCTCCAGGGAGGTCGGCTCCAGCGCTGAGATTGGACCAGGGTCGGCTTGCCCTGAAATCCATTGACGTGAGGGACCCGTCCGTCTATTGAGGTGCCTGACCGCAACGGGGGGGGGATTATGAGCGCGGGCTTGAATATATGGCTGTTGCCATTGATTGAATTCTCCAAAGATGGCATTTAGGCTTCAGAAACGTCCTCCACGCTGTTATACCGCGTGTTGCATGTTGCTTCAGGGGGCGCATTCTTCTTTGACTATGACGGCGGGCACGGGAACCTTGACAAGCGGGTGATGCAGCGCGCAACCACAGGGGAACAATATCTCTTTGCGCGCGCGCACACACGTTGTCTGAGCTCTTGAAATAGATGAAAATGACATCTATCAGATGCTTCTACTGTTCCTCAACTTCCATGCGATTCCTCCTCGAGCTCTTGCGGGCGGGCGGCATACGTATCTGAGAGGTTGCAAGGGCCCGGTAGTCAGATGTCGATCCCCGGCAAGCAAGGCGCATACTTTATACGGTGATGATGAGCCTACGTATCTCGGTCATGGTTTGTCGCAAGACGGAACCTTGAGACACAAGGTTCAGGCACGGCTCTCGGGAGCGGAGTAGAGGCAATGCGCCCGCTCTTGCGCTGTTCGTTCAACCAAGTCGAGTGTGTGCGCTGCGCTGCGCCTTTGGTATGAGTCTTTTGCTCTCCATCCAATATGGATCGCGACGTCGAAACTGACTGACTTGTCCAGTCAAGCTAAGGCACAGTAGCCAACCCAACCCTCCAGTCCAGTTGACTTGTCCGTTTCAGCGGAGCCCTTTTGGAGACTTGGCTTCCTTTCCCTCCCGAACCTCCGGCCTCCGTTGGAGCGTCATGCTGCTACCGACCCATCTATCTGCTCCTCTCCCACCGGCCACTCGCGATCCATCCGCTACTAGCGACATCTCCATTGCTCCAAAGGCGACCCTAGTTGGGCTAGGCGCTGGCGCCCAGCGGCCAACAACAATGGCCTCGCCCCCGAGAGAATCCAGCCCAGCCCCTCACGCTCGTGCTGTCCTCTGACAGCTCTCTTTGTCTGGCCGCCTTGAGTGACCCTCACCTCCCATCCGAATGTAGGTGTGGGTATGGATGGATCCCGTAGGGTCGAGTAGGAAAATAACGAACCTGTGGTCCCGGCTAGCTTGAGAACAAAGGAAAATCTGTGAATGGCACACGCTCGGCGACATGGCAGCCAGCAGTTGTTGAGAGCGCCGCTCCAGACCTGCAGGCGCACACACACACACGCACACAACACGCGCACACGCACACACATCCATATTCTCTCTCCCGCTCCCTCCCAATGGGGAGTATCAACTGCGCCCGGAGCTTGGCGGGGGTCCAGTACGACTCTAATTCAGGGCTTTTTGAACATGTTCCGGCGCAAACTCGAAGGCGCAGATTTGGTCATGAATCAACCTGTAACTCGGCGGCTCGTAGGCCCAATGGTGACTCTACGCGCGAGAATGAACAGATTGGGCGGCAGCCAGCTCTCAGCAGGCGCACAATGAGAAGCTGAGAGCTGTTGATCAAGGGCTCAGACAGCTCTGAGCTGATGGTTGCAATAAGCCATTGACAGCCAATCGCGCCGCTGTCATGGCCGGCCAAGCTTGGGGCCTTGTCCTGATCATGCGTCGAGTTGAACCAGGCGCGCAGTAAATACCCTTCCCTTTACCGCCGCGGAGCGAAGAGAGGCTTGCTGGATCTTGAAATAGAATTCAGGGGGTAAAGCTAGGGCTGAACTGTGCGTGCTTTGCTTTATGCCTTTTTTGTGTCGTTGGTTATTCCGGGTATTAGGTTGGCAAAGACGTTGAGGCCGTGTTCCTGTTGTGGGATTTGAGTGTGCCGGTTTTTTTTGGACCCCCAACTTGGACCAGCGCAAGGGGTGTTCATCCGGTTCAACCAGCAATTTGTTGAAGAACAAACCATTAAGCATTATGGATATGCGCAGTATTGGTCTGTTAATGAAAGATTTGAATCATAGCGACCTTGATTCAACCAAAAGGGGGTTTGCGCCGACCCCGCCTTGGATCTGGAATTACCTTCATCTTCTCGAAGGACACAGAACCTAGATTGTCCGTTGAGACAATGAAATCCAACTGCCAAGGGCCCAGCAAGCCTCGCCTTGCGCATGGTTCTCCAGGGGCGCTAGGAATAGGCAGAGAGAGACCCTGTTCGTTCTTCTAGATCCATTCCCTCATCTCAGGTTGAGCATTGCGCGCTCGCTCGTTCTCACATCATCCCTACCCTGGGGTTCAGCAACAACCAACTTGTCATGATAACCCTCGCTCGACGCCTGGACCTGGGCGATCAATTTCCCTGTCCATCGAGGAAGCCGCTGGGGGTTTCATCTTGATCGGGCCAGGCAGTGTTGAGACGGATGGCTCGTGGCGCACAAGGTAGAGAGGCAAATATGGGATCGAGGATTGGAGCTTGGCCACACGTTCGGGCTTGTTTTGTTTCAGTGTGAGGCCAGAATCCATTCATCCGCGCACGCCGGTGGATGGAACCATTCGATCGATAGCTACCTACCTAGCTAATAGCACTTGGCCACTCTTTCGGCCTGGAGAAATGCTTTCCTCTGGTTATCGAGTTTCCTCTTCTCTTGTCTCGCCCGTTCGTGCTCTGGAAGGCAGGTAGTTCTCCAGCTCATGGGCTGACCCCTGTCAACCGTGGGCCTGCAAGACCCGGACGGCATCGGCGGGCGATGCATAACCTCAACTGGCATCATGGGACCCGTGACCAGCCTAGCCCAAGCTACGACCGTACTGTGCATGCCACGGACGGGGCCATCCGGACCCTTGCCACGCGATGCGATTCACAGATGCGCAATGCGATGGAGAGACAACTGCAGTGGTGTCCCTTTTGCGCCCTTCTCGCAGCTTCAACCTGCGACTCTCTGTAAGAAGCTAACCCTCACCCGAGGATCGCGCTACTCGGTAGATAATGCGCCCATCATGTTTGCGCGTTCCCATGGATGATGGGGTTCAGGTTGCATCCAAGGGAAGGATGCGATGCGCCCATCGACCATCAAGCATGACGCTTGCGCGCACGCTGTCACCGCCCCGCCCTATCCACGTTTGGATGCGCTGGCGCAAAAAACGCTGGTCAACAACAAAAACAAGATGCGACAAGGAGGGCAAGGGAAAAAGATGGAGAGCTCCGTTGGCCGAATCAGCGTCCGTCGCAGCCCAGCCGTGACTGGGAGCGCGTTGTGGTCTCCTCATCTCCTTTTGTCTCGCCTCGCACTCTGTTCTGCGTCAGAGTCTGCCAGCTTGCGCGCCTTAGACTGGAACTATCCGTGGCAAGCGAGATAGATAATAACTTCATGATGTCCAGTCTCCAGTTCGCTCCGATGGGCCCCGGTTGACTGATTTGCGATATGGATATGGATATGGATATGGACGACCCATCAGTGGTGGATGGCAATCCATCGCATGTCGAGGATGCACAGAAGTTACGGTGTGTGCATCTGTGGCATATGCATGGCCCTTGTGCGCCTGTCCAAGAATGTGATGGAGCTCGGCATTTGATTGTTATTATAGGGACTCTCGCCAGACCTCATCATCGTCTCGGGTGTTTAAAGTCGAATTGTGCCCAGCCTCTTTCGCGAGATTGCGTCTCTCGCCTCATCGCTCGTCACAGCGCAGACTCGTCTGGCATGTGGCGGTCGCTAGATTCTCCATGCCATGCAGTTCTGTGCGGTGCGGTGCGGTGCGGTGCCTGCGCAGGTACTCCGTACTTATCGATGGATGGATGCGCCCAGTGAACTCGACGCCATTGGCACCCGTTGGTCCCCGTCGCAGAATGCTGGGCGGGCACAGATTTGAACCAAAAGGCGCATATTGAACTGGTGATTACGATCGCCTTATTTGACGAGAAGCCGAGTTAGGCATCGGGTCCGGTACAAGGCGTATTCGCGACAATCAACATGTATCCGGGGCTGTGGCATTCTGCCCAGTCCTTGTCCATCAAGGGACAGGACATTTGACTATTCGCCACTCTCGTGCTCCAGGGTTAGATATCCATTGCGACAGACCACATGGAGCTGGCGCGCACCCTTTTAAACCTGCCTGTTCCTGATTCCGTGTTTCCCGCTAGTTGAACATGAACTTCTGGAGCTAATAAAGCTTTCTTTGACCTTGATAGTGTTCGGCTACTGTCAGAAGGAAATGCGCGATGCCGTGTTGGCTCGTTGAATCCTCATGTCTCAGCTTCCCAAGCTATCAAGGGCGCACACAGCCCCTCCCGCGGCCTGTATGGGTCGGGATTTGCGACACCAAGCAGATCGGGGAACTGGGGAACGAGGGCGCGCCATTACTGTTGAATAGGATGTCGGCCGGATGATTCTGACGATGTTGCACCATTGCGCGGTTGGAAAGGTGACATATGGTGGCGTAGAGATGGGTTTAGTGCTGCTTGCGTGGCGGATTGTCTGAGGAGGGGCGATGCCATCCACCATTTCATGACGGGTGGACAGATCAGGGCGCTTATCGCAGTTTGTGCGAATTCCTCGCTTGTCGCCCTCAGCTGACTGTGCCGCGAATTGGATGGAATAAAGAGAGGTTTTGCGCTCCTTGAATCACTGCCGAGGTTGGATTGCGCAAATATCAAGTCCCGACAGAGGCCGGATGAAACATTCGAGCTTGAATTCCTGAGCTCTCTTTTCTTGCAAAGCTGAACGTATTTCGCCATTTGGCGGCCACCTAGCTCCCGCGCATGCAAATCAAATGCCTCGGTGGCCTTCAGAGACACTGCGGAGTCCGAGTTCCTACCAAAACCGGCTTGCGACGAGGTCTCGGTAGCATCGTGACGTGCTGGATATCTCGAGGGTTTGGAAGATGCCGTCAAGTTTGAGGTGTGCGAAGGTCACGTGAGAGCGTGGCTAGATCGTGAAGATGCCCTGGTCATACGACGCGGTTGGTGCTGACCGACATTCAATGTCAACAGTGAAGCATTGCTCTACGCGAAAAAGATTTGAGGACTCCAAAGTCCCTCTATGAATAAAAGCCACCGATCTCAATATTTTCATGTGTCTTGCCTCCTGAAATATGTCTCACAAAGCTGGTCACCGACGTCAACGTCTTGAAGGCCTTTTGAAGTGAGACGCGACAAGAAACGAGATTGACCCGATAAGGCTTAACCCCGCCTAGATAGGCTTGGCGCGAACATCTCGTCCCGAAATATCCATCGCCGTGACGACAGGAAGAACATCATGCACGGGCCAACCTACGGCCCGCGCGCTAGCACCGCGCTTCTGGGCCAAGCTGACAGAGCTCCCTTCCCTGCGCTAAGGCGCCTAAAATAATGTCGTGCCTGGGTGCCTCCTTCGCATAAATAAACAAACAAAATCTCATCTCAGGCAAAGAGTGGGGAGTTCTAGGCGGCACACCAATCAGGGCTTCTGTTGTCAGCGACCTCTCAGTGGCCCAAGGCTCCTACACCGTTGCCCGTTGCCCGTTGCACGGCTACGGGTCTTGGATGCTTTTACCCAGATCCAACTTCTCGGGGCGCCTTTATTATCATGCCCTCGCCTCAACTTGCCTTTGTCTGTAATCTCTTCCTCACCACACGGTCGAGCACATCTTTTGGATCCCCTCCCTGGTCAACTAATCGGTCGCCGATCTCGACGGTAGACTTCATCGTCCCATCCGAGTCAAACCTACCCTGTCTAATCTCCCGGTCCAAGCCCCTTGGGTGCCCGAGCCCCTAATCTCGCGAACAACAGCCGGACCCAAGCTACTACCTTCTTCTTTCCTCTCCAAGAAAAAAACAACAAACCACGACTTGTTCCGCTCAGCTTGACTGCAGTTCATCACCATCAGTTCGTGGTTGAGGCGGCCTGACAGCAGCGCGATTGTCGACTTGCGAAATAGCTGATATCAAAGTTCAGTTCAAGCAAGGAAAACAATACCTGCATTATCTGAACTTTATCACCATTCGAGAAACGGTTCTGCATCTTACATGAATTGTCGACGCGCCAGTAGTAACTCCAACAACCGTCGGCTTCTTTGACTCTAGAAGCTTGACCCAATCAACAACAACACCAAGCGCGTGTAAATCACGCCGAACCTGTTCCCTTTTATATCCAACATCCTCTTTCAATCATCAACATGGACGCTAGGGTATGTTTTGATGCTCACGATTTTGCCCTTGCCTCGCAGCCAGTTGGGTGTTGTGGCCCAACAGCCACTCTCCCTTGCATACCAATGCAGGCCTGGGCAGCTTATGTGAGTTCCATGCTAACGTTGCACGTCGATAGCCGTTCCGCCCAAGAGGCAACGAAAACGCACCCGATCTTCACCAACGGCACAAGTCAACCGGAAACCTGGCCACGATGGCCTCCGCGGTAGCAGGCGGCCTTCGCGGTCCCGCTAAGCGAGCTGCGTTTGGCGACGTCACAAACCTCAGCAAACAGACTGGCCACACACGCGACGAGAACAAAATCAAGATTCACACTTCCAACGGCACTACCCAAGGCCACGTAGCGGTTGCCATCAACAAGGAAAACGTCAACTACAGCAAGGGCGGATTTTCGCATCCCGCGCAAAGGCCCTCCCACGCACCCACTTCCAGACCTGCTCTCGAGAATAAGGCTTCCGACGCGAACAAGAAGCTCGGGCGCGGTGCCCAGGAGGCTGCAGGCCAAGGCTACACCAAGAAGGCCGTTCATGCAGTGTCCAAGGCTTCAACACTGTCATCGGCTCAAAACGCACCCGCCCTTCAGCCGCGTCACCACAAGAGCCAGCCCCAGCTCAAACAAAAACAACAACCCAACCTCCGACGCACTCAAAGCAAGCAGCTCGAAAAGGTCGCGCCCAAGCCTGATGCTGTCGAGACGGCTTACAAGAGCACAAACGCTGTGTCAATGCCCCTACAAGAAGAATATCCCTACGATCACGCCGCCTACCTCGATTCTCTCTACCTCCCTATTGAAACCGGTGTTGACCTAGACGCGCTGCAGAAGGAAGAGTTCCACGAGGCTGCCACCAAGCTTCCTGAGATCACCGAGGAGGAGCCCGTGGTTCCTGTCCTCTCTGAGGGTCCTGCCCCTGCCATGTCAGAGGCTGAGGAATGCTGGGACGAAGAAGAAGAGGATTTTGACGACCAAGACCAAGCATACACAACGGCGCATTCTTTCCGTTCCCGCGATCTGACCGCTGGAGGAGCTACAACAATAGTACCGCCACGAGTGACTGCCCGCGTGCAGCGTGAGCTAGAGGAAGCTCGTGAAGAGGTTGAGCGGAACCGCACTGACGACGAGATCGAGGAGGAGCTGTGGGACGTCAGCATGGTTGCAGAGTACGGCGAGGAGATCTTTGAGTACATGCGGGAGCTGGAGGTATGTGACAAGGATTCGCGTCGCGAAGCGAGCGAGCTAACTATTTGTGTAGATGAAGATGCTCCCCGACCCTCACTACATGGACATTCAGACAGAGATTCAGTGGTCAATGCGATCAGTCCTCATGGACTGGCTCGTGCAGGTGCATACCCGATTTTGCCTGCTTCCTGAGACCCTGTTCCTCACAGTCAACTACATCGATCGCTTCCTTTCATCCAAGATCGTGTCCATCGGCAAGCTTCAGCTGGTTGGTGCCACCGCTATCTTCGTGGCCGCCAAGTATGAAGAGATTAACAGTCCATCGCTTGACGAGATTGTGTACATGGTCGACAACGGATATTCTGCCGAGGAGGTCCTCAAGGCGGAGCGATTCATGCTCAGCATGCTGAGCTTCGAGCTGGGCTGGCCCGGTCCGATGAGCTTCTTGCGACGTGTGAGCAAGGCTGACGACTACGACCTTGACACTCGAACTCTCGCCAAGTACTTCCTGGAGCTCACCATCATGGACGAGCGTTTCGTTGCCACACCGCCCAGCTTCCTCGCTGCCGGAGCGCACTGCCTTTCTCGACTCATTCTTAAGAAGGGTGACTGGGTAAGCTGAGGTTTTCTCTCGTGCAAGAAATTGAAGCTAATATGCAATAGACTAAGCAGCATGTCCACTATTCGGGATACACCTGGAGTCAGCTGAAGCCGTTGGTTACCATGATCATTGAGTGTTGCGATCAGCCTCACCTGCACCACGCGACAGTATTTACGAAATACACAGACCGGCGGTACAAGGAGGCATCTTTGATGGTGCAGGCAGCCCTGGAGGCTGGATTCACACTCCCTCACCAGCTGCACCCCGTCCGAAGGGAACAGTCGCATGAGGCTTATCACGATAGCAGCGATGATTTGCAATACAATCCTCACGGCCATCTCGTCCCTATCGAAGGATGAATATCGGCTACGGGGGAGAGGTCGGCACATTGCGGTTGGGTCCGGTAATGTGCACCGCAATGTGTGAGCAGCGTTCTGTGTGGCGTCTGCACGACCTTATCGCGGCCTTTGTTCTCGATCCCATGGCAGCGATTGTGCCTCGGCGCAAACGTCGGCGTTGATGTTGAGAAAGTGTCGCAATTGCCGTTGCCGTTGGTTTCGGCCGCTGTTTCTTGTTGTTGTTGCCAGTCGGCGCTCACCGTCGGAGCGAATAGATGCCGGCCCGGGTTCGTCTTGACCGTCCACGCCTCGAGACCCGGGCCGGTAAGCGGAGCCTTCAAGACGCTCTCCCCCAGCTTTGACAAGCCTCATTCCCCAGCCTTGGTCGCTCTCAGGCGTTTTTGTTTTTGCGTTAATCTCCTTCTCGAAGAAGGTGGTTCTTCTTGACAGCGACTTTTTAATAATACCAGGCTGGGGCTGGGCATGATTCGCGACACCAACGACATGGAAGAGGAAGACGATCCACAAGCTCCCCGACCTGACCCACCTTGGCTTCTCTCATGCCTACCGTTAGCCCTGTCTTAACCCCGGACTCTCGGGAAAGCAAGGGAGAGAGAAGCTGGCTGGGTGAGATGGCGAGAGGAGAGGGATTGAAGGAATCTTTATGAAAGGACAACACTGTATAACGACTCTGGATGACTGTTACGAGTACCACGACTTGCGATCTTTGCGTTTAGTCACTTTTTTTTCTCTTTCTTCTTTTTTCTACCTACCTACCGGTTGGCTGGTTTAATATGCTTCGGAATTCGGCGTTGCGGGAGAGGGACCAGTCCTCCCACACCCACACTGCAAGGTGTCGCAGAGCTGCAGCAGCATGTGGGAGATGACACTGGCGACCCGGGAGATGGACCACGGATCATGGATCGGGGAGGGGGGCGGCGCATGGAAGAATTTTGTTAAGGGACCGTGGGGGTGAAATCGGGTTTTTGAGTGGTGGCCTTGGCTGCGTCCCCGGAAAAGGCGGGCGACGAGAAGCAGCACACACACACAAACAAGGACCATGATAGATGGGATCAATTGGGCTTGGGATCATGGTTGGTGAAGGGGCAAGATGGCCGTCGTGATCTCGGCCGATTTGGTCAACACCACCACCAAAAAGACCGAAAAACACCAAACACACTGGTCTGGTCTGGCGCCCAGGTTGCATTTACAACATACGTAATTTAGACTCACTAGAGGCCCTGGACGCGTGTATGATATCTAATCCTCAATTCTACTGCTGAATGAGCTGAATCTTACCTTGGGCATTTTTGTTGATGGTGTTGTGGCGTTTCAATGGCTGACTACTATCTACAGATTGATATCATCAGAGACCTTGTCTCACATGGCAAATGTCGAGATGGCACATCATCCCGCACGCATGGACACCATAACAACACTCAGCTTTTAGAAGGCGGGCGTCAAGGATGGCCCGCCCTGTAGGAGCCGGCCGGTTCCCTCCACTCTTTCTTACTCGGCTGTGAAACCCGACCCGACGGTGAGAGATGGAGAGAGAGTCTGTCTGTAAGAGGTCGAGGCCATGTTACCGGTCCGATCGAAGAAGGAAAAAACGTTGCTTTTTTTCCACCCCAATCTATCGTACCTGTCCCATCTCGCAGATTTATGCTACCATTCCACGAGATTATGTGTGTAATATCACGTCCCTTGGGAAAAAAAAAAGATCTGATTAATAAAAACAAGGCAAGTTTCAAAGATTCTAGACCAGTAGAGCCTCTCATCTTCGACCCCGGGAAAGCTTCTCCAAACCCTGAGATTTCCCCACAAAGGAGATTCTTGTAATCCATTGTCATGGCTGCGCACGCACTCTCTGATTGCCCGCGCACGAGCTTTGTTCGCGTGGGTTGGTGGTGGTGGCCACAGGGGTTCGATGGGTGAAGATCTGGGTTCCAGGGGTGGAGGGGGCAAGCAAAGATTCGCTAACCGGGAATTTCCGGCACTCCGGACGGCCAAGGGCCCCGGAGGTACTCGGCACAAGTAGCCTTGTGTACCTCTCTTCTCCTCTGACCTTGCGTACATACGTGCCCGCTAATAAACTCCCCGCAAAAAATGGCAGAGAGGAACGACCAAAAGGTGAGAGAGAGTGTGAGAGAAAGCTGGTGTGGATACGGCAGGGCAAAAAAAAAAGAGCGCGGCCGGCAGCAACTGTGATAGGTGCGCGAGCTGGTACTCCCGGTACTTGTGACCTTGTACCGGTCTCCATTACAGACACGGGGTGGTTACAGTCAAAAGACGGGAGTCCACGGTGAGAGTCGGCCTTCTCTCGCTTTTCACCTTGGATGGAAATGGTGAAAGCGAAGGGGCACCTCGTGACCTGGGGGAAGATCCATATTTGTGAAATGACCAGGTCGCCAGACGCCGCTAGAAAATCCCAACTAGGACATGTGACGTGTGGGAGATGGGTGGACAAGAAAAGAAACTCGACTATCGTTTCTGGAAACATGGGCATCGACAAGCCCACGCCAAGCACAGACAAGTAAAACCCTCCGCGCCCCCGGATCTGGAGAACGGGAGCGGAAGGATAGGTGAGGGAGCAGGTAGGTGAATAATCACTGGAGAAGAGTCGAGGAATGGGGGTCAAGGGATCACCGCTGGCCGCCCTGCTCCACGTTTTCTTCTCTCGCTCGCAATCTACATGGCAATGCGCTACGGCCCAGCGGAACCGCGACAGTACAGCAAGCACCATTTTTTGACGCCCATGGGGATTGCTCCATATCCGCACGTCAGAAGGGTCAAGGCTGGGGGACCCGGAGGGGTCGAGGACCCTGTCTCAGCCGCGCGGGCGCAGGCGCGCAAGTCCCATAGTAGGTAGCTCCGGGCCTTGGAGTTGAGTCGAGTAGGTAGGATATTTTTTGTTTCTTTTTTTCTCTCACTCAAGCTGTGCGACGTAGACATCTGCGCGACAAGGAGACTGGCAGCATGCGAGAGAGGTGGTTAGGTGCCGCTGCGGAAACGCGCCAGCAAATAAACGGCCTGGACCTTACTGAATGAAGCAGTAGGCGCTCCTCCGAACTCCGGCTGGGCGGGTCCGTCCCCTGGGGTCCGTCCCCACCCTGCGTATGCCACCCCGGGTCGGAGGGGGGTCGAGGGGTGGGAGGTATTCCCGGTGCTGAGGAAGATGAGGCTTGGAGTTGGATAGAGAGGCCTGTCTCATCCAGTGGGAGGGTCTTCATCTCGGTCTGGATCTGCTGGATCTGTGTCTATTCCGGACCGCGCGCTGCAGAACCCGTATGCGGGTGATTTGAGTGGTTGATATTGGACTGTGGGTTAGCCTTTTTTTGAGGCTCAAGGTACGGGAGCAGCCTCCTTCTCTCCTGCTGGGCGACGTACCAGGTGCCGCCGGGATGTGCAAGCCAAGAGAGGTCCACTGCAAGATGAGATGTGCCAGTGTACGCCCTTTTGCGTTTGGGCATGTACCACAAGGTACCACCGCATCTGGCGTGCGTTGTCAGTCAGAGTCAGTGGGTGGCCCTCAGACGACGGCGGACGGGCTTGTCTCCCTTTTGCACGTGGAGATGGCTTGGGGTTTAGTGAGGGCGGTCCCTGAGCGATGCTATGGTGGATGGTGACCTTCTGTCGACGCCGCGTGTCATGTACGGCGTGGCCATTGTCTCGAAAGGGGGTAACTCCTATTCAAAGAACGGAACAATAAGAGGCATCAATTCCTCTCTTCCCGGTTCGGCCAGACCCTCAATATCTCTCGAGAAAAGAAAGGAAAACCAGAAAAAACTGCGCGCCTCCAGCGGTTCAACTTATGTCCGTCCGCTGGTCCGGTGTTCGCTGACCGCCCACGCCCCACGTCTCCTTCCATCTCTCTCTCACTCAGACGGACCCGGGCGGGCAGGTAGGTAGCCCAGTCCGCGCTTCCAGCTTCCAGCTTCAGCGGCGTTCGAGTTTACTGGGTTAGGTAGGTCCCCCAGTGGCAGCTGCAGCACAGCGTGGTCCATTCCACGGACGGGGACGGGGACCAGCAGGCGACACCGAAGGTACTTGGACCCATGTACCCTTGTACCCCCGTACCCCCGTGCCTTTCGTTCCTTCCACCTCCCACACCCCCGGACCAACCACCGGCCTGATAGCAAATTTATGCCAAAATCTTGCTGGTCCTCCTCCATCGTCGAAATTCCCAATTGACGCATCTCGTTCCTCTTCTTCCTCTTCCCCTTCGCTACATCGAATTGTCTCCGACATCCTCCCCCTGCCGCTGACTTTTCGACTGTCGAGGGAGTCATAATCACCCCCTTCTCTTTCCTCCTTTTTTTTTCTCCTGCTTTGTTGTGCGCTTTGCGTCGTGCTATAGAGAATTCCCTCTTTGAAGCCGGTTCTCGGACCACCCGCCTTCACAGCGAAGAACGAATCGTCCTCCTTAGACCCTAAAGGAAGAACCACCCCCCGGTCCTGAATCTGTTGATTATCGGTCCGCCTTGTCCGACTCTTCAATTGCTAGATACGCGATTCGAATACCCTCGATACCCAATCCTTTACCCCTCCGATCGAATCATATACAACCATGTCTAAACTCGCTGTGGCCACCGAGGCCGTCAAGGAGACCCTCGTTGGGACGCACGAGCCCGAGCAGCTCTCGGCCCACTCCAAGGCGCGCTTTATCAAGCATGCTGTCAAGGATGCCGAGAGTGGTGAGCTCGTCCTGGGCCCCGATGAGTTCATCAACGCTGTTGCGCCCAAGGGCGAGGATTTCGTGAGTCACCACCAACCTCGTCAGCCCGGGCTTCTTTGAGGTCTGGGTGTTTGCTTCCTGGGTTTGGCTAACCTCTGAATAGCACAAGATCTCCCGCGACCAGTACTCCATCCTCTTCAGCGTTGCTGACGCCAAGGGCGCCGGCAAGGTGAGCCTCGCCGACTGGGGTGTCTTTGAGAACCTCCTCAACAAGCCCGATGCCGAGTATCAGATCGCCTTCCGCCTCTTCGATGTTGAGCGCACCGGCTCTGTCAAGTATGACGACTTCCGCACCCTATACGAGCTCAACAAGGGCCCCGAGAACATTGCCTTCGACTGGGACTCCGACTGGGCCAAGATCTACATTGGTAGCAAGAAGCACCGCCACCCTCTCGACTACCAGCAGTTCTCTCAGATGCTCCGCGGCCTCCAGGGCGAGCGCGTCCGACAAGCTTTCCACCAGCTCGATAAGGACGGCGATGGCTTCATCAACGGCGAGGAGTTTGAGCGCATCATCCGAGAGACTGCCCGCCACAAGCTGTCTGACCACATCCTCGACAACCTTCACACCCTGTGCAACCTCTCGATCGGTGCTAAGATCTCTTATGCCAATGTGCGCGCCTTCCAGAACGTCATTGGTGGTATGGATCTCGTAGAGCTCATCCTGCGCCGAGCCATCGACAAGAGCGGCGATGGCAAGATCACCCGCCCTGAGTTCCTCAACGAGGCCGCTAAGCTCACCCGTTTCTCTCTCTTCACTCCCATGGAGGCCGACATCCTCTTCCACTTTGCTGGTCTCGATGAGCCCTCTGGCCGCCTCGGCCTTTCCGACTTTGCCAAGGTCCTGGACCCCTCATGGCGCAACCCCATTTATGACGCTGTTGAGGCTACCAAGGCCAAGCTTGCTAGTGGTAGTATCCTGTTTGGAGTTCTGAGCTCGGCCTATAGCTTTGCCCTTGGTAGTGTTGCTGGTGCCTTTGGTGCCTTTATGGTGTACCCCATTGATTTGGTCAAGACCCGACTCCAGAACCAGCGAAGTGCCCAGCCCGGCCAGCGGCTGTACAAGAACTCGATCGATTGCTTCCAGAAGGTTATCCGTAACGAGGGTGTTCGTGGCCTCTACTCTGGTGTCCTGCCCCAGCTGGTCGGCGTCGCTCCCGAGAAGGCCATCAAGCTGACGGTCAACGACCTGGCCCGAAAGATGCTCACCGACAAGAATGGCCATATTCCTCTGTGGGCCGAGATGGTTGCTGGTGGTTCCGCTGGTGGTTGCCAAGTTGTAAGTTTTATCTTGTGATGTGAGATGATGGATGTTTGGCTAACCAGTTCGCAAGGTCTTCACCAACCCTCTCGAGATCGTCAAGATTCGTCTCCAAGTCCAGGGTGAGGTCGCCAAGACTGTCGAGGGCACCCCCAAACGATCGGCCATGTGGATTGTGCGCAACCTGGGTCTCGTCGGTCTGTACAAGGGTGCTTCGGCTTGTCTGCTCCGTGATGTTCCCTTCTCGGCCATCTACTTCCCCACATACAGCCACCTGAAGAAGGACTTCTTCGGCGAGTCTCCCACCAACAAGCTCGGCGTGGTGCAGCTTTTGACTGCTGGTGCCATCGCTGGTATGCCCGCTGCCTACCTGACGACTCCTTGCGACGTCATCAAGACCCGACTTCAGGTCGAGGCCCGCAAGGGCGAGGCCACATACAACGGTCTGCGACACGCTGCCAAGACCATCTGGAAGGAGGAGGGCTTCACTGCCTTCTTCAAGGGTGGTCCCGCTCGTATCTTCCGATCTTCGCCTCAGTTCGGTTTCACTCTTGCCGCGTACGAGTTCCTCCACACGATGCTGCCCATGCCTGGCACCAAGCCTGAGAAGATCCCCACTGGTCTTGAGGCCGTTTCCAAGGCAAGCCTGGACACTAGTCCTTATGGCCGCAGCCGCAACGCCCTCAAGGTCATCCTTGACCTTGATGAGGACTTTGGCAAGGTGAAGCTGCCCAATGAGAAGGGCTGGCGATCGCTGCCCAAGATCATGGGCGGTGGTGGTGCTCAGTAAAGAGACGAAATGACGAAAGAAAAATGACCAAAAAATAAGAAAGAAAGAAAGAAAAAGGTCGAGACCAAGGTGAAGTCAAGGTCAAGAAGGGGGATGCAGAAACCAAAGTCGAGGCGATCCAAGGTATCTGTCGGTGGCTGCTCGGCTATTGCGCCTCCAACGGCCAAGGCTCGGGCTTCAATGTCCGACCCCAGGCCGCCCCGTTCCGTTGAAGGACCCGCGGCTATCGTTGGTTGGTGTTCGGCAACGTGGAGAACCCCAGACCGGGGTATCCGAGGGGAAGAGAGAACCCATTCCATTCTTTTTAGATTTTTTTCTTCTTGGATTATTCTAAAAAAAAAAGACAAGGGAAAGAAAGAAAAGAAAGGAAAGAAAGGAGGATGTTTAATCGGGGATTGACCGAAATAAACTGGCGAGAGCGGAACTACAAAAAATACAACTGATATCCGAGTCCCCTGGCAGAGCGGGCGAGGGGGGGAGCGTCTGCTTCTTTTGCATCAGACTCGGCGTTCTGGGGCATTTAAAGGGCATGATGGGTGTCTTTTTTTTTTTTTCTCTTTTCTCTTTTTCTTCCTGTTTCTCTTGTTTGTTTATTACACCTGTTATGTGCTATTGTGACTATATCTCTGCGCGATTCTGTAGAAAATGATGGAAGAAGTTTACATGTTAGAGTTTGTGGTCCTAAGGCGGTGTGATGTATATGACTATGCAGTTCTAAGCTTTTTTATTGAATCCTATGCTTGATTCTTGAGACATTGTTTCATCAACGCCAATTGAACATGTCCAAGTTGACGTGTCTGAGACACTCAAGGTGGGCATCGCTTCGGCTATTGAACACCGACGACCAAACTGGATCTGCTCGGAACAGCATCCGTTATCTATGGCCAAGTCGGTGAGACAGATATACGTTCCGGTTATCTGTTATGTAGCGCACGCTTCTACAATGTTAGTGACCGACGACGGGATGGTAGGTATGGTGAGAATTAGAGGTTGACCGATGTCCGACACATGAGGCGAGATGGGGTCAAGAGCGATGAGTTTGGCTTCAAAATTTAAATTGATCTAGACTGCATTTGTCCGTTCTTAGCTTTCCCTGTAACCCGTGTCTACAAGAGCGAGCACAAACAGAGCAAAGTTTCCCCTTCGACACCCCTCCAACACCATCCTCCTTGAGGCCATCATCATTGTCCAGGGCACTCTTCCGTGTTGATAACCCCACTTGCATTCTCACAGAACCAAAGGGATGTTGGGTATTAAAGTAAAGAACACAGTTCCACTCGATGCCATCTCTGAAATGTCATTCGATGTAGTGACTGGTCTTAGGTCGTACCCATAGTCATAGTAAAGCTCTATAGGTGAATAGCCTCCGGTTATTGGTGCAATAAAGACGGAGGAAGTCGGGAACGTATTTGTAACTCCTCATCTACCTCTCTGCTTATTGGGCGAGAGATTGTCGGGTAGAGAGGTGATGGGGTTCGGTTGAGATTTGGGTGAAGGTAGGATGGTGATGTTAACAACGAAGACTAGAGCGCAAGGTCGTTGGTGAGTAATAGAGGCGAAGCTGTAGGTTTCGGTAGTCGTAGTGAAGACTCGAGTAGTAAAGCCTTCTGAAACCTTGGATGACTGAGGCGCGAAATGACTACCTTTGAGGGCTCCAGGCAGTCAATCCCAACTAACAGCCAGGTTTCGTTTTCGAGTTGCAACTCAAAGAGTTGCATGGTTGATCCAGCGACTTTGTGAACTCGAGCACTTCTCTTCCTACAAAGAAGAGAGAGTGTCAAGCTCGGTGGCAAAGAACACTTCTGTCAACCCAATATGTACCGCGTCAGGCTCCAGCTCCGTCGAGACACCACGACGACTCTGAATCGTGTGGGGAAAGTTCCGGATGTGGGTTTCTGCGCGGCGATGCAACCTAACCTGGAGAGCAAGCGTTTATAGATACAAGCTCTACCAGTTGTTGTTAGGTTGCTAGAAAATTTGAAATTATTGTGTGCTTCCTGAAAAAAACAGGATGCCAGGCATGGTTGGCATCGAGCACTCACACCGACACACAATGTCGGCCTGGATTGAAGCACCCTTGGGTGCCCTTGCATCATGCTACACTGAGAGAGCCAGCAAGCAATCCGCGTTAAAGGGCAGGTGTTGGTGTTACACTTGGCGGTGCCGTAGAGAGCGTTTGCTCTTCGCCAAGTGACCCTGCCCCCTGCTCCAGCCATTGCCAATTGAATGGCAACCGGTCAGCTTGTATATGGAGTTGCTTTCAAGTCGGCAATGATTCTTCGGGAAGAGATGTCGTGTTCTTCCAATTCAGATTGATCGTAGTTGGTATGGAATAGAAGGCATCTCTGAGGGATCCATCACCGAGATGGAGCGGCCTGAACTATCGAGATAGGGTCGTATCTCCAGGAAGGGTCGCATCTCCACTGCACAGGAGACTCTTGTCGATTGGCCATGTTCTCGTTCGGCTGCGTATGAGGGTGTTTGGTCGTCAAGCGGAATGAGAGGGACGCAGGTGAGAGCTTTGGCGAATCGTCGACCAATCCCAAAGTTGTCAGACGGATTTGAGGAAGGACATACTGGGACGGTCCCATATGGTGACTTGGAACCACCCCAGTATGGATTGAAACGGATAGAAGATGTGTTGTTTGGAGCCCCGGAGGGCTCACAGGAGGATGAAGAGGAAAGGAGGGAGGGATCAGTCTGGGAGGGCAGACGGGTCATTATATAGATAAAACAGATATAAAGTTCGGAGAGTGACTCACCTGTATAATGGCCAGGTGGCCATAGAAACACAGAGAAGATTTATCAGTGAGGCTATGAGGCTGCAGAGCTAAAGGTTGTTGGGGCGGAGGGAGGTGGTTATCGTGTAGGCAGCGACTTTAGCCTTCATGGCTGCCGCCGTGGAAGGCCCGTACAATTCTAATGATGTTTCGGTCCCGGTGTTTTCAAGTATTGGGTTTTGATTCCATCATGTGTTGATAACCGCGTTTCTTTGTTATTGTGGCTGATGCCCCCTTTCGAAGAGAGGTGTCATGATCCTCTGGCCCAGTTGTCCTATCGAGGGTTGGGCTTCAACTATAGCAAAGAACACATTTGAAGAGAGGTGTTATGATGATCAAAAAGTAAGGGGCGCTGGTTGCTAATTCAGGAGGTCAATATCTGTCGCACAGCAAATGTGGCTCGTACGAGCAAGGTTCTTACACTTTCGAAGAGTTATCAAGTCTTGTAGGTTACGGCGTTTTTCGGTATTGGGTTCTGGTGTTTTCGTGAGAATTGTGTTGTTTGCTCATGTGTCTGACCCTCTCTTTGACCGAGAAGAGAAGTGTAACCATCATCAACCGCCAAGCAGAATCTGCAAAATGATCAAACAGCTTGTGTCATGGGAAGGGGGCGTCCCAATGGGTTCTTGTTAAAGATGTGGGTGTGCATTCCTATGCGGTTGGGTGTAGTCGACGGCCATTCTCCTCCCATCAATCTTCTAGGTCGGTTATCCCGGCTTCAACTATAACAAAGGACACATTTCCAATACATCATGGCATCATATCCCAATGCTATCACAGTGGCGTTTTCCTCCCATCATCAATGCCTTCTCTGAAAGAAGCCATCAGCCACAATATCAAAAGACGAGATCATCAATACATGACGGCATCAAAACCCAATACCGTAAAGTGAGCGTCGAAGGGCATCGAAGTCGGAACGCCAGGGCGGTTATCGTCATGGAACGGGTAGGGTTCGCCGGTGGGTGGATACAAGATAGTGATGGGGATGAAACTGAAATCCCCGAGGTCAATAGTCTGTCGAGTAGACCAACATTGTGAATTTGATGAAGCTTCTAAATGAAACTATCAGCCACAATGACAAAGAACACAATTCTTAATACCTACCGACAATAAACACTGATGCCGAAAACACCATAGTCCACGAGACCAACAGTCTCCCCAGTGTAGATCGACATGCACTGAAAGTAGGCACGGTCGTAGACAGGACCGAGAATCTGCTCCGCCGCCTGGTATGGATCCTTCTCGATCACATTGATGAACTCATTCTTCTTGTCAACCTTGTCGACACTCAGTGTCATCATGCCGTTGCTATTCTGACTCATGAGCTGAACGAGGCCAGGTCCATACTCAGGGAGATATCCAGACTCGACGAGGGTGGCGAGGAGTAGTCTAGTGCGATGTTTTTGATGCCGTCATGTATTGATAACTGTGTTGTTCGCTGTTGGGACTGACGTGGATACTTCTGCAAAGCTCATAAGATGCTTCGCTGTTGCGCTAAGGGGTAGGGATGATGGCTATTTTGTGTCGTTGAGTGTGCTTCTCTCGACTAGTTCCCTTGATGTGTCCTTGAGGTGGTGGACGAGATCAAGCAACTTCCAGTTGTTGTCGGGCTGTCTTCGAGGGCCCCTTGACAGGGTTACCTGCCTAAAGAAGGCGGAAACCATCAAAGGTGAAGGTATCGCGACGGGTGCCGCAAGGTGAGAATGTCAAGGACCATGTGCTTCCTGCTTGGCTACTTAGCAGCACCGACACTGACCTCGCAGTTAGCTACTTCAACACCTCGCTTCGGCGACGGCGCTGGGATCGTGTACTTGCATACACCCGCGTGCAATCAGCCGCCATGGTTATCTGGCGAAACGACACCCGAACCTCCATCGGACGCGAGCTAGATGGGCCCTATCGCTGAGTGCCCTCTCAGAGCATGGAATCACGTCGCCATACCTTCTCTGGGCTCTACTTCTCCGATAGCGAGTCTTTGGTCAACAAGACGGCACCAGGTAAAGGCCGTTCTCGAAACCAGACTTGGGCTTGGTTGATCATCCAGGGTCCTCCCTGACGCACTCTTCCGGCCTATGCCAGCATAAGTTCGCCTTGGGGTACAAGATCTCTGGGAATGTGGCTCTCTCCAGACAGTGATATAGCCCGGCGGACTGAGGTTCGCGCATTCGCAAGGATGCTGGCGTAATGGTGATCAATGCCATAATGAAACACGGACCAAGGAGTCGCGCTGGCATGATAATGCTGGGTAGACAATGTTTCGCAGAACCAGACCAAGACTCCTGGGGATGAGAGTTTAAGGTGAAGAAATGGGTTGCGCGGGTGAAGGGCAAGTGTTGGGAGGAGTAGCCTAATGTCAGTGAGGTTGGTCGAGTTGTGATGCATGGGCAACACAGGCACGTGTCACTGTATCACGTACTCCAATCTTGCTGTGACGCACAAGTTGAAGATTTTATGATGATACGCGCAGCCTAAGGCACGTGCAGAATATGCGTTGCTTGAGTTACTCTCTCAAGGTTCAGATGGGATGTGTTGTGTGGATGCATAATGATGTCTTTAAGCAACATTGGAACTCTCAGGTCATTCATTCCATGTCTCCGGCGGGCATCTATATGAGCATGGATTGAGGTGATTGTTTTATAAAATCACCTTCTTAGTAGTTCCATTGCCCAGTTCTCGAGAATTCCAGTGCTTGGTTTCTCTACTCTGTCTAAGCCATGAGGCACAACTCCAAAACCCTAAGCCTTTTACACCAAGGGCAACTATATCAGGGACGTTACTTCATATTCAATCAAAAAGTCTTCTATCTAGAGTAGAATAGTAATCATGTTATTCTGGCAAGTTGATCGGGCATTGATGTAGCCAGCGAGTTATCAAGAGAGTCATGAGGGGGTAAGTCTGGCGCCATGGTCGGCCAACCATGTGAAACTCGTGCATTAATCTATCGAATAGCTTGCCATCCTTTGGATCTTATCTGTGCCAGGATGCATATCTCTGTCTGACTGGGCAAATGGGGACATGTTCCGCGAGCCATCGACTTATCTCTGCACCTAAGAATAGCCCCTTCACTAGCTTCTTGTAAGACTTCACATGGCAAAAGAAAGATTGTTTGTTTAAATCTTTGATCTGATTATATTGTATCACTATACTAGTATTGTATCGTCTTTTCATCCTGTATTTGCGCCCGTTCAACGAACGCTGTGGGAATCTCTTGTAAAAGTGTCAAATTCCCATTTTCCCAAAAACGCCGGCCAATAACAAAATCTAAACAGTCTTCATCATTCGTTATTGCTTTTTTGTTCGCCCCTTGTAAAAACCCATAAAAACATGTAATGTGAAGCGAAAAAAAGTCAAACGAATGAATCAAGGTAGAGTGCATCTAGTAGTGCACGTTGGCTAACCGCTGGACCCAACCGGCTTGTTGCTGAGGTACAAAGTCGGGGATCTTGGCGTCGGGTTCGCTCATCATGGCCATCTTGAGCCACTCGACGTAGTCCTCGAAGCCAGTGGTGCTGCCCGTGATGCGGACCTTCTTGACGCCGCGCACACCCTCAAACTTGCGGAGGTTGCGGTAGCCGACGCCGAGGAACATGGCCTGGACGACGTCGATGGAGAGCTCGTCGAGCCCGCTGAAGGCTTCCGTCACAGCGTCCATCTCATAGGGGAGATCGACGTCCAGGCGGACCTGGGTGTGGAAGCGGCGGATGCGGGGGATGATGGATGACTCCTTGACGGGGCCGTACCAGGAGCGAAGGCGGGGGAATGAGGTGAGGAGTGTCGGGTGGGCGAGGAAGGTATTTGAGCCGTAGAGGAGGTCGGTGGCCTCGTCGTGGATCTGGCGGTTGGTGCGGAGGAGAGAGGCGTGAACCTTGGAATCGGGACCTGGGCGACAGCACTTTGTGTAGGGTGATGTGCGGAGGAGCTGGTCGTAGATTTCTAGGCGGATCTCGACGGGGAGATCAAGGAAGCCAGTCTGATGGGGTTGTTCTGAGGGTTGTTGCTGAATTGCGGCAGCCATGATGGTGGTTGTGTGGGTGTTGTTGGTGTAAGTGGTGATGTTGGTTGATGTGGATATTGATCCGACTAGTGGACTTTCCCCAGACTTATGAACAAGTTGGAAAAGTTGGATTGATTGATTGATTGATGGTGATTGATGATGAAAGATAGCACGTGCAGCTTTTGGCGTGATGCTGATCTTGGGGAGCTGAATGTCGATCCTTGGAGGATGGTAGATGTTGAGAGTCTTTGTCAATTGGTTGGAATGGATCCAAATCAAGAGATAGATTGTAGATTTGCAACAGATGTTGATGAGATACAAGATGGGGAAAGAAGTGAGATTCAGGGCGGGACGAGGCTCGCTTCATATACAAAATCAAGATTGACTCTTTTTGACCTGATGTGAGTCTGTCTGTCGACCGGACACGCCCTCCTCCGAGAAATGGACGAGGCTCGATAGCGACCAACAGGGACTAGGGTGAGTCAAGCGAGTCGAGTCGAGTGGCCAGGGATCGGGACGGGACGGTACATGATCATGATACCTACACGTTCATTGAAAGGACAAGGGTGTTCCGAGCTAGAGGATTGGCTCCCATGGTTTAATGCCAGCATGCAGTGGCTGACGGGACGGTGTCTCACCGAGGCCATTCGTACACACCCTCTCTGGACTCTATCAAGAATGACACTCCGCCTTGATTAAAGCTGAATACTTGCAAAGGCTGGCTGGAATGACAGATTTGGTGATGTACACAACCCTACACCCGTTTCCCCCGTTAACTTTGAGCGGCGCGTAACGCCCATCCCGGCGTCAGATAAGCTGACTCGTGGTGGGTTGTCGTGCGACCATGGATGATTGGGTCGATCAGTTAAAAAAAGAGATAAAGCAAAAACATGAAGGGAAAAATGATGGAAAAAACAACAACAGCAAATGCTTCCCTGGTTCATGTGAATTGCGCAAGGGTGGATATCCGCCATGGGGGGCGTGTACGATCATGACCTGTTTCTTGGAGACCCTGGGGCCTGGAACTGACGATGCCGAATGCCGGGCCCTGGGTCCCCCAAGGGAAATAGAACGGGCTGTTTTTTCTTGCTATCTCTGATCCATTAATTGCCCAGAACAGCAGTGTGGATATCATCAACTCTGTGGTTAGGACACGCCAGTGATACGGGTCAGGTTGTGTGGATGTCGGTAGCCGCCTGGCTGCGGCGCTCGCTTCCTGCATGGATGGTTGCATCTCGCAGTCATGCTGCAGCCATATCTGTCTGCTGCGCGCACACACACGCACACGCAACGCGGCGTAACCCAAGGTGAGATGAGGTGACAAGTACCGTCCCGGTGCCGAGCAAAGGCCGTCCCGGAACGGCCGCCAGGGGCAGGCCAGGTCCAGCCCAGCTCAGCCCAGTCGATGAAGGCATACCCACTCTGACAAGGTGTGCTATCGGGCTGGCTCCCCTTGATCAAAGCTTCTAATCTAGTCTCTGTCCGTCTCCCGTTGGGCGCCGAGAGGTGAAGTGAGGTGAGGTGAGAGGTTAGGTGTGTCGGTGAAGAATTAAATCATGCTGTTTCTGTTCTGTTAATTGACGATTTAATCCATCCATGGGTGATGGATGAAACCTGGTTTATTGTCTGTCCATCGTCATGACGTTGAAAAAAAAGGGGTCCCGCCTTTAACGGAGGCTCAAGGCCGTGTCGCATCAAAAACGAACGTATCGCGAGCTCGTATCCTGATTCTATTCCCATCAGTGATCACTCTCCCTCTCTCGGTCTGTTCCCGTGACTCTATTTCAAAGTTGACGTGTAGCAAGCGGGGGCGGAGATAGTTCGGACACAGCACGGCATGGCGATACCGGCAGAAAACCTTTTTAAAAAAGAGTCACATCCATTCAAAACCAAGTCCACTTCGGATCCGAGTATATCTACAGTCTCTTTTGCTCAAGAGTCAAAAAAAAAGTGAAACGGAGACGAACCAGAAAAGAAAATAACCCGTGACGGTCGCCAGTTCGTCCGGCCTGTTCCGATACTGCAAGCCCCCCACTCTTTTTCCCTGGTGGCTTCTGGCGTGCTTTTGTCGTGGCTGGCCTGATCGAACTTGCGGCTCTGAGCACACACCGCTGGCGACCGGCGAAAGAGCTTCAAGGTGAAGGAATTTCGAAGGGTCTGAGCAGATTGGAAAGGGGGCGTGTACAAGCCGAAAACGGGGATCCACAGCGGTGAGGGTATATCGAACAAAGCGACAGGGCACCTCGGACAATTCCCGTGGTGTCGATAAACTTGGGTTTTTTTTTTGGGTTCCAGAAGCCATGGATTCGAATCAAATTTTGATACCCGTGTCTTTTGCTCTAGTCGAAATAACATCGGGCTCGAGCTGACCGGATCTTTCCCGTATGGCTGCCCAGTCGTATCCCATCGCGATATGAGATTGAAAGACGGTCAATCTGTGTCCATTTGTTGCGTCTGCATCATTTCTCGCTTCGCACAGTCATGGTAGATCTTGTATCACTGCTTTCCTGCTCTACCCGATCTTTATGCATCATGACAACACATTCAATTTATTGATGCTTTCACGACGTCAAAGCATGTGCAACAAAGACACAACATTCAAGATTTGGCAAACAGCCCCTTCAAGACCCCACCTGATCGATCGGTACCTTGTGATTGGACCATGCAGCCACAGCTCGGCACCTGCGCCAGCCACACCTGCAGGCACTTTCCGGGCTTCTGGCAGGTCAGCCTCAGGGCCTTTCCACTTCCCGCGGGCGGCGCCACGTCGAACTTTGCCCCTTTACCTAAAGGGGAAAAGCGGCTAGCGATGGCGCAAGGGAGGAAAATATAAGGTACGTACCGCGATTGCATCAGCTGCGGTCCCCAGCACATGAGCTCTCCTTTAACCAGTCACACGATCTTTCACGAGCAACATCATCATCATCATCACCAACGACTCGACGTTGCCGTTTCTCTTTCTCTCCGCTCTTTTCAATTCCTCTCTTTGTATCTTTGTCTGGTCTGGTCTTATCTTGTCTCCGCCTTTCTTCTTTTCACTCTCTCTTACCCCGGTCCTCATCGCGTCTCTACCCACCCCCGTAGAAAGCAAACCATTAAATCAAAGACGAGACCATGGCCGACGGTTTGCTCACCTTTCTCTCGGGCGTCTTCGGCTGGGTCTACTTCCTCGCCTGGAGCGCCTCCTTCTATCCCCAGGCCTTGCTCAACTGGCGTCGACGCTCCACCAGCGGCACCACTGTCGACTTTCCCTTCATCAACGTGCTCGGTGAGTGCCCAACCGCGCGCCCTTCTACCATCCCACGCGCCCTCTCTCCCTCTTATCCTCCCCCCATGGCATGATTGTCATCTCACGCCCCCCGGCCCGCGGCTCTGTTGCCCTGCCGCCCCGGCACCCTGGGCCCGATCACCGCCACGTTCATAACCCCCGTTGGTCTCTTAGTCAGGGGATCCTCACCCAGCAGCAGCTCAGCTCTGCAACCTCCGACGTCGCTTCAAGTTTGCTGACCACGATGATTCTGTCACAGGCTTCCTCGCGTACTTTGTCTCCAACCTGGCCTTCTACTACTCCCCTGAGATCCGTGCCCAATATGCTGCCCGCCATCGTGGCCTCGAGCCCACCGTCCAGTTCAACGACATCACCTTTGCTCTCCACGCTCTGATCCTATCCATCATCACCGTATCTCAGTACCTGTTCTCCTCCCTGTGGAACTTTACCCCAAGTCCCGGGAATCGCCCCAGCCGATTCATCCTTGGGGTAGCCGCTGGTTGTATCACAGGGGTCGTCCTGACGTGTGTCATTGTTACCGCCTCGGCTGGGAACGATCCTCTATACGATTGGGTCGCCTTGGACGTTGTGTATGCCATCGGCTATGTCAAGCTTATTGTGACCTTGATCAAGTACACGCCCCAGATTCTCGCCAACTACAACAACCAGAGCACCGAGGGCTGGAGCATCTCGCAGATCCTGCTGGATCTAACGGGTGGCGTCCTGAGCGTCAGCCAGCAGGCTATTGACAGCTACCTGCAGCGTGACTGGAGCGGCATCACGGGGAACCCGGTCAAGTTTGCGCTGGGCAACATCAGCATGATCTACGACAGCATCTTCATCACCCAGCACTACGTGTTATATCGCAACAAGCCTCATCACACCCATGTGGAGGGCGAGAGGTTACTGGATGACGAGGAGCGGAGGGTGTAGTAAGCTTCTCTGCTGATTCGATCATTTACCTGTGATAGAAGATGCCATTTACACGGGCGTGTTGTTAGACATGCCCAGCCATTATTTAACCTGTCATTTGAGCGTTTGGATACCCTCCCAATAAGATTTACATACATGTATTAGTTACAACGGCAACCTGGACCTGGAAAGCGGTGGCGCACAGGCGGTATCTAGATTTGGGCGGTACAGCAGTCAATGTTTCGCAAATGAATTAATCGTATTCATAATACCAAGACGCGTAATGTCACAGCTGAAGTAATTCAGCTCGCCTCTTGTGCCTGGCTGAATTTCATGGTGTTGTACTTGGCCAGCCAATAGCAAGACAAGGGCTTACACCCTCTTTCAACACGTGTAACTTGTCAATTCCCATGGTAGGCCTAATGCCAATTGGCAATGGCTATTCTCATGCTGATCTTTATATTCTCAGTCAAACTATTGATGTTGGGGTAAGCTGTCATCAACACAAGGTCAGCGGGTTGTCCTCATTGGGAAGGTAATTCGATCTTGAAGAAGCTGAATGTCATGACTATCTATATGCAGTCTTTCCCTCCGCTCGCTAATATTTGTTTTGTTTCAAAGGAGCCTCGATATGATCTATCACCTGGACATGACTGTCATGGTGGAAAGTCGCTTACATCGTGTTCGAAGGCCTCGTATACAACTCACTCGACCTCTTTCCTACCCTATCAAATGCCTCCTTTAAGTTCCGTCATAACATCCTCAGACGAAAGAATGAGCGCGCTTATCCGGTAAAACAATACGGTTGAGAGGGTGTCGCTGACAAGTTACAAGGGTTGTTGGATGGGTCAGATTCCTCACCGATGTCGATCCGCCGTGACCTTTTCTCACTGACTTGATGACCAAGCCACCAAGACATGCATGCAATTCTTGGAATGTGATTTCCTAATTTACAGTTTGACTTGTATGTGGGATAAAGTTTCTTTCATCGAGTGCCCGAGTGATGCTCTTCCCTCTTACCCTACAAAAAAGAAGTCAAACCAAACCCTGAGATCGAACCAGGACCAGCCACCCCCGAAGGGCCTACTTGACACAAGTCACGCAGGTGAGAATCAGCTATGCTACCAAGTACACCAGTTTGGATTTTATTATATGGTGAGTAGATGTTTTAATTATAAAAAAGTCTTTTCATTGAAGTTCAACTTGATAGCAAATTGGCAAAACCTGGTGGGCCTCTTGGCCCTTGTCATGACTTGTTGGCTGGGTATCTATTTACGGCAGCGAATCTTTTTGTGGGATGATGACGAGTTGAGAGTGTTGAAGTTGATGCTAGCGGGGGGTTAAGAATCCACCTGCTTTCGTTAATTGACGGGGTCAATATATCTTGCTCGGACTAGTGGGATGGTTCAGATCTGATAATCAGAGAAGGATGCCTGTTGCGGACAAATAATAGTCAAGTTTTTAACATGATAAAATTAAAAAAGATGACTGCTTTGTTTGCGTAATGAAATTTTGTATTATTTCTTTGATCATACGGTTTCCCTAATTGCGTAATGGTCCAGCGTCAGTTCATATGCCTCTAGAAATGCCAACCCAGACTTCTTCTATTCAAGTGGTTGCGGAGAATTCAACCACTTGAAGAGAGGAAAAGAACCTGACGAGGTCACGATATCTACAGTGGGTATGGTGGGTGATATTTCTTAGAGTGTGTGAGCGAAAGACAGACTGTGCTGTGGGACAAGGTCTCACCGACTGGCAAGAAAAGGAAGTAAACTAAACACAATATAAATTCGAAATAAATGGTTAATATATATCTAATTCATCAAACAGACCGTCATCCCTTCTGTACATCCTTTCCCTCTCTCTCTCTCAAAATTCCTACCCTTCAAACGCACTGACGAGTTGGCAGAGTTGTTGCAAAACTTGAGCTAGCCCCAGGGAAGAAATCCATCCTCTCCTCTGCCTGTCCCCAAGTCAAGAGCAAACTCAACCTCCTGGGACTGAAATGACGCGTTGACTTGTGCAGAACAAGGTGTCGAGGAACAAAAGAGGCATATGTGGTGATGCTGTCAAGCATTCACACGCCGCTGTCTAGATTGCTGTATGCAAACAGCTATCCGGTCAACTTTGTTCCCCTTGTTCTTGTCCAGTCGACCTCTCAAATCTTGTCCGTAAAGGAGCGTGAACCAGCCGTACCGTATACGAATACCTGTTGCCAACCTGCATTCACCACAAGTCTTCAAAAACAGGTTCCCATCCTCCAAGATAATACCGCCCTCTTCAAACCATATTCCCCCCTTCAAGGAACATTTCCTTCCCCAAGACAAAACCTCCCTCTCTTCAAGAAACATTCCTCTCCCCAAGGAGGATTCCCTTTCTCCCATATTCCTCCATCGGTTCTCCAAACGTGTAGGAAAAGTACGAGCAACGCAATCGCAATCCGATCTGATCGAGGAAGAGTACCCGATACTCTTCCGCCGTATTCAAATTTCGTTGCTGTCGTAGATCCCATCCTGAGTAGGCGAATCGAGAAGTGCCCGATGCACCATGGCCGTCGAGTTCCTCCCACTGGTGTCCAAATCACAGAGATGGCTCTGTGACCACACCCAGCCATGACAAACACCATCATCAAAATCAAGACTCGGCAAAAGAAGACAAAGTCTCCCCAGAGTCCAAGATGAAAAGGTCATGGTTGAACAAGCCAAAAACACCCAAGACCAATATCTCAGTCCTGCAATAACGCAGTTGTGAAGCGTATTGACTAGACAGTCGCAGTTCTTAGATGACAAGCCCAGATCCAAATGTGTAGGATCTGGGAGAGTCATACATAAGATGCGAGAATGACAATTTGTCGGTCTTCATCGGGCTGCCATGCTGCCTCAACTCCAATCTGATCATCCCCAGCCATCTCGCTGGTGAAACACCGGAGCATCCTGATCAGATAAGAGGATAAAAGGGGCTGTTTACCCCTTTGCACATGGCCAGCCGTGGTCGTTTCCTCCATGCCTCTCGTCTCAGGCACCGCCTCGTCAGGGGACGAAAGTCGAAGTTGGTCAACCTTTCTCTCATCTGACGGCAGTCCGGAGCCTCACCCGGGTCAGTCCCCAGTATCCAGCCCGAGCCAGTGTCCCCGGCTCAGGCCAGTTCCCAGGTTCTGGCCCGTGCCAATTCTTGGGTTTTAACCCGGGACATTCCTCCTTGTCTCTTCCGTTGCTGGTGGCCCAAGGGAGAAAATCCCATCTCTCCTTTCAACGTGTGCTCGACATGCCCGGTGTTTCCCCCCCAGTCACCAGACTGAAAAGTCGTCTTGGTTCTGGTCCCCAGGACGCTGTCAACCCAACCAGGGTCCCGGCCCTAAGACACCATGAAAATGATCATTGGTGCCCATGTCTTCGCTCTCAGTCGATATCCTCCCCATTCAGGGTGTCCTTCGGTAAATGGTCGTCCGTCGATGGTCGTCCAAGTAAACCAACTCCCCTGAGAAATCCCAGCACATGGGTCCATCACCTTTCCATACGCAAAAACTCCCCCAACGCATCAAACACCAGAAATGGTCAATCCATACCACCAAGCCAAGCTTGTAGTCGCACAGTCAAGCAAGAGCCTCCCCATCCCTTCTGGCAATCCTAGAATGCCCCTGAAGCACAGGGGCTAAAAATATGAGTCCTAGTTCGATCGCCATTATAAGGATTGCCGTTATGTACAGCAATCCTTTATGCAAAAATCGTGTAGATTGCGTTGTTGTTGTTGTTGTTGTCCCCAGGTTTTGTGTAGATGTCCTGATCGTAGTTCCAATGTGACGAGTTGAAGAACTGTAGATGTGTCGATCGAAAGAAACCCGAGGAATGAGCATCGCAAAAAAAAAAAAGATTTTGTTTTTGTGAGAGTGGGATGAGATGCTGTTGGTATGCGAGACTGTAAACGACCATGTGATATGTGATGCCAAAGGAGTGTGGGTTGTGAATGCCAGGATGTAAAGATGCTGATCCACTCTCTGTTGTGCTGGGAGGATGTATGTTGCTGACTGAAATCTTTCGGTTTGGTATGAAGTGTTGACCAAAACCTGTAGATTCAGTTTGAAAGGAAGGATGCCAAACGAATGTGATGTGATGAGTGAGCAGTATGATGCTGACCGGTCGTATGCTGTAGACAAAGAGTGGATAATGATGTTGAACGAACCCCTGGCCAAGGGTGAGTCATGTAAACGAAAAGTGTTCAAAAAGAAATGAATAAAGTGCCAAGCGAGTGAATAAGTAAATGCAAAAGAAGTAATGTTTGTATGTTTGTAATGTATGTGGAGAGAAGACCTATCGAAGAGGAATTCCCCTTGGTTTATATGCTTCGTTCGTCAAGGACACATCTCCCTTTCTTTGCGTCTGTCAGTCTGACTCGGTGTAATCAAGGTGTAGCCCCGCGTTGAGACCGTCGAGAGTTCCGGCATATCCCATCGTGAAAACACCATTGCGTTTGTTTTGGAGTTTATTGAAGAGCGGGGTTATCTCGGTAAGTACTTACTATCGAGGCAGCAAGAGGTGAAGAATGATCGCGAATGAGCTGAAAAGAGCTTAACTTGTCAACAAACACATGCGTTCGACGGCCGATTGTTAGTGTATGAGGCTCAACTGAATAAACTCCATACGCGATCAAAGAGGGAACATGTTAAGAGAGTAGCGGAAAGGTTAGCACGCCGAAGTCCGTGTGGCTCCTGCAAGGGCGTCGCCGTTTCATCCCTCAAGGTTTTGTGGGATGTTTACTTGGGGTTCATTACATCGCCGAGTGATGTCGTATGGTTTCCCTGCCGCAGGAGTTCTGAAAAGCTCCGAGAGTGGCAGTGCAAAATTACGCAGCGAGATTGCCGCCGAAACTGTGTTTGGGAACGAAAAAGGGACTTGTCGATGGCGAATTTGGCTTCATACTCGGATTGAAAGCAGATCCATGACGGGCATATCACGCCAACTCAGGGGCACAACACCATGATACCCCTCCTCCGTTCCTCGGGGAGGGGCATCGCCGACAACTCCGGTCCCCGGGCATCACTACGCCAAAATACAGCCGCCGAGAACTGTAAATGCCTGGTAAAATGAAACTTCAAACACCATCACCAGTCGCAGGCACCCATGCTTAGAGTCGGGTATCTCCTCGAGTCTATTGTCATCTAGGTAGTCTAGTCATCACATGTTACAAATACATTCGTCCAAAACGACTCAGCAGATGGGGGTCACTTCCCCAGCACAAAATTGATGGTTTTGCCGCCCCTCACAGGAATGGCCCTCTTCGCGGAATGCAGGTCATACGGCCCCTTGGAGAAGCGCGCGGCTCCCTCGTCAGTCGCGAGAATCTCCTTCACCATCCAGTCGCGAAGCGCGTCGCCAGAGAGATCGGCTGGAGGCGGAGGGATCTTTACCACCCCACGCACCTTGCCATTGACCTGGACAGCACATTCCTGCACTCGTGGCTGTACAAGCTCAACCAGAGAAGAGTTTGGCACGGGGAAGGTAGTCGATCGGAACATGGAGGTAGTCGCGGATGGATGAAGGATTGCCCAACATTCTTCGGCAAAGGCCGGTGTTATGGGCGCCATCATGGAGATGATTGCCTGCGCGGCCTCCCTTCTGATAATTGGGCTGGCCGTTGAATTCTCGACAAGGTTATTGGTGAGGATCATAAGATCCGAGACGACAGTGTTGAGAGAGTAAACCTCCTCATATGACGCCGTGACCGAAGCGATGGTACGCTGTACCTCACGCCAGATGGCTGCCTCAGCATCCCACTGCGCGAGCTCTTTTGCAGACAACGATCCAAGACGTCCATGCTTGTCAGTCAAGTATTCTTGGGGAGACTTCGTGTCGGGGACGGGTTCAGCAGCGATGGATGTGACTTGGTCGTGTAATCGCTGAAGCCAACGAGTGACACCTGAGATCTTGGCCTCGTCCCAGTTAAGGACATCCCCAACTGGTGCCTGGAAGAGCATGTGTGCCCGAGTAGCATCGGAGCCATATCGAGAGATAAAGTCGCTGGGGTCCACGCCGTTGTACTTGGACTTGGACATCTTCTCATACGATATGGTGGCCAGCTGCCCAGAAGAGACCACCTTTGGCTGGGCTGGGTCTGATAGATCGACCTCATCAGGCTTGAGGAAGCGACCATTTGCAGGGTCGATATAAGTCTTGCCGTGAACCATGCCTTGCGTGATGAGACGCTTGAATGGCTCAGCAGTATGGGACGTTTCCTCAGAGTATTGGGGGAGAAGTGGCGTAGAGGCGAGGAACTTGTAGATAAAGCGGGCGTACAACAGATGAAGAATGGCATGCTCAATTCCACCGATGTATGTATCAACGGGAAGAGTCTTGCCAGCTTCAGGAGACAATAGCTGCTCTTCGTTGTGGGGGTCTGTGAAGCGGGCGTAGTACCAGCTCGAGTCAACAAACGTGTCCATGGTGTCTGTGTCCCTCCGAGCAGGGCCGTCACACTTAGGACAGGTCGTGTTGACAAACTCGGGAGTCGCCTCTAGAGGGTTTCCACTGCGGAATGAAGCCCAGTCAACTTCAGGTAGTTCCACAGGAAGCTGCTCGTCAGGGACAGCCACAGGGCCACATGAATCACAATGAACAATGGGGATGGGTGTGCCCCAGTAGCGCTGGCGACTGATGAGCCAGTCTCGCAGACGCCATTTCTCAACGGTTTTTGCAAGTTCTGCTCCTTCGAGCAACTTGACGATTTCCTCTCCAGCAGCAACAGAATGCTTCCCCTTGAAAGAGCCACTATGCTCTGTCATAATTCCATGGTCAATAAAGGGCTCGTTCTTCATGGCTGTAGTCGTTTCATCCTCTGAGGCACAGAGGACTTGACGGACAGGTTGGTCGTAATGGTGCTCCTTCCAGAAGGCATGATCTCGTAGGTCATGGCCAGGGACGCCCATAACAGCACCCTCGCCGTAGTCGCCCAAGACATAGGGTGCCACGTATACTGGAAGCGAGACTTTGGTGGCATCTGGGGTATCCTCATGGTAGGCGAGCGGGTTAATAGCCCGCACATGAGGCAACAGATAACCAACCTTGGAGTCTGGGGGCAGTCCAGGTATAGTGTCGAGGAAGGCCTGTAGCTCAGGGTCTGCCTTTGAGAGCTGAGCTACAATCGGATGACTGGCCGCAAGAGCTACGTACTGCACGCCAAACAGAGTATCGGGACGAGTCGTAAAGACTTCGATAGCAGCATGGATATCATGACCCATGGCCAAGACAGGGAACTTGACAGAAGCACCCATCGATTTACCCAACCAGTTCTTCTGCTGGGCCAAAACTCGTTCCGGCCAAGCGTTTTCTTTGGCTAGGGCATCCAACTCCTCGAGGAGAGCTTTACGAAACTCGGAGATGCGGAAGAACCACTGCTTGAGTTGTCTCTTCTCGACCTTGGCACCAGATCTCCATGAGCAGCCATTGGCATCTACCTGTTCGTTCGCCAGTACGGTCTTATCGACAGGGTCCCAATTGACCTCAGCTTCGGCCTGGTAGGCAAGTCCTCGTTCGTACAGCATTAGGAAGAGCTTCTGGGTGTGTTTGTAGAACTTGGGGTCGCAAGTTGCCAGTTCCTAATAATTGTCAGTCAGACATTGATTATCCGGCATGACGGACTGAACGCACGCGATCCCAGTCCCAGCTTCCATTCATGAGCTCTAATTGCTCCTTCATCTTGGCCATGTTGCTCGTCGTCCAAATTCCCGGAGCAATACCTCGTTCGAGGGCGGCATTCTCAGCAGGAAGACCGAAAGCGTCCCATCCCATTGGCAACATCACTTTATCACCCTTCAACGTTCGAAATCGAGCGACAACATCGGCGATGGTGTATACACGCAGGTGACCCAGGTGGAGTGTCCCGGAGGGGTACGGGAACATGGGCAGGACATAGTGCTTGTCCTTGGCTTGACCAACATCCTCAGCCTTTTCAGATTCCTCCCATCTCTTTCGCCACTTCTCGTCCAAGGCAGTAAGATCGACAGCGTACCATCGTCGCGAGACTGCCTGAAGAGTTGCAGTCTGGAGTGTCGTTAAACGCGGCCGGGTGGCGCTCCGGATAGAGTTCGAGATAGCCGGCAAAGCGCGCCGAGCCGCGGCGCAGCTCATGAGCCTTCCGTGCAACAACGGCATTGGAATGTCGGCATGATGCGAGGGGGCATCAATGGGGGGGAGAAGCTGAGCAGTGTAGGAGTTTACACTGGGAGAGTTGAGCAACTTGAGGGAAGAGAGGGTATCAACCAAACCACGCGATCCTCCAGTGCAAAGAAATCAGAGCTCGGGCCATGCCGGTACTTGGGTCACTATCCAATGGGCGCAAATGGGCCCTGCATGATACCCGGCCCCAGGTACCGCGCTGGCAACCTGGACGGGAATCGGTGCGTCATGGCTCTTTCCCGGGCAGGCGCCAAACCCAGAACGGACGCTGAAAGCCGACAGCGACAGCCTAGGCCGTGCTTTCCAGTTCTGAACCCCGCTATCAGAGATGCCCCGCCAAACAAAACTCGTCCATCCATCCCATCCCCTCCAAATGAAAACCGAACCAGAGGAAGTCAGCCGTCTTGTTTTCCGAGTTATCCCCTTTGGACTGAGGCTCTCGTCGGAGGAGAAGCCATACGATTTCAGATAAGAGAGGTTTGGATCCTCCTTCCTCGATCCCCGTACTAGCCTTTGAACTCGGTCGAGGCTTTGACTCGAACAAAACGGCCCCCGCCGACGATATCCGCCCAACTGTACCACCGACGTCCGACATCATACCCAACTCGAAGCCTCAAAGACGCTGTCTACAATAGCAGTAGCTTTTACCGTCGTAATGGACAGGATCACGGACCGCATCGCCGCTCTGCCGGCTGATGGCAGCTACTTCTCTCTCGAATTCTTCCCTCCCAAGACCGCCATGGGTTTCTCCAACCTTCGAGACCGTCTTCATCGTATGGAGAGAGCCCTGCGACCGCTTTTTGTCAACGTAACCTGGGGCGCTGGCGGCAGCACCTCTCAAAAGTCGTTGGAGCTGGCTGAGCTGTGTCAGAGGGAGCTGGGGCTTACAACATGTCTGCACTTGACATGCACCAACATGAGTAGGAAGCTCATTGACAAGGCGCTGGAGGATGCAAAGGCACTGGGAATCAGGAACATTCTTGCTCTACGGGGAGATCCCCCCAGGAGGGAAGAGTATCGCGACCCAGACGACTCGGAGGATGATGGTGGCCAGGACTTCAATTGGGCGGCTGACTTGGTCAAGTACATCCGCAAGACTCATGGCGACTACTTCTGTATCGGTGTTGCGGCATACCCCGAGGGACACGCAGAGGAGAGTCACCCCTTGGGTCAGAGTTTGGAGCATGATCTTCCTTACCTTGTCCAAAAGGTTGAAGCCGGCGCCGATTTTATCATGACCCAACTTTTCTTCGATATCAAGGCCTACGACCACTTCGAAAACACCCTCCGCGACCATCCCAGCGGTGTTTTCAAGACTCTGCCTATTATCCCTGGACTCATGCCGATTCAGAGCTACCAGATGATCAAGCGCACAACCAAACTGAGCCACGCCCAGATTCCCGATGATATCCTCGCCCGTCTTAATGCCGTCAAGGGAGATGATGAGAGGGTCAAGATGGTTGGTGTGGATATTGTTAGTGAATTGGTGGAAAAGGTCAAGGATATCAAGAGCAAGACGCCAGGTCCCAAGGGCTTCCACTTTTACACACTCAATCTCGAAAAGGCCGTGTCCTTTATCCTCGAGCGAACAAACCTCATTCCTGAGCCTCCGGAGGACGAGGAAGCACTTGTGGTGGACGATGCTATTCCCATCCCCGCCCTTCTGGTCAACGGCAGTTCCAACCTGCGCTCTGGAAGCCACTCTCGTTCTCGGGCCTCGAGGCGGCACTCATCAGTCGGCTCAGATCCTCACAACCGAGTCATTGTGGGTGATCGACCAGCTACACACCCGGAGTGGGAGGCCACTGGCCAGGAAGCCGGAGTGCGCGCCGAGGCTATCAACACCCGCGCTAACACTCTGGCCATCTCAGAGGGCGAAGGCGTTCTAGGCCGTGAGGCTACATGGGATGACTTCCCCAATGGTCGTTTCGGTGACGCCCGTTCTCCGGCTTACGGTGAGATTGATGGCTACGGCGTGAGCCTTCACATGTCCATCACGCAGGCAGTCAAGTTTTGGGGTCATCCCAAGACACGGCAAGATATCAACGACCTCTTCGTCAAGCATATCCAGGGTGAGCTTTCAGCCATTCCCTGGAGCGAGGAGGAGTTGCTCGCGGAGAGTTCAACGATTCAACCTCATCTTCTGCGACTTAACCAAAAGGGCTGGTGGACCGTCGCCTCTCAGCCCGCCGTCAATGGCCTCCGATCCAGCGATGGCACATTTGGTTGGGGCCCACCTAACGGCTTCGTATTCCAGAAGTCATTTGTTGAGTTCTTCATCCCCTCATCCGAATGGAGCGTTCTCAAGGAGAAGCTCAACTCATCGGAACTATGCGACTCGGTGTGCTTCTACGCCGGCAACGCAAAGGGAGACTTTGTGTCGTCGGACAAGGGCGGTCACGTGGACGGTTCATCGGGGGCGGGACCGAGCACTAACGCGGTGACATGGGGAGTGTTCCCGGGCAAGGAGATCATCACGCCGACGATTATCGAGGAGGTGAGTTTCCGAGCTTGGTGCGAGGAGGCGTTTGGCATCTGGGGGGAGTGGGCCAAGGTATACGGACGGGGTTCGGACAGCGAGAAGCTCCTGAGCGGCATCAAGGACGAGTACTGGCTGGTTAACCTGATTCATCACGACTTTGTGGAGAAGGATGCTCTATGGCAGGTCCTTTCGAGTTGATTGGTGATTGGTGGTGGTACAAGGTTACACGTCTAGTAATGCAAAACAGTAAAAAGTCCAGTCTGTGGTACATCAGTGAAGTTTGTGTCATGTCACATCGAGACTCAATTCATTGATTGTGTTTTGATTTAGGTTGATTACCTAGCTAAATTCCCATACACGCCCCGTGATTTTTGTTTTCATTCCCATAGCCTTCCACAGTCAATCATCGAGAGAGACATGAGTGGAAGACGTGTGATAAAAAGACCGCCCAAAAAATAAAAAAGAGAACCGTTGCTCGCACTTTTTGTAGACCTCTCGTGAGAGATCCTGGTATATAAACCGTTGTCGTGAAGGAGAAAATCAGACGAATGAATGAAAGAAGGACCTCCCCTTTGTGTGTCCTTTGTTTTGGGTATCTGCGAAAAGGAGGCGAGTTGGCCATGTCGCAGATGGGGCATCATCGTTTGTTTGAGATGCCAGAGCGAAATGTGCAAATAGCCATTGTGTTTTGTGTTGCCAAGAATTAATACGGTACGTGGGGATGTTGTTCTTTCTCCGGGGGTGAGGGGGTTTCTGTGTAGCACAGTTTGTTGGCTTGATCTAAATGGTGCGTGTTGTCGAAACTCGAAAGGAGTATTCGAAACAGATTCACCACTTAGATCACATAGTGTTCGGATGAACGAAGCGAGATCTAGATCTCTCCTTCGCCGTCATCAATGTAGGTGTTCATGTAGTGCAGATCATCGTGACTCATGAAGCTGTTGTTGCTGTTGGAAAAGCTATTGGCAAAGCTGTTGTTCATGTTGTTGTTAATATCAGGCCAAGGCGTGGTAGCCCCCATGAAGTTCATACCAGAGCCAGGACCAGTCACGAAGCCGCGGGGCTGCTGAGGCTGGAGCTGGGGCCTGCGCTGAACGTCGGCAAAGATGGACTGAGGACGGATAGTGTTGGGAGGAGGAGGATGAGCCAGAACGGGGGCCTGGATGGGCGCGACGATGGGCGCAGGCATCTCCTCGGGGGACGACCCGCTGCTCAGGGGCTGCTGCTGTGCGGCTTCGGCGATGGTAGCGGCGGCCTTGACGGCAGCAGAGCGGGAGGGAGTAGTTCCACGAGCAGGACCACGTCCGGTAGTCTTGGCGCGCTTGGAAGGAGTAACATCCATCTCGTCAAAGTTGATCTCATCATCATCGTTCTCATCGTCGGAGAGAGAACGCTTGATGGGGCTCGAAACAGGGGCGACGGCCACCTTGCGCTTGGCTCCCTTGCCAGAGCGGCTACCAGGCTGGCTCCGAGTCGGGGTAGGCTTGGAGGGAGTGCCTGGGGCGAGGTTTGAGCCGACGCCGAGGTTGAGGCAGTTGGCCACGTCACCGCCGTCGTTAGCAGTCTGACGGAGGGCTTCAGCGTCCTTCTTGATGGTGCGGAACTGGAACTGAATGCCGTCCGCAGTAGACTGGCCAAAGTACTTGGCAATGTCTAGGAAGAAGTTGAGTTAGCGAGTTTGTCACATGAGTTGATGAGATTATATGTGTGTAAGGACATGAGAAGCAGGGGCTAGAAGAAAAAAGCCGTACTGTTCTTGTCGATGGCTCCCTGAGTGGCAGGAAGAATATTCTCGTCGGTGGAAAGTTCCTTGATGTCAAGCTTGCGGGCGCGGGCTTCGGAGATGATGCTTGCCTGGGCACGCACGCGACGGAAGCGGTGGTTCAGGGCATGCTCAGTCATGTCGGAGCCGTAGCAGGCGACAATTTCTGCGGACCAAGAGAAAACAAAAGGGTCAATCCTCTGAGTTGGGAGGGGAGGGGGATCGAGAGAGATGGTGAAAGAAAGTAAATGAGAAATGTGCTTCTTACCCTTGTAGTTCCACTTGACTTCGGGATGCGCAGCGACGATGGCGCGGACCATACGAGCCTGAGCCTCGTAGGTCTTGTAGTTTGCCTTGGAGTTTGCGGGGGCCATCGTGATCTGATCTGCCTGGTGATGCTGTTAGCGATGGGTAGTTGCAGGTTTAGGATGAAGGATGTGAGTTAAAGAGAAGTGTTGAAAGATGAGATGGGAAACACGCGATAGAGATAAGTAAAGGGTTATCGCGAAAGCCTTGAACGTGAAAACAATACTGACCTCAAAGGGAAATAAGATCGTTGGGAATGCGCGCGATGTGTTTGGCGAGTTGATGGTTCTCGCGGGGGTGTGAAGGAGAAGGAAAGGTAGAGGCGAAGTAAGGAAACGAAACTCGACTTGAGTAGTTAAGAAGAGAATGAAGGGGGGTAAACGTCTATGACGTGATGAGAACAAACGAAATAGAGTAAAAGACCTGGTTGAGAGGTGAATGAGCGTGTGGTATTGTGAGCGTTTGCAGAAAGAGTGTAACTGTTTCTCGTGTTGTGAATGAGAGCGAGGTTAAAGAATGTGGATGAAGGCGTGCCCTAAAGTAGGGCAAACCGAAGATGATTCACGGACGATGTAATCGAAAGAGATGGAATAATCAAAATAGTTAACTCACCTAATAAGTTTAAGACTATACTTGATGGCTTTCGCGATGCTGGATAACCGTTTAACGTATGGAGCTGTAGTTGGCGGTTCTAGTTGCTGGGCGACGCGGGGTGCGCATCAAAAAAGCAAACAGCCACAGCGAGAGCAGCCTTGCTTCCGTTTAACAGCAGCACAATACCCAGAACTGTAATTAATAATAAGACTTAAAAAAAATTATGTAGTTGTTTATGTCTTATTGGCGTAAGAAATACTCGATATTGAGAATTGAGGTTGTTTTTGGCTGTTTCAGTCCGTTTGAGTCTGGAGAACGGGACGGGAACACGGGCCACATAGACCACTTTGGGACGATGACTTAACAGACGACGGAAGGAGCGGAAAGAGTCAGACAACGAAAGACAGCTTGGGACAACAGTGTACTGTCTGGAATGGTTCTCTATTTTGGGAGTGCTTCAAAAAGACAGTCGTTCGTTAAGAGACAAAAGTCTGGTGGCTGGGAATCTCCTATCATGAGGTGGTGAGATTTAGATAGTGCGTGACTTTGGACAAGACCACCAACAGACCAGGACAGAGATCAAAAACAAGATAGCAAAACACGGTGCACAGATTTAACTATTAATTATGATTCTGATTAATTATGTACTTATATATCTCGCTTCGTGTGTGATGGCGAATGTCTAAACGTCTATATCTAGTTCCTGGTGGTAGGTAACCCGCTAACAACAAGTAACGGCGGTCGCGTGTGGTGCTGATGGTGGTGACACTTTTTTTGCTGGGTGCTTGTTTCAGAAACAAGCCAAGACTCGAAGAGCCAAGATCAAGTCATGGAGCCAAGACCCGGCAATCGTTCAAGGATTTGCTCCCGAATTGTGGAGCTTCAACTTTGACCGGAGCAGCCGAGTCAAGACAATGAATTCCAGGCCCGGTCCCGAGATGGATGTCACCTCGGCTCCGTCTTCTCATCTCGTCTCGACTCCGGCTCCGACTTGACTGTTCTGTTCTTGAGCCAATCTCTTCAGCGTGGTCCTCCTTACTTGACTCGGCATCAGCACCTCACTCTTGTTCCATCTCTTCCTCATCCTTTCGTCTCCCTTATCGTGGTCGTAAAGGATGGCTGTTCTGACGGCTCGTCACTGTCGCAGCTCTCTCTTGGTATCGCACACCAAAACTACCATCACCAATGTCATTACATCGTCTATAAATTGTTTAGGACCCTGGAGAGGCGCCTACTCGGTCTGCTCCGAATCCATAAACGGCCCCGCGTGTCGCGTCGGGGTGAGGCTTCTGCTGTGGCTCCGCGTTGTCCACTCCTTCATCGGGTGCTCCTTGACTGTCGTCTGCACCTCGCGGCTGTTGTACAAGAGATACTGGAATCCGAGGAAGAAGTCGCACGAAGCCTGGAACATGCCAGAGATCTTGAATGACCACGGGATCTCTGACTTTGCCGTGAAGAACCAGAACAGCTTCATAGTGTCGCCGCCAATCCACGCCGCCAGGACTGACAGTCGCAGGCCTGCCGACGACTTGGACCGGTGGTTGACTAGAATCTGAGGGATGGGGAGCGTCGCCTCTACGCCGAGTCCGATACATCCAATGGCATTTGCGTAAGCACCGTAGAGTCCGGGAATCTGGGAGAGGAGCAACTCGAGAACGAAAAGGGCGCCGGCGAAGTACAAGATGGCATGCCAATACCTAGTTTATCATATCAATTAGTTCCCCAACACTCATCCGAGGATCCCGGAGCAAACACCAACCTTCTAGGTGACCGCCACTGCCAAAAGTTATAAGGACGCTGGAAACCAAAGAGAGTGTCGTCCCCGCCGGCAAAGGGGAGACCGGCCTCTCCGCCCTTGGTAGGCGGGGGTGGTCGGTAGTCGAGCGCAACCTTGAGCAGGACGATTTGGACAATAATCATAAGCAGCGACTGCAGGAGGAGGCTCGTATCGTATTGGGCATGGGGCCAGTAAAAGATCCTGCAGATTCCGACAAGCACGGTCAGCCACGTGTCGCGCCGGAGGAGAAAGGGAAAGATCCAACCTCAGCAAGGACGCGACGAGCATGATGAGGGGGATATCCAGGGAGAAGCCAGCGCTCGTCTTGCTCCGGTACATGGAAATAATCTGGTCGCTATACGAAAGGACGGGCGACATGACGATGAAGAAGGGCGCCACCCAGGCCGTCAGGTCCATGAACCAAGCCATGATGTCTTGCTGCATCTCGACGGCGTTTCCTGCAAGCCTAGCAGGATGTATCGGGCGCAATGGATGTTTATCGATGAGAGGGGGGGCGGTCGAGGATAGGAAGCGGAGGACGCGGACCAAGATAAAAATGGACTCAAAAACGATGACGACAACCGTCCTCCGGGCCAGAAAGGGCAAGTTTCGTATATTTCGATGAAAGGAGTGATGGCCCGAGATGGTGCAAGACGCGGAGAGACACTGTGAAGAAGAAGAACAAGAGGGAGAGACAAGAATGGATGAAGGTCTAAAGTTGGCGAGGCGTTGAAGGCGGGCGGCAGGGGGTAAAGGAGAGGACCACAGAGATTCTGGAAGAAATTAATACGGGCTGTGGGGCCCAAGCGCCGCACACACTCTAGAGTTTCAGTGGACAAGAAGCTTGGCTTACAGGGCGTAAGATGCTTAGCCTTTGCTGAATGACCCCCCCTTTCACGGGGAGATGATGGGGATCGACCACCTTACGGCACTTGAGCCGCAGCCACTTTGGAGCGGGCGTCCAATCCAATGAGAATCTCTACAAAATTCCCACATTCTCATGCCGTCGATCCGTTCGCTTGGGAAAATCTAATCCTGTTCCCATTCCGGGCTTGATGCTTAGACTGGATTGGTTCATTCCAGCTGAGACGCAAAGAAATGACACGTCTCCTTTTTTTTTATATCATCAGTCTGTGACAAACTTGTAAAATCTAATACCCTTTGCCACGATAAGCCCTATATTCGAAAAGCACACCTTCTTGACCCCTGTTGTTTTGTCATCATCACGTCGGTAAACGGCGGAAATTGCTGCGGAGCCGATATCGTATCTTTTACAGTGAGTGGTTCACTCAGAAAGACAGGGAGGTTGGCACATGGAACTGGAACTGAGTGAACCCTTTGTCCAAGACAGTTGACAAACGACAACCACACGTGACTCTTTTCCTATCTTGGACCATCAATAGACCTCAATTGTTAGCCAACAAACATGTCGACCAAACACGGAAACAAGTTCTAATTCTCGGTTCAACACTCTCTACACTTGGCAGCTTCAAACAGTCTATCTAATCCGTAAACTCCTGTTTATCACTAAACCACTAACCTTCCCATTACTGTCGACTCTGCTGATCCTTGGTGATCTCGTCAAGACACCCCGCACTGGCAGCAACGAAACCAAGATATGTCAATGAAGGGCCGACAACTCGAGAGGTAAACTCCGGGTGAGCCTGAACCCCCACAAAGAAGGGATGATCCTTGATCTCAACAACCTCCATCCGCTTGCCCGTCTCATCCTTACCGATGAAACAAAGTCCCGCCTTCTCAAGCTCGTCGATATAGTCCGGGTTCACCTCATAACGATGCCTATGCCGCTCGCTCATCGTCTCAGCGTCTCCGTACAAGGCACGAAGCTTGCTCCATTTACTATCGGGAGTAAAGAGAGTCGTCTTCTCGCCGAGCCGCATCGTGCCGCCCATAACCTCCTTAGACGACTCGGGCATGAAGATGACGACGCGGTGCTGGGCGACTGCATCAAACTCCTCCGAGGTGGCATCCTTGTAGCCACATAGGTTTCTTGCAGCTTCCACGACCGCTAACTGCATTCCTAGACAGATGCCCAAGAATGGGACCTTGTGCTCACGGGCCCATTGTGCCGTCTTGATGAGGCCTTCGCTGGATCGAACTCCGAATCCTCCAGGGACCAAGACACCAGCGGCAGCGGTAAGCTGCGACCAAGCCTTGTGATATTTGGGCGAGTCAGACTCCAACATGGCATCTTCGAGATGATCTGCGTCAATCCATACGAGGTTGAGTTTGCGGTTGCATCGCATAGCTGAATGCTCCAAGGCTTTGAGCACAGAAAGGTAGCCTAACACGGTCATGGTTAGAAATTGTCACCAAGATCTACAATCAATAGCTAAACAAAGAGGAACTTACTATCAGGCAACGCAGTGTACTTGCCAACCAAGGCAATATCGACCGTCTCCAGACCTGGTTTAATAGCAACCGTCTTCTTCCACAACGCCCACAAGTCCGAACCTTGCTTGGCCACATCCTTGGGGAGAGTCAGCTCGTCCAGCATCAATCCCTCAGCAAGACGATCCCGCAAGCCCTGTTCCTCAAGGAGCTGTGGGACTTGGTAGATGGACTCGATATCCCGGACCGTGATGACCTGCTCGTTCTCAACCTGGCAGCTTCGGGCAATCTTGTCGACTGTGGCATGATGGAGGGCACGCCCACAGCGGCATGCAATCTATACAAACGATTAACAATGGGTTCGGTAAGTTGTGTCAATGCTTACCAAGTCCGGGATCAATCCAGCGCTTCGCATTGTCTTGATGGCGTGCTGGGTCGGCTTGGTCTTTTCCTCTCCATGGATACTAACAATTGTCAATTTCCACTCCTGATATCACCCAACAGAGCTCTTACATGGGCACATATGACACGTGGATGTTGATAAAATTACCCCTTCCCACCTTGTGTCGAAACTGCGTTAGGGCCTCAACAAAAGGCATGCTCTCAATGTCACCAACTGTGCCGCCCTGTGTTCAAGTTTTAGGGAAACTCGCTGACGAGTGGAAGAAGCACGAGAACCTACTAGTTCAACTAAATAACAAGTCAGTGACCGTATCTGTTTTGGGAACGAACTATAGCATACCAATACAGACATCGGGCTCTTCGCCACTTTCGTCAACCGGGATCTTTGCGACGCGCTCAACCCAGTTCATGATTTCGTTGACGACGTGAGGGACGACCTGAACGGTTCGACCTAGATAGTCGCCTCTCCGTTCTCGCTCGAGAACAGCCCTTGAAGAAAGGTCCGTGTCAGCTTAATACTTCAGCGGTAGGGGATGGTTTGACCGACTTGTAGATCTTGCCGGTGGTGATGTTGCTCTCTTTTGTCAAATTGAGGCCGAGGTAGCGCTCGTAGTTTCCCAAGTCGAGGTCAGACTCTCTAAGCTTGGTCAGTACCCGAGATCGATTTCCAACGACGCTGAGTCGCATCTCGCAAGGGTCAACATACCCTCCATCTACATTGCGGTTCAGTTAGCCTACGAGTTGACGTTATTGGCGGCTGGAGAGAAGAATTACCTTTAAGAACGAAGCACTCTCCATGTTCAAGTGGTCCTAGAGTTCCAGCGTCTGTCTTTATATGAGTTGGCGGTTCTTGTTACAGATTGAGTCATGGGCCATACCTTGGTTCAGGTACGGGTCAATCTACAGGGTCAGTAACTCCAACTAACTCGGATCAAGATCGCAGTATACCTTGATTGCCTATATACTCTTTTATCAGCAATTGAGCGTGGACTGTTAGGAACATTGCTTCCATACCGTGACTTTGAGTCCTGCCGTCTTGAGTAGAAGTCCAGAGGAGGAAGCTCAATGGGGTCAGTCAAGAGAAAGAACCAAGAAAGCTAGCATTTCCATACCGATTATGCCTATAGATATACCATGTCAGTGATGTATAACAAGTTGCGCGGTGAAAAATTCGAGAGAATTGGAAGAACCTGATCTTCCGGCGCAAAAGTTCATGATGAGTCGCAATGCGACAGGTTCAAAGAGGCGTTAAACAGCAGCAAAGAGCATACCTTTTCCAATGCCACTAATGACACCGCCACTCACCAGGACGTACTTCATCTTTGCGATTCGTTCCAGAGGCTGAATTTAACGTGGTAGATGGTGAAATGCTTCCAAGTTTGTGCCTGCTCTTGGTGTGAACCAGTTGGTGCCCCGCCGATCCGGCGAATCACCCAATCCATGTACAGTATGCGCCCGGCATACACACGGTGCCTTATCGATTCACAAACCAGCTAATTCCCACGTGGTCTGCCCCTAACTAAGCCGAGTCCTTTTTCTTAGGCACGAGACCCATTGATTGACTTTGGTTTAGTTAGAGTCAATCACTAGTTATGCTTCCGGGGTGCCTTTCCACAACAACTTCGCCTTGAAACGAGCACACTCACTATTCGTCAGAGCTCATGATATATGTCTGATAATGAACCCATCTGAGAGTACGCATGTGCAATTGCACTGCGGATTGAGGTCGCGGGTTAGTATAGAAGACTTGTTTTGCTATTGACGTACAGATATATGAGACAACCCTCACGAAACCAATGCTCACTCTGATGACCCTCTAGTAAACCCCTAGGACCGATAGTATACAATAGACCAAACATACCCAATCCGTATTCATTCCTCATTCAGACACGTCCCCAAACTCACCCATCAAGCCTCCTCCCCAAGCATAAACCGTATACTAGCCCTCGTAATCCCCTTCACAACCTCCAATTCCTCCTCTCCCCTGGGCGCATAAATCATGAGAAGCCCCGTGTACAGCATCCTCCCGCTCAGCGGATGTCTCTGTCCCCAGCCTCTCTCCAACACCAGCTTGGCGTCTTTCGGCGCAAGGTTAAGATGCATAGACCCGTCGCTGACATGCATGTGAGTAATCTCCTTCCTCGCCCACCATGCCACTGGGTGGAGGGGGTCGTCTGAGGCGATGAAGAGGGCTGGGCCGCGGCCTTCTGCGAAGGATTGGGCGATTTTTAGTTGGGAGGGTGAGGATGAAACTAGAGATTCCAGGAATTCATGATAGCGCTATGTAATTTTTAGCTCTCATGTGTTATCAATAGTTTCAAGGAATACTCACCTTCTTCATCTCTTCATCCGCCAGGTCCGTCAACTGACGACTAGGAACCGTCCACCTACCCACCTCCGGCCTCGGTGAACGACGCACAGGAACATCATCTTTACTCAAAAACGCCGAGCTAGCATTTGGTCCTGCCTCCCTGATCGCCCTTGCACCATCATAGCAGCTCGTGTGAAACGCCTCCTTGGTGATGGGTCGCAGGCACAGCTGGATGAGCCAGCCAAAGACGTTGTAGGGGACGCCGCCAGGTCCGATCTTGATGTACTCGCGGTAGTCCAGGGCTGCAGCCCGCAACACGGGAACTCCGATGAAAGTTGCTGCCAGGGCCGTAGCAACAATACGTTGATTCCGAGCAAGGCGCTGAAACAGAGATTGGAAGTGAGACGTCATGGTGATGCTATCCATATTGAGAATCTGAAGTACTACAATAATTTGCTTGGCGCCGAGTATTAAATATCTACCTGTGATCCGGAATCTACGTTGCCGTCGTTGTCAAAGTCCGGGTTGTTGGTGACGTTGGTTCGGGAGCGCTCGGATTCGGACCTGAGACTCAATCGGATTTGCCTGGTCCGAAAGCCGAAATCCGCTCCGATCATCATGCTCCGTGGGCCCCACTGAGATCCGGACCTCCCGGCGACACGCGGATGCGACGATCCCGATATATCACGGCTACAATCTCGCAGTGCTATCCATATTTGGGCATTTTCAGCTTACATGGCAGAGCGTTGTTCAGTAATCGAATACCAGAAAGTATACGAGTGTCCCCAATGGATGAGGTACCTACTTACTCAAGCACTGCCCGTGAAGTGTTCCGAAGCAAGAGTTCATTTCTACCACGGATCAAAGGTCAGCAACCTACACCTCCGGTTCAATACATTCATCGCAGCTTCACTTTTGCCTAATTCTATCTCTTTCATATCTTTCATGGTATTTCCTTCGCCCGAAATATGTCAGAGCAGAGCCTTGAGGAGAACATCCCTTGGTGCATTCGGAACACATCGATTGGAACATCACCTCCTCTCCATTGCTCTATCATGAATGCAACGCTCTACAATCCCTTCAGTCAAGTAATTGGGGCGCTTGTAATTCCCTGATTAATCACCACTGCTACTCCGTGCCGCATCTAGTTGAGACATTCCCCTCACGATGGTCTACAACTTCACATCGCCGGCAAGCTTCACTCGTTGGCACTCGAATTATTCAGCGACAATCATTCGATTTTTGAAAACTGGAACTTCCAACTTGACCTAAAGATACATAGCCGGGTGGCTGCGTGGCCCATTGTAAACCTATATGAGAGATCTATATGAGTGACAATAAGGAAAGGTAAGGCATTAGGTCTTGGCAGCGCCACCATTTATGGATAATAAGTGACAGTTATATAGTTTATCCTGATATAACACGGACTCTCTCACAAACTGGTGGTTTCCTTTCTCCATTTTCTAAAAGTGTCTAGTTCCAGACCTTCAGATTGAGTTCAGACGTTTCACGAAATCCCAACCTGGTTGCCCAATATCACTATTACTACTACTATTTTAATGTCAAGAGAAGATGCTTAATCCCCTCTGACCGTTCTTTCATCAACTCTACTTGATCAATTGACTACGATGTGTGTAGGAGAGAGATCAAGCTCTTAGCCGTAGCAGGGCCAGGTATTCATACCTGTTCCCTCAGCTAGGCAGCCTAGCTTACATCACAGGCAAGCATTATAGGCATGCTACATAGGCAAACAGCCCATCAAACTAACTAACAAAGAGAGAGAGGATTTTAGGGAGCAACGACAACTCTAGGGTAAAAGTTTTACATGGTCTGGCACGTCGCTTCGTCACGACGAATACTCAACGTCTTCAAAGTCACAGCTCGCATTACTATCACTTTACAATCTATATCGCATCTAGATGTTTGAGTGGTAAAACCATGATGCTGTGCTCTACGAACTTGTCTGTAACAACAGTCAACGTCCAGGTCGCAGTGTATAGGTTAGGAGTGGAAACACCCCTTGGGAAATTGACGGAGAGCGATGTGCAAACATGTGCCATGATCCTTTGTTGATATCTGTGTATTCTGTCGCATGAAAATGACATTACTGGAAAGCCAGAGATACATGTTCATTGAGTCCATTCTTTCCCCTTATTGTGCGGATAGGGGCCTTGGGGTTAGAGTCCGGCCACCAAACGCATAGTGCCACTTGTCTCCTATGATATACCTTGGTTGACCAGACTCCATTTTGGTTCCCGCTGGAAGCGGGATGCAGGAAGACGGGTATTGCGGCTGTAGTGATCGCTGTCCTGTCGGGGGACACCCCCTTCAGAGCTGGGTTGTAAGTCGGTATCTACGAGTTCCGGTCAGGGCAACATTATATACACATACCCAACTTCGGATACCATAACCTCAAAGGTTTTTCTAATCCACTTGTTAATGTCCAGTCTCCAACTACGCTGTTTGTTTTGAAGGTTGATGATCAACCATGTGAACGAGATGGCTTCCCCTGAGCTGGTGACACTACGGGACAGGACGACATAGGACCATTATCCAGTTACAAGTGCCATATATATGTTAATAGTTCTGACATTATGTCAAGTTCTCTGCTCTTTGGGTTGCACTATATATCCGTGCGTTTCTACTATATCGCAGTCGAGTGTCCCTCGTCGCTGTACCATCTCCTCACTGGAGTTTAGTTATTGTCTATTTTCACTTAAACGTTGCAGTATAAAAAACAACTGGATTGTATAAGACTCGATAATCCACAGTTTATGCTTGCTTTACTCTAGTAGATCTATTATATTGTGTGCATGATCTGACGACTCTCAGATACGCTACCCTTGACCATTAACAACACGGCCCGGCCATATCGAACAATGCTCGCCCGATCTGTATATCCGGAACATGGTTGTTTAAATCCAGACATGCCAAGTAAAATGAACATAGTCCAAGCATGAAAGATTGAAACCAGGCGAGAAACAAATCCTTGCATGAAAGTCGAGCAACTCCCACGTTGCAGGCTAACCTATACTCACCTGTGCTATAAGCCTGCTGTCAATTCGCTTCCTCAATATCAGGGTCCAATATTGGCACCCAAAGTAAACAGCCACCGGACAGGGCTGGGCTGCTGCTCCTTCGGCACATGGGAAATCTCGAGACAGGTTTGTTTAGGGCCGGCTTACGGACACAGAGTTAGACCCCGGCATCTCAACCTCGGACTTTGTTGCTGTCACATCGCAATGTATCATTCGGGTCTCCAGTTCGCGAGCGGCGTCGCATACCATTTTCCTCATTCCTTGTGCCCCCGGCAGCCGCGACTATGAGCCGAGCCTAGGATGGATCGCACCCCCATAGCAATAAGGTGAGACTTTCGGCATGAGTTCGCCAAAGGGCTTGGTGTCGGGAATCCCAGTGGAGCTGGCCTCGTACGCTGTCGAACCAACACCGGCGATGACGACTTTGTTGTGTGTGAGCGCGGGAGGTCAGTCAAGGTAGGTAAGGTACGGACGGAACGGAGTACCTACGGGACGGGCTGTCAGCGGGTCGAGATTGCTCGACTGCCGAATAAATTTACCCAAGAGGCAAGGATCCGTCAAATCTCGACCACCTCAGCCACCGTGGGCTAATGAGCACCCCCTGTTCAGATCTTTAACTGCGGGATGGCCAACCAAGAGCCTCGGAGGAGCCACAAAGTCCACCGAGATGGGCAAATTACCTGACTCGACTTTGTGCGTCCCAAGGCTGGCATTAGGCTGGTTGTCAGTCGACGGAAAAGATTTACCGGGCGGGAGATAAGGAGTGGGCTTGACCCCAACCCAAGCGTGGGCGTACTGCAACCAGTTAACGTCAGCATCCGATGCCAAGAATCGTAGGGGATTTTGTCTCACACTGAGACAAAGTGAAGAGACGAGACCCGATCCATTCATTCATTGCCAGAGTCAGAACAAGCGGCCAGAGACCCGACGGGTACTCATCCCGTCAGGGGACATCTCTCCCACTCCATCCCCATACCACCCATGTCATGATTGATTGATTGATTAGTGATCGAGTTACCCTGAAGCATGGGTATCAACAACACGCGGCTTCTGACCAGGCCTTGCTTGATCCTCCCTTGCTGACGAATTGTGTGCTGCTACTAAACCCGAGGTGTGATTATGACCGGCTTCGTAGCATCAACCCACGTTACTTCTCCTGGCGCATGAGCATCAAATTGACTGCACAAGTCATGACTTGTCTCGCCAAATATGAGACTAACCAGGGAAGAAAGTGAAAAGGAAAAAAAAAAGTTTGCGGCTACGCCACCGATCTCCCCCTGCAGCAAGCATTAAAGAATTGCCACCGTCAAGAATCTCGGCCGTTTCCCAAAACATGTGCCATGCAACCGTTTCACTTCTGCAACGAATGTCCATAGACTCGGCCGTTTACCTGTGACCGACACACTCTGCGTATGTGTAGCGGAGCGTAGGTACCGACCGTCCTGTGTAGAGAATGCCTACAGGACAGGACAGGATGGGACAGCCGTGCGGGCATTACAGGGTTCAGACGGAACACGACCCGTACGGCCCGAACGGGAGCCTCGGCGACGTCAAGTCTCTTGGTAGAACCGTTGCGTGTGCTGATCTTAATGCACTCCCCACCGATATTGGAAAGAAATCAACCACAACAGCCAACTTCCATCCCAGGAAAAGGGCCATCGTCGTCGTTGACCAAGTTTCTCCCTGCTCAACCCCCTGAACTGAGAATCCTTTTGCGCCGAGCAGGAGCAGGAGCAGGAAAGACGGACTCGATGGTGGGTCGGATAAGCAGCGCTCTACGGCGTGATTCTCGGCCGCGTCAGTGTGATATTGCATCTCACCTGCGCCAGCAGGGCAGGTCCAGAGGCTGAAAGAGCCAGAAAGTTGGGTTGTGCATACGATAGTGACCTGCCAAACCGACTTAGCAGGCACTCTAGTCAACATTTCGCCGAGCAGCACCTCCAACATCGCTACAATGCATGTTCCAGGCCCTCCCCGTGCTACGTTGTAGTAGGATGTTGTACTGGTAGGCTTCCTCGACAAAAAAAAAGCAAGCAATTCGATCGAGGCGAGATGCTCACCTCCTGGAAGGATCCCTGGGGGTCATCTCTCAACGCTGCGGCGGCATCTCTGCATGTGGATGCCGGTACTTGTCGCTTGTTGCTTTTGTATCGGGATCCAGATCGGGTGGTTGAGCCGACGCCAGGTCTGAGGCTGTCACAAATGATCTAGAAGGGAGCACAAAAACTGACTGGCCTTTCACATGTTCGCATGGGCGCGGGGCGTGGCATGGCATGGGGCGTTGTCGGTTCTTCAGGTCAGTCCCGTCAATCCTCCAGGCTCACTCAGGCCTTGCCCACATAGGGCACCGTTTGCGACTGGGATCTTGTAACTTCAAGCACATGATCCAGGGTTGCGGCTGGGGATATGACAGGATCAAAAGTGGCACAGTCGTCGATCAACGGATGTATCTCCATCGACAACGGATCCAAGTACGGATACAAGCTGTCCGTTGGAGTAATGTATCCGAGCCTGACTGACTGTTGGTCGCAGGGTAAAGATGGCAGCTGGAACTTTCGCATCCGGCAGGTCGTTGGTTGGTCGGTAACATGATTACCCATGCTGTACTGTCCGTCTGTCATCCCCTCACTAGAGGAACAGCCGTGCGGTGCGGGTATGCACGGCCAAATCTGTCAGACAGTCAAGACGACATGTTTGGGCATAATCGTGGGTAAACCTCGAGGGCTTGAATAAAGCGAATCCCCATCTCGCTGTCTCGGGGATGCTATTTCGAGGAATGTTGCATTGGACAAGTACCGTGTCGTAGTCGATCCCAAGCTGGCCCTGTACGAGGGGTTGGCCCAAAACGGCATGGAGTGGCCTGTCGCGGACTTCGCGTCGACGAGCGAATGCCGCATTCGCTGGCTGAGACGCTACGCCTTGTAAGCTCCGATACCCCTGTCACCCACCCGGCAATATGTACATACAATCGTCGTTGTACCTATCGGTCCCACGGACCCCCAAACTCCCTCTTGACCCGCTTGGAAGGGAAGACAGCTGGAGACACCTGGTACCAACAGCGTCGGTATGTTCGGTGGTGCAACCTGACCATTCCCTGTCTTTTCCCCTCACGATTAGACCATTAGGCTCATGGCGTCGAAAGATGAGGCGGAGAGACGGCTCGACAGTTTACCCTTCAATCAGCGACCGAGCTGCTGATGTCAATTCATGACCCCAACTCCGTCCCTGTACCCACAATACCCCTGCCAGAGTCCTGGGTGCGGGCGGGTGTCAATGGGTCGAGAGCTGTCATGATGAGCCCTGTTCTAGGGTAATAACCTGTATTGGGATAACAGTTCGGTAGACAAGATGATTTGTTTCCGGCCGAGACTCGATACGCTCTCGATACGCTCTCAGGATTCCCCCTTTTGTCTCTCGTTTCGACTCGCCAAGCCTGTGCCGCACTCTACTACGTAGTAAACGTGGATTGCACCCATGTCCCACGCAGGACAGGGCAGGGCAGAGTGATTTTCCATCATCACCGAACTGGGCCGACGCTTTGACAAGGCTCCTTGAGCCTCCTGGGCAATCCTTCGAGAAGGGTTCTCGGCACGTGGGCGCACTGTCAAGAATCGGGTTTTCGAGTTGAACTCGACATGCCCACATTTGCTTGAGGAAACCAAAGTGGAGAGAGTCTTGTTGGCCAAAGAGTCGAACCCAGTTGTCCATGTGTCCTGCTATCACCCTGATCCTGACATCTCGAGACCCTGAGATCCTCCCACCGTGGGAGGGTGGCATGATAAGACTCTTGGAAGGTTGCGTCAAGACGGTTGTTGGTCTGGCGTGGCTGCGGCCACTGCGGCATTGTGTCTGCCGCTGGCATGCCGCACACGGCAGACAGGAGCCTTCTGCAGGGACCAGGCTGAGCAGCCGGGCATGAAGAAGAAAGCGGTTGGGAGGGTTGTATCGTCAAGGAACCCTGGTGAGCCCCGGACTCTTCAGGGAGGCCCTGAAGATACAACGCAGCACTGAGAGGTACCGCCAGTGGGGGTGGGCTCCAAAGCCATCATGGAATCACTCTTTCCCCCAAGCTGTGCTGCCTTGCTTTACCCCTTGCTTGCTTACATGAACTTGACAACGGGACTTGCCAACCAAGGTTGCCGGAAGATACTCCTTTGCGACGTATGTCCTTCCGACCCTCCAGCCTTGGTGGAGTGATATAAAAGGCTCCGAAACTTTGGACTTGCTTCCCTGTGTCTTGCCCGAATAGGAAATCCGTCTAGAAGGCTTGCGGCTATTGGCGAGTCATCAGAAGGTTAAGCCCTAGCGCGCTCCCGCTAATTGCAATGAAACCTGCCCGGCGACCAATCCAGAAAGACGTTGGCTTGCGCGCTTGGGGGACGGCGGCTGGCACATGGGGATCCGCACTCGGTACTACAATAGACCGTTGTGCCGGCTGTTGTGCGACGTCGCGGAGGCGGTTGCCCACATGCTCGGTAATTTCATGATGCCACGATAGTGATCATCTTGTCACCGACCCAGGAGTTATCTCGAATCATTTTCTGAAACGGGTCCGAGACTGCGTCATCACTCCTCAGGGCTCTGTAGCACCGCATGGCCTCGTTATGATGCCCTTGCTCAGTGATCTCTGACGGAGGGTTGAGTCCGGGTTAAAATGCTCTAGCGCCTGGCCCAAAGATCGACGTTTGCCGCCCGCGGCAGGTCCGTCTATTTCCAGGTCCGCACTACCAGCAATTGCCGGCTTAGTCTTTGGCCTAGTCCAGACATAGTATTTTCTAGCGAGTCGCCCACAACGAGTCCCGAGCTTTGATCGCTGTGTGAAGGCTGCGCGAGCGCATTGTCGACTAGACATGAACAATATTCTCACTCAATCTGTGTGTTGATGCGCGACTTGGCCAAAGTACTGCCACCGTATTGTAATTACGGGCACCAACTTCGGCGTTCTTCTCCCTCGGAATGAGACCTTAATTGTCGACCTAAACGTGGATACGACCGATTCCAACGCTCTGATTCGAACAAAGAAGCGAGGCCGAAATCCTTCGTGTCTGATTGATCATGATGTCAGCGCTCAGCCACAGCACAAGCCCACCTTCTCAAGTTGGCTTTTCCTTGCGACTGCCTGGTGCCATATTTCCACACGATCCCGTCAAGCTAGCGACTTTCGAGACAAGCAACTGTGTGCTAAACTGCGCTTGGGTGTCCTGATGCCATGGGGTGAGGGATACAGTAGTGTCAACACCCGGCCAGCTGGCTAGACGGAACGCAATACCGAACCTGTATCCATATCGTCGTCGAGAGTGTCGATCCGCTCACTCAAACCGCTTTCATACGAGAGTTTGATTGCCGTGGAGGACCGCCATTCACATATGCAGTGAGAAGACCAACAGTCGTCAAGGCAATGTTGCCAAGCAGTATGACGAAAGGGGTGCTGTTAAGAGGCGACGATGCAATTGGCGAACCCGTCGCCATGAAACAAGATCTCTGATTGTTGATAACTGACCATGTAGAAGTTGCCGATATAAAAATATGCATCTCGGTCAAGTCTCATATGAAACCATCAAGCCGCGTTATTCAATGTGTTGCACGAATTTCCAATACAGGTGTGATTGGCGTGGCTTCGTAGTCATCGAGTCAGGGCAGGTTCTCGCTCCCGTCGGGACCGAGAGAACCCAACGGTGTGGGGAGAGTGTGGTCACTGCGTGGCAGGCTTCTGCAGCCACACCAGGGTGCCTTGTCTGAAGAAGTTCTCGCGCTCCTTGGACCCTGGTATCCACGTTACACCTTGGTCCGAACATCCCGGCATTTTCTTGGCATCCCTCTTAGCGGCAGTTACCCGAGCTGGTACCATGGGAAATGCTCGGTGTAAGTCAAGTGGTGGTGTCGTGTTCTCGATCATGAGTGGAATTCCCATAAGACGGCGACGACCAAAGCGTGATGCTGCAGCTGAACGACCTGAGCGTCTGTGCAGCCTGACCAAGGTGAGCATGGCGCACGAGACAGACGAATACATGCGGCACTTGGATTAAAAGGGGGCGGTAGCAATTAAACCCCTCATAGGCCCATAAACTGCAGGGCCAGCACCATCATCGGCATCTCAGGAGAGCCAAGACTCCATGTCCCATGGTTGTGGCGGTGGTGGTGAGGAGCCTGTTTCCAACCAACCTTTCCCGATTGACAGCCGGGCAGATTTTGAACCGAGGAAACATTCCTTGTGGGCTGATCTGGTCCGACTGTTGATCTTTACCACAGAATGCCATGTTACCGGGAGCTGAAACCACTTGTTCAGCCTGGGCGTCAACGTTACAGCATCTTGGACGGGCGCGCGATGCGAGAAGACAGAAGAAGAGCGAATTAACATCTGGGGAACTCGGCCGAGCGAGAAATGCCCAGGCTGTTAGTGTCCCAAAACCAGGATCGGAGATGAAGCTGGATTTGGAAGTCGACAAAGAAGCACCATGCCAGATCCGCACCGCGGCGACGTGACTGTGGATCCGGGGTAGAAGCCTTAAAGAAAGTAGAAGAGATGTGACCATTCGAAGGGAAGGGTGATCTGACAATGCGTATCAGCCACTGGCATTCACTAGTGACTGAGATGGTTCGACACGTCTCTGGCACGGGCAGATTACCGAGGTCTTCAAGAGACAGGTTGCCGTTCACCGTGCCCTGTGCTTTAATCAGCCACCTGTCAGCGGTCTCGACGCCAACGGGCGCCAGGAAGTCATCCTGTCGTGCATGGCAGAGTTGCTTGTGGTGTGGAGGCTGACGGTGACCCGGGACATCAGCTCATCATGTCCGTGTTCCAAATCTAAAATTCGATCTTAGCATATCCCTGTCCATGCAGTGACTGGTCACCTCGCGAAAGCAGCATCCGAGCTGGGAATGTGCCCACGGAGGTCGAGATGGACCAACCATGAGCGTGGCAATTACACAGCCATTGCTTGTCTTGTCGAATGTGGAGGCGAGGCGCCACGAGGTGCGATTCTGCTCGTCACACAAGCTTGTTGCTTCCCGCATGTCGATGTCCGTGAGCAAAATCATCGTCACAAAGGGACAAAGCGATGATTCAGATATTAACGTGCATCGTCTGAGGTGTCGTTTGGATACTGACGATTTTGTTGGGCAAGTTCAAGACAGGCTTGCTTGGCCCCCTTCACATGGCGAAATGGTTCTCGGTTGTCCCTGGTCTTGAGGGTAGACGCCTGCAAAAGTCTTGGCTTTTTTCAGCACGAGGCCGCCGATGCCTCGCGTAAGGTAATGCCGATGGATTTGATGTTGTCGTCCTTTGTGATGGAGATCTGATGCGAGGCACTTCTGTCAACCTCGAATGTCCGGCAGTTTGTGGCACGTGCTGTCGATTAAACAGTTTGGCAGGTGCCACGGCTGGCGGTTGATCCGACTAGGCCTACCTGCCAGGCTGGTGCCTATTTTTGCGACCTGCAATAACCCAGGTGAGCCAGTCGGTTGCCGTTTCCAGGCAAGGTAGGCGTGATTGGTCCAATCCAAAGCGCGCCTGTACCTGGTGAGGCAGGTACACAAGCACGGAGTGCGGAAGCATAATCCGCTGTCAGGGTACGACAGGAAGGTGCAGAAGGACAACGCCGGACCTTCCTCAGCTAATTACCTGTCCTGGCCTCATCATCCATCGTCTAGCATCCATCCATAGCAACGGCTCCGCAGCGTATGTATGTTGGTGGCGTGCACTTACCCAAGACAACAACTTCTCCATTGAAAGCTGTCAACCGCGCACTTCTTTCGAACGATGCTGACGTAGCAGTGCGTGCGGACGAAGAAAAGCAGGGGGCCGAAATGATTTCCATGCGTGCGTCTATTACCGCAAGGGGGGCTCCGACGTGGAGGATTCCGTCCGGTTGGTAGCTGACCATCCATTCCTCGAGGGCCTTGTCCGACAGCTTACACGGGCAGCGATGACCAAATTATCACGATGAGCGGCGGACGAGGGAGGCCACGGCACTTTACGCCTCCTACGAAGCTTCTGAAGGTTGAAGAATGAAGAAACGCTCTCACCTGGTTGCCGGTCTCTGACACTTGACACTGATACCGTGATGGGCGCCTCCCGAGCCTCGTCTCCGCTTCTGGAATGACGACCAGACGACGAGGCACCGGTCGACATTAGCGGCTAAAGATCGTACGACTGCCGTGACGGGACTCGACGATGAGGGCGCGCCATTCCTCTTTGAGAGACATGTGCCGCACCCAGCCAAGACGTCATAAGCGTGGGTCCGGGGACTAACGATCAAGGGTCACGGCCGGCACTGCGTGAAAAGCAATTCTCCCCACGACGCTCGATGGAACCACAGCAACTCCTCTCTGCAAGATGGTTGAAAGTCTATCGTCCCGCCTTGAGGATCGACATGCGCTTTGGCAGCCGCCAGCGACAACCGCCGCCGAGGGTGTGCACGCATAACATGCATGCCTGCAATAGTTGAGCCTGTTCATCTTCAGCCGCTCCTCAGTGCATAATTTACGAGGGCAGGAGACGGGAATACGCGCAATGACATGTTGGTCATGGCGGCCTCTCGAGCCAAAGCACTGAGAGATCCTTGCATCATCAAATCACCGCCCTGGTTACCCCAAATCCAGTTCACCGTTTTCCAACATGGTAGTCTTATGCAGCCCGCCAGATTTGGGATGCTCAAAAGCCGTGAGGGGTTCCTGTTGTCGCAGGGCCTTGCCTCTCGACCGGTGCATGCCGACCATTGGTTGAGGCGACTAGATGGTATCGTTTTCATTACCACGATGCTGAGAGAAGGGGCGGATTGTTATTAGCATGGCAGAATAACCTTTGATCGGACAATACCCGTCGTCGACACTGACGCCCTTGACTAGTCCAACGACCGGGCATTTCAAGCGCGCATCGCGCCCCACGAGTGCCGTTGACGAAGCAGATCACCCTCCAGCTCAGACTATATCAAACACGAGCCAGATATAGCTTCAGGGATGTAAACATGCGGAGCCTCGTCTTCAGGTCGGAAACGGTGTCGAAAACAAAGTCCGTTGCACTTATTAGACACCCGCCCACATCCCCCGCTCTTGAGACGATACGATACGGAGCGCAGTGCATCAATGATACGGGTAAAAAGAGCGTCCCACCTGAACTGAGGGCAGATCTCCAGCAGCTGCCAACAGCAGCTGGAGCACTGGGTCTTGAGGCACTGCATCATCCCGCAGCCCACATGAATATGGCACCACTGCTCGGTAATCCCGCATTTGGGCGCTCTTATCTGTCTATCCCTTGGGCGTCATCACCAGTTCAGAGTTCACAACAACGAGAGCATCTGTGCTTCAGCCAGGGGACATTGGGGTCCGATGCTTCGTGCCAGGCTTCTAGCGTCTTACCCCAATCTGCAGGTGAAAGGGCAAACCAGCCAGTCAGACCAGACGGAGCAACCTCAACCAGCCGCGATTGGTTCGAGAACGAGATCGCCCGTCTTGGGTTGACGAGCAAAGCCTCAGAAGGCCAGTGCGTCTTCGTCTGTTCGCTGATCCAAGGCCCGCTCTGAGCTGATGATGGTCCCGCAGTGACTTTGAGCGAATCCAGGGGACTGGGAGACCTACCGACCCCGTCTACTTTAGCGCAGCCCTGGCCCCTGACGGCAAGGATCTCTTGGGATAAGGCCTGTTGGCCCTGCGACACCTCTGCCGTCCGCCATGGCCCGCCCGCCATGGTCCGTCCCAGTGCCTCTCGGGGCATGTTAGGCTGCCTCCTACCGACACCATCAATATCGTGGTGTTGGTGCTGAATGCCGGATACTTGGTTTAGCTCGGTCTTCGAGTCTTTCCACCAGCGCTCGCCCGTGGCTAGGTACTCTCCTGCCAGATGTGATCAGTCCATGCGCCAAGACCAACCCATATAGGCTACTCGTTATGTATAGCACAGCTTTCATCAAGCTGCTCTCACGCGTTGGACTCATTCATGACTCTCTTGTCACGGAGACATTTCAGACCCCGCGCTGACTTCCGCACTCGCTTGATGGCACTCTACCAGGCATCCCCGATCCACCATTGCCTGCCGGCACATGCATGGCGCGCGTGGTTTCATCAAGCATAGCATTGGCGAGGCAGTTGGCTTACTATACAGAAGGCATGCGCTGTCGTTCTGGTGCTCATCCCTCAGTTCTTCTACCGGCAGCGCCACAACCTCCCAGCCATTGGGACTGGCCCCTTTGTGGAGTGTGCCCAGGACTGAGACTGTTGTGTCGTCGCCATCACGTTGCCAAGAGCAATGGTCTTTGACCATGGTTCGCGCCGCGCCAGCCCCAAGAGGCCAATACCATCTTGACCTGCCTCGCATTCACGTCATCGGCTCTCGGTCTGTGATGGTGCTGGGTTGTCTGTCGATGAATGTTTCGAGCGTTTACCCACGGTTAATGGCGGAGCGCACGTTCTCCCAAATGGCCTTTGTTTTGGAGAAGAGTCTCGGTTCTTTTCCAGATGGGCTCGGAATATTCGAGCCCTGCTAGTCGGGTTTTACTCGTTAGTTCCAGTACCGGCGGCCCAGGGAGGAAGGTGTTGAGGCCCTGGACGGGAGCCCGTTGTCCCTCGCACGGATACCGTCCAGTCGTTCCGTGGCATTGCTCGCCTGGACTGGATATGCTGGCTTCGGCTTCCCGTCCCCTAATCTGGATCAGGGATCTGGCTGACGCAAGGCGCCACCCCTAGGTAGGCTACCTGACTCTTGTCACTTCACTTCAGGAGGAGCCTCTGCGCTGGGTCCTCTTGGCCCTACACACGCCCGTCCTTGGACCTTGGGCATACCTGGCGCGGCTTCTGGTGCTCATCCGCCCACCACCCGCCGGCCGCTTGCCGTAACGCCGGCGCCTGGGTCGCCGTGGGGAGGAGCCATGAGCCGTCAAGACACATCAGCCACACACGCCCCCAGACAGACCTCACGCCCACCCGGCCCCGTCCCCCGGTCCCCGGCAATCCATCCTTCATCCCTGCGTGCTTCCAGAGCCTGCAGACAGGATCACCATCAACCACCAGCACTGCTGGACCGTCTTGGAAGAGAGAGCCGTTGGGTTGGCACCCACGCCATCTTGTACCCGCAATGCCGTTGGTGCCGATGTCCAGCGACTTGGGATCGCTCGACGCCTGCACTAGTATCCGCAAGTCATCCAGCCCGGGCCCATCCTGTTCCATGCAAATAAGGCCACAGATGTTCACCGCACCACACGTGTGGGTGACGGCACCACTCCAGAGAGGCGCCCGGGACTCGCATTTCGCGTGGCGGGCCACTGGCACTGGCACAGCACGGCTCCGTTGGCCGCTCGTTTGGTCCGTCGTCTCGCAAATCTAATGAGCCAAGGCCACGCCGGGCGAGCGAGCCCACGCCTCTCTCCCAGGCTGAGGCGCTCGGTGTTAACGAGCGGCTGTTGATCATCGCCGTCGTGTCCTGTGCGAGTATATCACTTGTTGGCCGTCCTGCTCTCTTCATACTCCCCCCTTCTCTCACTTCCCCCCTTCTGCACGCTTGTGTCTTGGATCCCGATTCGGTTTGTAAGTCACTCGACTACCGTGGTCCTTCCTCTTCCATCACCCTAGTCTTGAACTGTCACGCCCAACCTTCCCGACAGTTTGGGTCGTGTTAAGATTGGCACCTCATCCGTCCATCCCCTCCCCTTCTTGCTGGACCAGCTTGTTCCTGGTTTTCGACTATCCGTATTAGGGCACCGCCGCGTCTCTGTTGTGGTCTGTCTTGGCATCCTTGCCCCCAAGAGAGCCGCGCCGCTGGTGCGATAGTTGTATCCGAGGGGATAGATATCTTCTCCCCTCCCCCACCAGCCATTGTTGGCTTGTGTTGACCTCAGCTCTTCTCGTCCACGGCCATTATTTTTCAACTCCAGTTATGCCCCCTTGCTTCAACTCGAGCCACATCGAGTAGCTCTCTCAATGGGTGTCCTACCTGCTCTAGATTCTCGTCCTCACTTGGTTCTCCCTAACACCCCGCCTGACTTGGTGAGTCCGGACGCCTCGTCTTACTCGTCCAACTCGTCATCATCTGCGGACCGACCCTGGATTTCGCCTGCGCCTACATCCCCCTCTATGAATAGCTATGAGAAGCCTTTGACAAACAATATGTCTGCGGATCAGAAGATGGATGGAGAGCAGAACCGGCCGGAGTCTGCCTCCCAAACAGCACCTCGACAACAACTTCCCTCATTAAGTAGCCTCTTCGGTCCGCCTCCAGCTGGTCGGCCGATGCACTCGCCTCTCTCAGATCGCACCAGCTCTTTCCCCGCCACTTCTCCCCTGGATCGTCCTCGAGTTCCCTCAGGCGACAGGCAACATCCGACATCCTACTTCCCGCCGACCCTGTCTCCTCCTATTTCACAACCTCGCAGCACTTACGACAGCAAGTTCGATACCGACCGCCAGCCACTTCATGCGCTCTCGCGATCATACTCGGGCTCAGGATCGCCTAGGTTTCGCGATGGTGAGCACGGTCGCCCAGAGTCACGCGCTGAGGGGCTCGGAAAGTGGTCGATGCAGCATGAGACTAGCCGGCATGAGTATTCATTAGGGTCTCGGGATGGTTCTTTTCGATCACCCCAGGACCAGTTCCGCCTGCACTTTCCAGGACCCAAGGACCGTGTTGTGCCGGCCTACAACGACCAAAGATCTCCCCAAGGGGCACCAAACCCCCCACCAACACCGAGCACCACTGCGACCGAGGGCGTTCCCTCTAAGGATGGACTTGGACCCAAGATCTGGACTGGCACTCACTTCTTGCCTCGATTTGTGCGGGCTGCGGAGGTACCTGGCGAGGGAATGTGTTACTTCTATGACGATGGCAGTCACTGCAAGACGGTGATCGATGGCGAAGCAGTCAACGCCCACTGGGGTGTAACCAAGGCTGGTAAGCCTCGGAAGCGATTGGCGATTGCTTGTGTGACATGTCGCGAGAAGAAGATCAAGTGTGATCCGGATTACCCCCGCTGTGTTCAGTGCGAGAAGTTTGGTCGGGTGTGCAAGTTTAAGAATGCGTAAGTAACATTGAACGGCTTTGGCTTTGACTTGCTAACGATTTGTTAGACCTCGAGGAGGCCACAATACATCTCCTTCAACCCCTCCTGCCGAGCTTGACGACCTTCGCAAGCTGGGTGGACCATCTAGGCAGAACGAGAGCGAGGAGAGCTCCCCTGTGTCACCACGAACCACCATGCGAGCCCCATCACCAGATGTAGGCTCCCATAAACGTCTTAGGGTGGGTTACGACAGTTACGTCTCGACCGGCGAGTCAGTTCCCTCGATGGTGCCTGTCGAGCCCCCGAGGCCTCAGTTTCCTGTTCATCGACTGCCTATCGAGCTTCCTCGGATCTCTGAAGAGGTTCTCAACCGAGCCTGGTGCACCGACCCTTCTCTCTCGGATCCCCAGTCCATCCGTACTGTGATTTCCCACTTTTTCGTTCATCTCGACAGCACCATGATCGTTCGATTCATCCCTGAGAACGTTTTTAAGACATGGGTTGTGAACCCGGGGCACCGCAAGTCTCCCGAGGACTTGATGCTTCTCTACAGCATTCTCGCAGTTGGAGTCGCTCTGTCGAATGGCCCGAAGCCCATCGCCTATGAGTACGCCTCGGTGGCGCACTACGCTCAAAAGCTGACAACGGTCAGCTGCCTCCAGCTCGTGCAGACCAGAATTCTGCTCGCACTTTACTACCTCTCCATCTCGCGTGTGTCTGAGGCGAGTGAGATGATCTCGGCTGCTGTCGCAACAGCAGCCTGTCTCCAGCTCAATGTCGAGCTCGAAGAGTCAAGGGAGGCTGGACTCTTGACTTTCCCCTTTGGAATGAGCAAGGCGGGCTACTGCGAAGCCAGGAGAAGGACTTTTTGGTCTCTGTTCATGCTGGAACGGCTTGATGGACACTTCCCTGACCGCCTGGCAATGATCAATGCCGAAGATGTTTACACTCGCCTGCCCGCTGACTCGCACAGCTTCGAGCGAGAGGTGGAAGGTTTCTCGCCAATGTTTAACCCCTACGTCTCGAACCTCGCCAGTACCCATGAGCGCGAATTCGGAATCTCAGCGCATCTTGTTGAGATGGTACACACTTGGTCGAACGATGTGTGCCGAATCTACAGGCTGGCACGACGAACTACGTTGATGGAGTCGGATTTGGAGTCTTCGCAGAGAATTCTGAAGAGAATCCATGACTGGCGTGCTGCGCTTCCTTCTCGTCTGCTTTTCACGGCTTCCAACCTCGAATCAGCCGCACTGGCGGGAGAGCTTGGTCAGTTCTTGACCATGCACCTCCTATACAACCACGCCATGATCAAGCTTAGCCGCCATACGGTAGCGGCAGCACGTTCATCGCCACAGACAGCTTCCCTCCATGTGCAGACATGCTACGAGCATGCGACACAGGTATTGGACATGGTCAAGGCTGTTGTACGACTCCACCGCGGGGGACAGCAAGTCCTCAGCGCACCGGCTCCGGTCATGGCCATGGTGGTTACAGAGGCAGTTGACGTGCTGACCTCAAGCGGTCGCCTTTCTCACCTGGGCGACATTATTGAGAACGTGCACATGGTTCAGGAGGTCGTTCAAGCCATGTGCTCGACTTGGGACGACGTTAGGGGTGCACAGGAGGCGATCGAAGGAAGACTTGGAATGCTGCACCGTATTCGAGATCGAGGCAGCCAACCCGCGAGCCCTATCGAAGGCTATCGCATCGTATACAGCGCTGAGGGACGCGAAGACGACAAGAGCCTGCGCTGGCAAATCAACAACCCGATGGAAAAGCTGTATCCCAAGGATATGGACACCATCTATTCGTCACTTATTTAAGAGGACACAACGCAATGTATATGCCGATCCACATATCGTTTGTTTCAACACTCGACGGATATATCCATTTCTTTTTTTCATTTATCATTTTGCATTATGCATGCGGCATTGTACGCACGGAGTTTTGGCATGGGAAAGGGAGCATATTGGTGTCTATGGCGCGATTGATATCGGGCGGTCGGTTTCGCAAGCAGCCCTGTTGATTTTTGATACTCTTTTCCCAGGTAGAATACGCCGTGTCTGTTGTTTCTTCTCTTCTTCTTGTATCATATTCTCTCACCTTGCACATACGGAGAGGGATTTGGCGTTCTCCCCATGGGCCGAGTTGCTAGGCACGGCCGGGTTGAGCAAGGATAGGATTGTGGGACATGGACGCGATTCTCGTCACGTGGCATGATGATTGATGTCCCATGCATCAAGGTATCTGGGGATTGACCCAGGCTCGTTGGGAAATACAACTGACATCCGACAATTTGTTGGATCTGAACACCAAACATGGACTCTCTTTTGATGTGACTGTTGACTATTACTGACTGACGAAGGAATGTCATTGCCGAGCCTTCTAGGAGCATGCCCGCCTCGCCTCGCCTCGCCTCGCCTCTCTCAGGCCACCGAAGGGCGGGGTGAGTGTGCTGGGACATGGGCTCAGCTGGCTCGAAGGGAGCTGAGGGTCGGTTAGAAGAGCTTTGAGGTAGGGCACGGACTGAAGATTGGGTTCATAGGCGATGCCGACTGGGTATGTAGGTATGCATGGGACGAGATGGATTGCCGGAGGGAGAGCTGACAGCTGCTGTGATAGCCGAGGTGGTGGGGGTGAGCGGGGAGCGGGGAGACGGAGTCAAGATGGATCTCGCATGACTTGGTACGAGATGAAGCTATTTTGTGTATAGTAAGTAGCGGGTTGGTGTGTTTGGTAGCCGACGAGGAGCATTTTCCCAAGTTGTCCTTGTTGGTTGGTTCCCCTGTGTGTCGTCTCCAAGTGTACGTGTTTATTCGGGAATCCCCCCACCGGATGTTCCTCAGGTGTTGGTTGTTTAGTGCCAGTGACATGGATTTATCCCCCCAGAAAACCAACATGAAGGAAACGCCTTAATCTCACTATCGTTGATGCCTTTCTATTTTTCAAACTTTGTTGTAAACCTTCTACGTTTTGAAGTGCCATTTGCCGCCCGTGGTTACACTGCAGTTGTTGTAGTTAGGTTGTCAGACGGCTGGGCCGTATGTTTTTAAGACAACGGGGGGTGTGTTTGTAGAAATTAGATGCGGCTAGCCTGATTTGGCAATACAATGGAACAAGCTCTGCCTCGGAAGCTTCAGGTTGACATGACAAGCGCGTGAGACAAGACACGACAAGGTCCTTGACAAAACATCCCATCCATCTGAATCGCCCCGTCAGCAAAGAAAAAGAAGGCGCTTCCTGACATTGAGGTTTCATGAATCTTGGGGGGGATAACGTAATGGACTGCGCCATTTCTCGACATGGGTTTTCCCGCTGAGCCTGCTGCTCATCTACTGGGCGCCAATGGTGAGTTGTTCAACACCCCCTCCCCTCCCTTTCCTTTCGGCCCCCTTTCATACGAGACGAGGAGGAGGATCATGGAGCCATCACCAAGGTCCTCCCTCACCTCAGCTTCCGGTGTGGCGCTCGTCTCCATCGTGGTGAGAAAAAAAAAAGGGCTGCCTGCCTACTACTCTATCATGCGCTGACACGAACTCTTCTCGAAAAAGGGCCGGTCCATGCTCTTGCATACTCGGCCTCTCCGGGCACATACATCCTCACCGGTTCTGCGGACCGATCCATCCGCCTCTACAACCCATTCCCCAGCGCTACCGTCCCCGGTGAGGATCGCCGCAGCAGCAAGCCCGCCGTGCCTCAGGGCCGTCTCATCCAGACCTACGCTGCGCATGGCTACGAGGTGTTGAGTCTTGCTGTTGCTGCTGACAATGAGCGCTTCGTGTCGGCTGGTGGTGATCGGACCGTCTTCCTTTGGGATGTGGCTACTGCCGTTACTACGAGGCGGTTTGGTGGTAATGTTAATGGCCACTCTGCGCGTGTTAACTGTGTGAGCTTTGCTGGCGATGGAGATTCTATCGTTGTGAGTGGTGGGTTTGATACCACTGTACGACTGTGGGACACAAAGAGCAACAGCTTCAAACCTATCCAGGTCCTTGAAGAGGCGCGCGATGCCGTGACGTCTCTCGTTGTGCGCGGACCTGAAGTCGTCGTGGGGAGTGTTGATGGGCGAGTTCGCAGTTACGATATACGCATGGGTCGCGTGACCGCCGATGTCATAGGCGCACCCGTCACGAGCCTCAGTCTGACACGCGACGGACGAGCAATGCTAGTTGGGAGTCTTGATAACAAGCTGCGACTCATGGACCGTGATAACGGCGCCTGTCTACGGGCATATACCGATCCTGGATGGAAGAACGAGGATGTGCGGCTACAGGCACTTCTAGGCGGCAAGGAAAAGTACGTTGTCGTCGGTGATGCTATGGCTGGCGAGCCTGCACCTGAAGGACATGGGAGGATATGGGCTTGGGATTTATTGACGGGCAAGTTGGCGGCCAAGGTGACGATACCGTGGGGACCTGACGGCATGGAGCCTAGGAAGAAGGTCGTGGGGAGAGACGGGAAAGAAAAGGCGAGGAGCAATATTATCAGTTGTATGGCGTGGAGAGAGGATGGCTGGGGAGATCAGTTCTGCGTTGGTGGAACATCAGGCGTGGTGACGGTATTTGGAGCGTTATAGATGTATATATCAAGGCACTGGGATAATCACAACGGTTCTGACTTTCAGCTTTAATAGAGTTGATCACACGTGGCTTCGTCTATTCTGTTTCCATCATCGTCAAGGGGCATGTATACTCCAACTCATACAAAGAACAAGAACTCTCCATCGTAAAAACAAAAGTACACCTCAATATTGTTTGACATTAGTCGTCTCCGCCAGCGCCAACAATGATTAAAACACCGTAAAAATCCAAAAAAAAAACCATTTTTAACAAATCATATCCACGTGGATTCGTACAAGATTAACAATTTTGAGAGAGGTTCAGCTCTCAGCCCATGCCTACGTACTTGAACCAGTTGGGACGACAGTCTTCGCGATGTAGCCAGGCTTCACCGTCGGTGAGACGGCCGGTTACGCAGCCTTTGCACTTTGGTGAGTTGGGACAGTTGAAGAAGGGGATATGCTGATATCCAATGTCTCGGAACCTAATGTCTCTGATTAGCATAGGAAATATAGTGCTGATCGTTCATGTACGAACCAGTGAATCTTGCTAGAGTCCTCAAACAGACCCAGAGCAATACTATGAACAGGGGCATCACCCCATCGCTCATAAAAGAAACCACCAGCACGATCAAGGTGGTTAAAGTAGTCCTCGTAAGGCTTGCTGCGCCAAAACTCCATGTCTGCAATCTCAAAGTTGCTCCAGAAATGGCAAGTCGAGTACCCCTGAGCCTTCTTGTTCGTTGACGGCCTGCGAGTATCATCGGTAACCCACTTGACGGCGCTGTTCTCATGGATGTAGTCGGGATGCTCGGCGAGGAACTTGACGGTCTCGGGCCATAGCGAGGGAAGGGTCTTGGGATCGTCGTAGAGGTTGATGGTGAATCCGTACGTCTTGTTGTGGTCGTGCATGTAACGGAAGACATCGTAATCGACGTCGCAGAAGAAGTGAACGTTGGGCTCGACGCGCCAGTAGTAGCGTATGTCCTTGAGGGCAGGGTGCTTGTAGAAGAGGCCGCTGTTCCAACGGCACATCTGGTGGTATGATAGCTTGCGGGCGTACTGCACACCATTCTTCTCAAGGATCTTGGCTGACTCGTCAAAGATCTGATTGTCTATCCAGGACGGGGCGTCCCAGTGCTCGGCGGGGATGACCTCTATAGTTCAAACAATCAGTCATGAATTCCTCCCTTGATATCGTCGTTCATGGCCCTACCGTAGTTACACTTGGCTTTTGTAGCGGCGCTCGTCTTGCGCTTAAACTCCTCAGTGAAAGGCTTGTCGTTGAAAAAGGTCCACGGGTAGTTGAATTTGGAGTTCCAAGTGCGCTCGAGGTCGCGCATCGAGCTCACCATGGCATCCACCTCCTCGTTCCTGACGAGCGCCAGCAGAGTGGCATCGATGCGCTCCGTCTTCTTTGCGTCGTGCGCATATCTCGGACTCGTTCGATGTAGTACGCCTTCCGGTTCATCGGTGGCTGCGATACAGAACATGTCAGTATCTGGTGACGTAGGCTCAAGACTGCGACTTACGATCGAGGTTGGGATCCCGTTCAAAGTTGGAATAGCGCTCCCCAGGACCTCTCATACCCCAAGAGGGAGCAAAGATTTGGAACAAAAAGAAGCACCAGAGAATAATTCCCACGGCGATCAACGCCCGCACCGGCCGCGCGACCGTCATTTTCGTCTCGAAGGAGTGGAATCGCTGTCGTAGTAGAAGATACCGGGGTTCGCTACAAGTAAAGCTGACGACCAAAAAGAAACAAGAGAAGCTGTTTATCTAGCCATGAGGAACAAGACAAGAAAACAGCACGATCCCTATAGAGAGAGCATGCAGCTAGGGAAAATTGCCCTTGTGAATTAACTTTTGTTTGGACAGCAAAATCGTAAACAAGAAAACAAAGTTGAAGGGATGATGAAAGGGGTTTCGAATAATTGAAGCTGATGTCACGCCAGATGGTCCAATTAGAAACAGCGGAAGCTAGTGGAGCCGCTTTGACGCGACAGACGCGCTTCAATGTCATGCCAACCTAACGCTTGCTTTCCCCATCCCCCACCTCGACAATAGCTTCATTATCATGATACCCTCGCCATTTCGATTTAACCATGCGTGAGACATGATAGGTGAGAATGGCTTTTGCTGCGAGGCTGGGTGCTCTCGCTGGAGAGTTAGTAGAGGCTGTTACTCTACGATCTGCCGAGGTACGTTCAAACAGACCTTGATGGGGTCCCTTGTGCTCATGACTATGCATAGACAAACCTTGAACGATTCAAAGCTCAACGTGAAGCAACGCTACGAACCTTGCGACCGAATCAATATCTTAGGACGAACCAATTCGATGTCGAACACCAACTCGATGGCCTAGAAGAACGATTCCGCGTCAATGGCCGCGAGGCTCTTGCTGACGCTCTCCATGAGAGACGAGAAACACTCCTGGATACGCCCTCAAACTTTCATCCCGAAATTCTATTCTTGTTATTGGAACTCTCGGATCAACCGACGTACTATTCCAAGCTGAGCGACTTGGACTTGCTCAAGACAGGAGAGGACGATGCGGGGCTTCAGTTGCGCTGGGAAGATATCGCCAAGGAAGATGGTTGGGCAGAGGATGCTGCAATATGGAAGTCCATAAAGTACAGCGACAGCTCAGATGATGAAATATACGAGGACGACTCTAAGAGTGAGTCTGAGGTCAGCACCGATCCTTCAGAGGTGCAAGTTCTCGGCCGAACAGCAGAAGATCTCATCATCCATCCGGAGGATATTGTCCAACTCAACCAGATACGAGATGCTCAGGAATGGCGACATGAAAAGCCGACAGATGCTTACGGTCACGCGCGCAAAGTCCCCGTGACAGAGTTTCACATTGCCCGAGAGGTCTTGTTCATGCTACGAGGCCTAGACACGACGCTATTTGGAGAAAACGGTGTCGCGAACCCTGCGTTCCAGATGGCGCATTTAGTCTGGGACACTCACCGAGCTCTTATAAGCTACTTTTCTGAGGCAGGGAGACAGCTTGCCGTCTTGCGCAGCTTCATTGAGCGACCGCAACGTGCGTCGCATCTACAAGTTTTCCAGGATACAGTGGCCATGAGGCTACGTGACCTCGACAGGAGGTTGACGAGTATAGAAGCAAAACTTGTTTCTCCCAAGGAAGACGCCGTTGTTAGCCTTTTGGCAATTAAGAGAGACCTGGTGTCTGACCTCGAGCCGTTATACTCGCTATCAAGTATCATCGCTCAGATTCAGGATGTGCCGAACCTAGGCACATTTCGCTACCTAGAGCTACTTTTTGACGAAGCCAGCATGGCGCAGCTTTCTGGAAAGCTCGACATCTACGAGTTTCTGGCACGTATCTTTGTCGAGTGCTTCAACGTCTATCTCCGCCCGATCCGCCTCTGGATGGAAGAAGGCAAGCTCATCCCCGGAGACAAGATCTTTTTCGTATCAGAAGCGCCTAGCCAAGTTTCTCCGAGCAAGATCTGGCGAGAACAGTTCAGACTCCGTCGATCAGCGGATAGGAAGCTGCATGCGCCCAAGTTTCTCCAGCCAGCAGCTGCCAAGATCTTTAATGCTGGCAAGAACATCGTCATCCTGAAGCGGCTGGGTCGCTGGGTGTCTACGAGTTCGGAGTGGACTGTACAGGAGCCTCCATTGGACTATGAGACTCTGTGTCCCAAAGGTCTTGAGCTGGCACCCTTTTCGGAACTATTTGATGCGGCGTTTGATGGATGGATACAAACCAAGTACAACACGACTTCGACAACGCTTCGAAATACTCTATTTGAGGAGTGTGGGCTTTGGTCTGCCCTCGATGCTATGGAGCACCTCTACTTTATGTCAGATGGCTCTGCGACTGAGCATTGGACAAGTCACCTCTTTGACAAGCTGGACACTTTGAATACTAGCTGGCACAATCGCTACAGCCTCACGAGCGTGGCACAGGAAGCGTTTACATCTCTCGTCGACATGACAAGAGTATCCGTGAATGTGACCCCTGGAGGATTGCGCATCCCAGTCTTGTCAGCGCGGGACTCAGTCAAGGCTGCGTTGCCGACCATCAGGGTCAATTATCGACTGGCCTGGCCGATCCGGATGATCTTGACAGAGGATAGCAATTCGCACTATGACTCCATCTTTGCGCTGCTTCTGCAGTTGAAGAGGGCTCTGTATGTGTTGCATAAACGAAAGCTGCTCGAGAGCTACTGGACAGATGGTGAGAACTGGGATGAGGAGGCGTTCTATTATTCGTTACGCAATAACCTCCTCTGGTTCTGCACAACTCTTCAGACATATCTGGCAACGCTGGTATTGGCGCCCAACTGCGCAAAGATGAGACAAGAGATGCGAGGCGCTCATGATGTGGACGCCATGATTACGGTGCATGCTGCTTTCATGAAGCAGGTTGTTGACGAGGCATGTCTTGGGAGTAGGCTAACCCCTATTCGAGAATGCTTTCTCGACATGCTCGACCTCGCCATCAAGCTAGAACAAGCCCAAACGGCCAACGCAGCCAAGGAAGCACAAAGAATGCAGCACGTCTCACGACTCTCAGCAAGAGACCTCTCCCCCACACCAGGAACACCAGGTTTAAAATCTAGATACGTCGACAGCAGCGACGACTCTGACCTAGACGAGCCAAGGGGGCGACCTCGACGGGGGAAGCCATTCATGGCGGCCCTCAAAGAGATCAAGGCCGACTTTGACAGGCATCTCCGGTTTGTTTGCGGTGGGTTGAGGAGCGTGGCGAGGGCGACTAGCGATGTGCAGTCGGCTAAGTGGGATATTCTGGCTGAGATGCTGCAGACGGGATGTCGGGAGGAGAAGATGGGATTTTCGTGATGAATGAATATGATACCCTTGAGTTGATTTATGTCCTTTTCCTACCAAGAGATGATTCCATGTTGTTTTGCTCCGAGAAAACCACAAAACCATTAGTAATGTGCAACAATTATATCGAAGCCTGGCCATTATTCGATGCGTTGCTCAGGTTGAAGCGTCATCTGGGCCATAATCTTTGTTTCCTTCCTCGGATATGCTCTCAAAGACGATTGTCAAACATATCGGCTATGATTCCTAATCGTCAATTAACGAAATATTGTTCATGTTGAGTTACCCATTTTGTCTAATGCGTAGCTGCTTAAGAATAATCTCAGCACAAGCAAACCCAAACGAGCCCCACTCTCACATCACCATCTTTAACACCACAAAGTCAACATCGCCATCACCATCTCAATCATCACAACCCCAAACTCAACCCAGAAAATCACCACCGTCAAAATGCCCCCTCGCATCCCAACAGAAGCCGACTTCTCCACCCTCCTCCCCTCCCTCCCACACACCCTCCACTTCCCCTCCCCACCAGAATCCACCACAACCTTCCTCATCCTCTTCCACGGCCTCGGCGACCACGACGTCCCCTTTGCCTCCTTCGCCCGCAACCTCAACCTCCCGGGAGTCCTCGGCATATCCGTCCGCGGCACAGAGGTTCTCCCGCCTGCGCTTCTAGGGTCTGAGAGACCTGGCTTTCACTGGGGCGATGACTTGGCTGTTGATCCTGGAACTGGAGAGCTCGCTGATGATCCTGGGTTTGAGAAGGCGAAGAGAGCTGTTATGGATAAGTTGGTGGGTGAGGTACTTATTGAAAAGTGTGGATGGGAAATGAGCGATATTATCTTCTTTGGATTTGGACAAGGTGGTTCTCTTGCGTTGGGTCTAGCATCTTCTCTCAGACAACCACCTCGCGTGACCGATATCACCGAAGGCGAGAAGAAGGGGTCTCACTTTAAAGGTGTAGTTTCCATCGGTGGACCTCTGCCACAGTCTATGGTATCTACAATCAGCAACCGCGAGAAGAGCCGTACAAGCGTGTTGGTGTGTCAGTTGGAGGAGGACGCTGTTGATGCGGTTAAGAGAGAGTTTGAGGATGTGAGGGTTGTTCAGTGGAAGAGACGGGAGGTGGCTATGCCGAGCAATAGGGAGGAGGTGTTGCCTTTGATGCAGTTTTTTGCGGATAGGTTGAGGAGTGGTGGGTGGTAGTGGTCAGATATTCAGCTTATGAGCTTGATAATGAACATGGGATGGATATGTGATACAAGACACTCAAGGGGCTCTTCTAGTCAAGAAGTCGCCAGTCAAGGCGGATCTGAGAGAGTGGACATGAGCTTGGTATTCGTCAAGTACGATAAGAATCTCAGTACCAGTAGAGATGACCTAGAAGACAAAGCAGGTCTTGTGGAGCCCCGTTCAAATCTTCATTTGGTCCTTATGTCAAGATATACCGAGCTGGTATGAATATATGTCAAAGAACCTATCTAGTCCATTCAAGATAGAAATACATGTAACCAAATACAACCATTTTTGTCATCAAGAGAGTGTCGTGAAAACCAGCCTCAAAAGACTGGCGAGAAGCATGGTATCTGTTTCTGAAAACGTCATTACCCAACGCCCAGTACCTATTGTAAATGACAGTGATCCGTGGTATAAAGCAGTAGTTAAAATGCACAAGCATAAATGACGTGTATCATGATCAACGCCGTCGGACCAGCAGGTCTCTTTCCAGACTTCTAGCCTTGACCTTTGACGGGCCCGGCCTCATCTTCTGCCACTCGCCATCTGCCGTCCAGATGCCGGCCTTGGTATAATCGCCGCTGTCGCTGCCATCCATGTATGCAAACCTAAAGTACTCTGGAAGATCCACCAGGGTGTTGTTTCTCTTCCAGACGAAGCTGCGCTCCTGGTCTTCGTCGCCAAAGTACGACCTGAACCGTTCCACGTCGTTGACCAAGATGCTGATGCCGTCAAACATCTGGTCTGGCGGCTCCTCCCACTTGAAAGTGATGGTCGACAGGGTATCAGTGCTGTTGGCGAGGTCGATGACCGGCGTGGGGATCACAGGGAGACGGGTGCCCTTTTGAGCATCGCCTTGCAGCTCCTCCGATGTCTGTAGCACCGGATCAAAGCCCCATCGCGCAATACCGGCGATGAAGAGGCCAACAAGAAGACCCTGGAACAGTAATGATGGTCGTGTTTGCATGCTTGTTCCCGGTAATAGCAGGAGAGCAAGGATGTAATGGTGAAGTCGTAAGCTGAGCTTTGGGATGACAAGCGAAATGAGAATAGAACCCACAAACAGTACGTAGAGCTTCAAATACTTGATGAGGCGTCCTTCTTGCCTAAAGAACCACACCTGCATCGAGATGATCACGATCAATAGGAGGATGATCATGGCCAGGGCGGCTCTAGCGCCCGGCTGCTGGTCGAGATCGTGCTTGTTGAGTCTCTGGATAGGGATGAAGCTGAGCGTGTAGTTCTCCATGGCACCCACCCAGCAGGCGCCCAACCACAGAATTGTCTTTTCAACCTGAGCCGTAAGGCCGCGCAGGGTCCGGCGGACGCCCATCTTGTCGTACATGACCCAGGCGCAAAACATGGCGGGCAGAAACTTGCCGATCAAGTTGGAGAAGAGGGCTGGGATTCTGGAGTACGGGGGCGGGTTCGACGCCATGCCGACTGTCCAGAAAATACCGATAAAGGTCGGGAAGTAGAACAAAGCCGGCGAGTTGGTGAAGAGCGACAGAACCCCAGTGAAGACGGCTGAGATGGCCAGCAGAGCCCATCGCATGTCGGAGGCGGAACATTCGATGCCTTGGGAAAAGCGGAAGGATAGCGGAAAGTAAGAGTCAAAACCTACGCTTTTGATCCCGTTGCGATTCGAGGAGACATAGTTCTTATCGCGACCGACCAGCTCAACCACGCCACAGCCTCCTCTCGCGTTGGAGATGATACCAGCGTGGATGGCAGCTCCACAAACAAACGAGTCTCCGCGGTAGACGGCATCGTCATCTCCATTGGTTGAAGGACCGCCCACAACCATAGATCGATAGATGACCTCTTGATCTCCAACAGCTCTGGGGTTCAGAACGTGATAGGCCTCGCAATTGGCGGTACACTTGAACGGAAACCCAGTGCCGTTAAAGGGACGACAGTCGCTTCCGTCAATGCCGCACAGGTTTCCTGCTCCCCAGTATGTGACGCCGCAGCCGATAGTCTGAGGTCTGCCCCAACCTTCAATCTCGCTGGCGATGGTGTCCTTGCGCTTGACAAGCGCAAACGTAACGATCCATATGGAGAGATAGAAAAAGACAAGCCAAGCGCGGTGCTTGAACTTGGGAATGAATCGTTCGACGAGGTAGAGAGGGTACTCTTGGACAATCGGGAAGAAGGGCTTAATGCGATAAGGCTGGGGACTCGCAGGGCCGCGAGACCACTTGGTGACCTTTTTCCAAACTCGACGGACGGGGTACGGTACCCATCTCCAGCGCTTCCATGATCCCTCGTCTTGTATGAAGCGCGGCGTAGGGGGGTCGTTGTCGTCGATCTCTAGATTCGACTGTGTCTCGAGCGGTGCGTCCGGATGTCCTGCATCGGTTGGTCGCGTGCCTCGTTCTCTTTGTTGGTCTCTCTCGCTGTCGCTGTCAGTGCCACTAACGGGCCTGACTTCGATGTCGACTTCGTCGTGGCCGGCCATTAGAGGTTGTGATTCTTCCTCGTCATGACTCACCATGGTTTGTGGTCTTGTCAAGAAGTAGAGGAAGAGGCGGAGAAGTAGGCGGAAGCAGGATAGAGTCGCCTCAGCCCGCCTTCTTGGCAGATGGCGTGGACTTGGACTGAGGGTTTGCCTTTCCGGAGCACCCGATGCCCGCCCAGCGGATCCAGCGGGTGGAGAATCTCACTGATCTTATCGCCGAGCGACACCCCCTTGTCAGCCTCGTGTTCGTTCCAGATGCACCTTTAATGGGAACGCGGGGCAGGTGAGGATGAAAGGAAGCTGAGGTGAAGCAGTGGCTGTATCGCATGAATTGCATACCATCCACTCAAACGACGATGCCTTCAGAATATCGACACCCGCCGTGTTTTTGTTACTCGCAAAGTGTTGCAAATATTTGTCTGCCGTAAGCTTCCATTGGCTGGCCTTGCCTTCTTCCCACGCGGGCCGGGGTGTAGCTCCCGCCCGAAGTCGGGGCCCCAAGAAAGCAGGTACGAGGCGCCGTGTTCGGGTGCCTGCCTGCCCTGTCCTGCGCCACACGCCACCAGATGTCGGATCATCTTCGGCGATTGGGGGCACTGTGAGTACAGTGCGCACCCACACTGACATGAATGGCGATTGATTAATCCTTGTCCAAACTCCAAGAAGCATCTCGTGAGGATCGAGACCTGGTGCTTTGACTCAGCGATAGACGGGGCGACTGCGACTGGTTCGTTCTATTATTCTCATTTGGGTTTATACTATTCTTTTCTGATTACAGTATTATCTCGGGACGATATTACACAACCTCGCCAATCTCAGTTGACAAACTTTCTTCACGTCAATCTGACTCAACCATGACAAGATGACCCAACCTGCTACTGGAGACTCACAGCAGGAATCGACCCTCACAATGTTCGAGCTACTCAAGCCAGCTGTTGCTGATGTCGGAGTCGCCCGACTAGGTCGTCTGGCTTTTGCCAGTCGCAGGGTTATGGAGACGCCAAACTATGTCGCGGTGGCATCACGAGGAGTCATTCCTCACCTGACGCCGGACAATGTTGCTAAACACACATCATTCGATGCGGCGTACTTGGCTATTGAAGATTGTATGAAGATTCAAGGTTTTTTTTTGTGAAACAATACTAACTTGAAAAATAGTTCTCGAGAAAAAGGAACCCCCTATTCTCAAACTAAACCTTGCAACACCTCGAAATCTTCAAAGCTTCACTTCCTTCCCGTCAGATCGAGCCCTAGTCCTGGGACCGAGACGTTTCCCGGCGGTCACGACACCCGTCGGCAATGGGGCCCACCACCTCAGCATCTTCACCTCGACGGGGTTCCGCAATCTCACCATTCCCGAGTTCGCCAAGACCATTGAGCTTACACAACCCGACATTGCAATCCCGCCTGCAGACCTCTTCCACACCAGCACCACTCCTCAGTCAAAGCGTCAGGTTCGCATGGTTGAGCGGACCGAAGAATGGGTTGATGAATTCTTTCACTTGCTGGACCCTCAGGGCCGCCTCAAGGATATGGGCGTTTCCGTATTCGCTCCCGTACTTCCAGTTGAGTACCCTATACAATGGGACTACCTGAGATATCTCGCCGAAGATGTGAGGGAATCTCTCTCAGGTCTGGCTGTATACGATGTCAATCTTGTGCCTGAACTTGCCAACTATCCACCTCTTGTGGCATTGCCACGATTGTCGTTTGGTCCGTCCAAGACACCCCAGGATCTGCTCCGGCAAATATCCCTGGGAATCGACGTATGCACGGTACCCTTCCTCAACACCGCCTCCGATGCAGGAATCGCCCTGTCGTTCACCTTCCCGCCCCCAGATACCTCCGGTGTACAGCCATTGGGCATCGATATGTGGTCGGAGGACCACACAACATCCCTGCAGCCTTTGGTTGATGGCTGCAAATGCTACACTTGCACCCACCATCACCGAGCCTTTATCAAGCATCTCCTGAATGCAAAGGAAATGCTTGGATGGAATCTTCTTCAGCTTCACAACCACTCTGTTCTCAGCACCTTCTTCAGTGGCATCCGAGAAACTCTAAGCCAGGGTACAGAGAAGTTTGAGGAGCTCAGCAAGAAGTTCACCGCTGCTTACGAGCCTGAAATCCCAAGAGGAACAGGCGAGAGGCCTCGTGCCAGGGGTTACCATTTCAAGAGCATTGCTGGTCAGACCAAGATCAACGAGCCCAGCTGGCAGGCGTTCGAGAGCGATGACAGCCCCCACCCCGAGGCGATTGCAGAGCCTGCCGCGTCTGTCAACTTGCCTCCCGAGGCCCTGCTTGGTAATGGGGTTGCACCGGACCTGGAGAAGTGAAGGGACTAATGTACCCATCCGTTCATGTCAGGCACTGCGTTGCAATAGAGTCTTCCGGTAGGCTGGTTCGGCCCACCCTGGACTGCATCTCTCGAGCAATTGTAACATGACGATGTGATCGACAAGCTGTCAAATGAAGCATATCGTTATGCTTGAATGTCAAGTTGAGCGACAATGCTCGAGCCATGGGAGGCATCCTCTAGACGAGTTACAGGATAGACTTTACACCAACGACAAACCGATCAACGGGTATGCGGACCAACCTCGCCGTTACTAGGTCGAAAGTGTACAAGTTGGAGCTCAGGAGACACCCGCCATTCATCGCCTCTTTACATCTGAGAATACTTCTCATATGTGACTACCGAAGCCGATACCTAGTTATTATCAATGCACGCTGCTCTTCATGTCGTTCAACAATATCGGTCGCCGTTGTGAATTATTGCTTGAGGATGCATGATGGGGCTCCAAGTCGACAAGCCCTGGCACGTGCAGAAACAAACTATTTGAGTGTCTCGCAGAAGTGGAGGATGCTAATTGCGTCTTGGTATCGACGAATTTTCGTCCAGACATGTCCAGTTAATTCCGAATCCGCAGCACGTGGAACAAGAGCAAAGCTGAACCAAGCAACACCAGCACCAGTCGGTACAAGTCAACACTTGGTGTGAAGTCAATATGGCGAGATATCATGACAACCCGTCCCACTAACGTCATGGCGGGGATGAGGAACGGCTGGCGTTCTTGGTTCCGAGCCAACGCCACTGACGGCAAGAGACGGCCGGGGCGTAAAAGGCCTCGAGAGGCGTCGGTCCAGCACGAACGAACTCGGTCGACAAGTCCGATAGAGTTGAGTTAAGGATCAGCTTGTTAAGCTTGGATGTCCGGGGATGTGTGGAACCGCGGGAGCAGGGGTTGAACCACCAATCAGGGACTCGGCTTTACCCACGAGCGGCATTTGAGCAACTTGGAGGAGGCATATCTGGACCCTTGTCATGCATGTCGCGGCTTTTTGACTGCGATCTTATCTAGGAGTGGAGGGGGAAACTGCATCGGTGGACTCGGGGAACCAAACCAGGGTTGGCAGTCTGTTGCCTCTCCCCTGGTCGAGCTTGAGCTCGGTGAACGACTTGGGGCATGAACCCCCCGTTCAGAGGATTGCCAAGGACCGACAATGGCGCGGAGGTTCCGTTCACTACGTCCGGCTGTGGTCCGTCATGGCACCTGGGGCCGACGGCGAGGGCTGATTGACCTGCTCTACTTGCAGCAACGGCATGGATCCCCGCTGTAGACCATCGACAACAGTCACCGAATCGACTCGACAAGCATTGACGGGTCTTTTGCCAACGGCGGGTCCGGCAGAGCTTACACACGTGCCAGCTTCGCCCATCATGAGGCGCCAATTGCTCCTCTGGTGCAACGGTGCTCTAGCACTTTTGCTTCCCAACCCGATGGAACTGGTCGCACGCATCATGTCGATCCAAACCAAGTCGGTCCTGGATCATGCTCATCTCCCGGGCGCAATTGGCCAAGGGTGAGCTGATATTGGCCAGGACCGTCCAAGTCTCGTCCACCTTGCCCACAGAGGAAGGCGGACGGACGTTGCATGACATGGGGAACCAGCTGCTTGCTGTAGACATGATGCTCCGGGGACGGAGATGACTTCCGGACAGAAGAGAGCTGCAGCTATCCACGTGGGATCGTCGGGTTAATGTTCCCGCCAAAGTTAATATAAATGATGCAGCTCCCGCAAACTCTGAGCTTGCCTGGAGCTCCCCTCTCAAGCTGCCTCACCTCGTCCCCCTTGAGTCAATCCAAGGAAAAGCTCAAGCTTGTCGCGGCCTCAATACAATGGTCAAGCTCAACGCCATTGCCGCCCTTGCGGCCTCGCTCACTGCCGTCTCGGCGCAGACCTACCAGCGACTGGGCACATGCCCCAAGCTCGGCTGCGTGCTTCCTCCTGACCAGAGCGACTTCCTCCCCGGCCAGCTCTTCGACCTTCGTGTCGAGGTTCACGCTCCCGTCAACGGCTCCGAGGCTGCCCACAATGGCAAGCCCGACCAGAAGTTCAAGGTGACCATCGCCAAGGACGGCGGCAAGCCCAAGGACTTTGCAAAGGCCTTTGGCATCGACGAGCCCAAGGTCGAGACCTGGGACTTTTCGTGGTACGAGGACCTGTTTGCCGAGGACGAGGACAAGCCCACCATTGTCAACGTTGCCTCCAAGGCCTACCGCAAGCTCGCCATCTACGAGCCCGGCAAGTACACCGTCACACTCAACTACTACAACGGCGAGAAGACTACTGCCGAGTGGACCGTCCGCAAGCTTCACCCCAAGCGCAAGGCCAAGAACGTCATCTTCTTCATTGGTGATGGCATGACCACCAACATGGTGAGTGTTGCGACAGACTTCAAACCGGATTGGAAGCTTACAGTCACCAGATCACTGCTGCCCGTCTCCTCGGACACAAGAGCATCAACGGCAAATACCAGACCCTCATGAAGATGGACGAGTTCCCCGTCCTGGGCCACCAGATGACCCACTCCATCGACAGCTACATCACCGACTCTGCCAACTCGGCCTCTGCCCTGTACACTGGCCACAAGAGCACTGTTAACGCCATGGGGTTTGTGATTTCCTCGGAGCTTTTGGAGTACAAGCTAACCTGACCTTAGTGTGTACGCTGATTCTTCCCCCGATCCTTTCGATGACCCCAAGGTCGAGACCATTGTCGAGATCTTCAAGCGCATCTGGGTAAGTCTGAAAAGTCAATTGACTTTATAGCTTGCTAACAAAGCCAAGGGAGGTGCTTGGGGCGCTGTCTCTACCGCCTACCTCGCCGATGCCACACCCATTGCCCTCACTGGTCACACTCGTGCCCGTAGTCAGTATGGTCCTCTGATTGACCAGGCTCTCCACGGTCTCACCAACTACTCCTGGACCAGCCACGGTGGCCCCGATGTCTTCTTCGGTGGCGGTGCCGAGCAGTTCTTTGCCGGTGAGGAGTCTTTCCAGGGCAAGGACTACTACAAGGAGTTCCAGAAGCAGGGCTACACCGTCAGCATGAACAAGACCTCTCTCCTTGCCGCCGACAAGAGCAAGAAGGCCCTCGGTGTCTTCTGCCAGAGCAACCTCCCTGTCTGGCTCGACCGCAACATCTACAAGGACAACCTCAAGGGCCTTGACAACAACCCCACTGGCGGCGAGGGTGACGCCACTGACCTGCCCGGTCTCAAGGAGATGACCCTCAAGGCCGTCGACATCCTTGCCACCCGCGGCAAGGACAAGGGTTTCTTCCTCATGTCCGAGGCTGCCTCTGTTGACAAGCAGATGCACGCCCTCGACTACGACCGTGCTCTTGGTGACCTTCTCGAGCTCGACGACACTATTCGTGCTACCATCGAGAAGCTCAAGAAGCTCGACATTCTCGACGAGACCCTCGTCATTGTCTCTGCTGACCACGGCCACGGCTTCGAGTGAGTTTCATTCCTAAGTATAAATATCAACATGCTAACAATTCTAGTGTCTGGGGTTCTGCCGACACCAAGTACCTCGCTGAGCAGGAGGACGACCGTGACAAGCGCCGCGCCATCGGTGTCTACCACAACTCTGGCGAGTCTCAGTACACCAAGAAGGCCAAGGGTCTCGAGTACGGCACTGGCCACACCTTCCCCGTCAACTGGGAGCCCCGCTACGCCATCGCCGGTGGTGTCGGTGCTGCCCCTGACCACCGTGAGGACTACAAGGTCCGCAAGAACGGTCCCCGCAAGGCTGCCGTCGAGCTCAAGGACGGCGACTACTACGTCAACCCCAAGGACTCTCCCCATGGCTTCGTCGTCAACGGTAGCCTTCCCACCGGCGAGTCCCAGGGCGTCCACTCGCTGACTGACGTTCCCGTCTACGCCTGGGGTCCCTGCCAGGACACCTTCAGCGGCACTTTCAACAACGTTGACATTTTCTACAAGATTGCCAACTGCCTTGGTCTTGCTCAGGGTAAGGGCCGTGGCGCTCACTCCTGCAACCTTTAAGAGTTTAGTTGGTGGTGGCGGATTTATGACGAGATGAACGATGTGTATTGTAGATGGATGATAAGCGATGATAGAGATGCAAGAGCTGCGTGAACATAATGGGGACGACACTTAATGAAAAGATTAAACCTTGTGGGTTTCTATACATCAATTTGCAATCGTTTGAGTTGAGATTTGATTGAGGATCAACTAGCCAGCTAGTGTAGATTCCTTGTAATGCCCCTTCATGCAAGTCCTATGCCATCCATGTCATGCAGTCCATATCCCTTATGCCCATCATATCAAGAGAAACCCTAATCCGATCCCGAAAGCCCCTTCATAAGTCGTCAATCGTAACTCGTCATTGTCTCCAAGCCACGGTCCCAGCCCGTCTGACAACACACCAGGTGCTGCTCAGTAGTTGGTCAGTAGTTGCTCGGTAGTTGTTCAGTGGTTGTTTTAGTAGTAGTACTGCTTGCCAATACTGCTGGGGGATCGCTAGTCCTCAGCGTCAAGGCCAAGCTTGTCGACAAGACCCATGACACCGTTGACGTCGGAGGTTTCGGGGTCGTTGTGGTCCTCGGGGCGGAGACACTCGGCGTTCAACCAGATGCAGTGGACATTGACGTTGTGTGTCTCTCTGCGCAAATGCCCAACCTCATTGCAGGAAACGCCTCCGGCGATGACGAGTTGCATCTCTGCAAGATGGTCGGTCATGGTGATTAGGCGTTCGACGTGAGTGTTGAAGTAGCCAGGGCCACCACCTGTCATGACACCCTTGAAACCAAGCATGCTGAGCTGACGGAGGGCGTCCTTCCAGTCATCCTGGTCACCCGTGTCGAAGAAGTAGTCAAAGGCGCGGTTAAAGGTGCACCCAAAGGGCTTAGCCGCCTCGATGAGGTCACGGCATTGCGAACGGTTAACGACAATCTTGTTTCTGTCCTGAACGCTTCTGCTGTCGTTTCGTCGAAGGCAACCAAAGACAAAAGAGTCACCGCGGAGGGGATTCATGACGCCGGCTTGCTTAAGCTCTCGAATGGCGTTGGCCATCTGAGTAAATTCTTGATTGGAGTAGATGTAGTCCTGTTGTTCGCCGTGGCCCGGCTTCGGAGCGGCGCGGGGACGGATGGTGCAGTTGATGGGGATGAAGACGTTGCCCTTGAGTCCTTGAAGCTCCTGGACAGTTGGAGTGAGGCCGCCATCAGACTGAGAACCCTTGTGGCTGAGAAGGAGACGCTTGGCTCCATACTTTGATGCCTGGATCCCGTTAACGGTGCCGTAGACGGACACCTCGAGGGGGATGGGCTTGGGGAACTTGTCGTTGGATGGAGGAGCCATGGTTGAGGGATTGAGTTGTTGATGGGGGATTTGGAAGAGAGAGATGATGTTGTGAAGAAGAAGGAGAGAGAAGGAGAGGAGTTTGTCATCTCCTATCTAGCTGATATCTGTTTCATGAATGGTGCCATTTTCAGAAAACGGAGTCGTGACTTATACAGGAGCTGACCTGCCATTGTTGTTCGTTTGAAGAGCCAGCAGGAGAAAAGACGTTGTGGATGCGTTTGAACTAATCTGATATGCCATTGAAACAAGTAAAAATTCATTACAAACAGTCCTTCAATATCCTATCTCCCCTCTCAATACCTACCCGTTTGTGGTGTTGAAGACTCGAACCTGCCTCGGCTTGGTCGAAGTTCGATCACAATTCCGCACTGTCAATTAACACGGAGTACATTGAGCCCTGTACCCCGCTAGAAACGCAGTGGAACGAACCCCCTGTAAAGAAACAAAGATCAGAGCTTTTCAGCGGGGCCCCCTCGGCACCTGAGCCATTAAGCGTTCGGGCCTTTCTCCTTCCGTGCAGAGCGCCCAACGCGTGAAAAAAGCAGGGGTCTGCGGGGTCTGGTGGGCGGGCCAATGACATCAGTTTGACCCCACCAAAAAGATTTCACCGCTGCATTGCAAGGGAAGGTGCAAGTCATTTCCACTGCTCTGGAACTTTGAAGTTTTTTTTTTTTGCTGGAGCAGCTGCCTGACTAAAACAAGCTGCCACTCACACTCCCCAGAAAGAAAAAATCTTTTTTCTTCTTTCATATTTATTCCCCTGTGTGACCCTACTTGATAGATCTCTTCATCTCTCGAATTGGTTTATTCGAGTGTTTGTTTTGTTGCAATTGAGTTAAATTTGCTTCCTCCAAGTACACACATACACCACACAGCAACCATGTCTGCCGGCGATATGCAAGACGAGCAGCTCAAGGAGGCTCTCGTCACCTACGAGAAGCTCCAGGCCCTCGAGGATGACTTTGAGGATGTCGAGCTTGAGATTCGTGAGTTTTTCACATCTAATTGACCTTTGCGCAGTGTGCTAATAGCAACAAGTCCGCCAGCAGGACAAGCTCACCCGGGACCTCTACGTCCGTCGTCAGGAGGTCATCGCCAACATCCCCCAGTTCTGGCCCCTCGTCTTCGAGCAGGCTCCTCCCGATGTTGACGAGTACATCCAGCCCAGCGACTCTGAGCTCCTCCTCCAGGCCCTCACCAACCTGACTGTCGAGCGCTTCGAGCTCCCCAAGGGCGACCCCCGCAGCATCTCCCTCAAGTGGGAGTTCAAGGAGAACGACTGGTTCGAGGACAAGGTCATTGAGAAGAAGTTCTGGTGGCGCTACCACAAGGACGGCTGGGCCGGTCTTGTGTCTGAGCCCGTCGACATCAAGTGGAAGGAGGGCAAGGACCTTACCAACGGCATGCTGAGCCTGGCCAAGAAGGTCTACGATGAGGAGAAGGCCGGCAAGACTGGCGAGACCGAGTCTTCCAAGAAGCTCCTCAAGCTCATGGAGGAGACTGGCATGGGTGGTGTCAGCTTCTTCTGCTGGTTCGGCTTCCGTGGCCGCAAGGTCACCCCCGAGGAGTCTGAGGAGGGCCGCAAGCTCGAGGAGGAGAAGCGCAAGGCCCGTAAGGAGGGCAAGCAGACTGAGGATGATGACATGGATGAGGACGATGATGATGAGGATGAGTACGAGCACGAGATCTTCCCCACTGCTGATGATCTCGCCGTCTTTATCGCCGAGGACCTCTGGCCCGGTGCCATCAAGTACTTCAGTATGTTACCCCGTATTTGTCTAGATGATTCAATGCTAACAGGTCACAGCCAACGCCCAGGAGGATGATGACATCCCCAGCGATATCGAGTTTGAGGAGATGGACGAGGACGACCTGGAGGAGGAGAACCACCAGAACAAGAAGCGCAAGGCTTAGATACCTGATATGATGAGATGTAATTTTCCTTTGTTTGACCAAAAAATAGACGGCGAGAGGGTAGAGGAGTGGTTTAGAGAAGATACACACGAAGAGAGACAATGATCTTTTGCAATGCCTTGGTCATAAAGACTTGTTGGTAAAGTGAAGAGCCATTGGATGTCCACACACATACATATACCTACATGAAGCTAAAACTCAACCCCAACCATCATCGAGAAGAGAATCACCATCAAGAGGAAAAAACCACCAAAAAAAAACAGAGCTTCACTGCCTGTCTTCCTTTGCGGCACAAGCCAATGTCAGCATTGCCAAACCTCGGGGTCCGACTAGTCCGAAAAGTGGACCCCCCCTCGGCACCTCAATGATGTCAGCTCCGGCTCAAAATCCGGGGTAACCAAAAAGCCCTCCCAGGTCCGGCAGCCACCGCAAATCTGACAGGTACTAACAGATCATGCTTGACCTTTTGTTATTTGGAATTACGGTTAAAATACGTCAATGTTGCATTCATGATTCAAAGGCAGTAACCAATCTGCGTTCACCTTGTGCTTTCATCTATCCACCGCGGGAAACGATCGAATGCCGAATCGTGATACATTTGTCAGCTCACCACCCTCCCTTTTTTTGTAACTTGTCGTCACAAGACGAGCTTGTTTCGTTCGGTCTTGTGTTTGTGTATGTTTGGTCACGTATATAAACATCCATGTTGACCCCGCGTGTGATGAGAATCTGGGCTAGACCTGTAGTAGCTACATGTTCTAGATACAGTACCATGGCCACGCCTTTCAAGATTGAGATTCTTCCTAAGGATGCGGGGTTGTTGGGGTTGAAGCTTGGGAGTGAGGAGGCTTTGAAGGTTTCTGAGTTGTTGCAGAGGGATCTCGAGGTATGACCATACAAACCTGTTCAGTTTATGGCTACTCTAACAATGAAATAGCATCATCATGTCTTTTTCAATGCATCTGGATTTCATGATCATGCAAGTGTCTTGCTTTCCTTCAATATATACAACTTACCAACACATCTCAGATCGTTCATCATGTCCTCACCCTATACGGCACCGGCGCTTCCACCAAGGACATGGACATCGCCTACGACGCAAACAAAGGCTATCAACTCAAAGCCATGAAGCCCAAGCAAGAAATGGTCGACAACCTCGAGCACGGCTCCGACTGGTCGACTTATCTAGGAAAGGGCCGCAACTACGCTGCATTTTTGCGCTTCTTCCAGGATGAGATTCAGAGGATTGGCTGGCAAGAGGTTCTGAATGAGTATCTCTTCAAAAACGACGATCGTGGACGCAATTTGAAGAGTCGTTTGTTTGGAGGCCTTCTTCATCCTCTTATTCAAATGCTCTACGCTATTGAATGGGAACAACCCATGCTCGTTGCTTCAGCTCTTGCGCAAACGGCAGTTCACGAGAATAAGCTACACGACTTTCTCACCACCGCAGCAGCAAACGCAAAAGCAGACGATGCACCACCTAAGATGAGCACCATCCTTGGTCTTCTTGACGATATTCATAGTAACGAGAAGACTAAGAACAGCGCTCGCTGGAACGACTCGCAGCCCATGTTTCAAGGTGTGCTGGGTCGTGCTAGGGATGAGATGGGTGTACTTGCGAGTAGAGTGAGGGTGGGAGAGGAGGAAGTGGAGGAGAGGACGGCTGAGATGGTGCATACTGCTGCGTATATGGCTGCGGGAGCAGCTTTTCATCCTCCTCACACCCCCAAGTTTGACTTTTTCCTCATGTAAGTCGTCTCTCCAGCTCTACCACATTCATACTAACATACACAGGCACCACGTCACGTCAACCCCCTTCTTCCTCTCCCTCAACGCCAAACCCTGGATCTCAGCCTCCACCAAAGCGCAGCTCCTAGAGTACAAGATTCGCATGGATCTCCTAACCTACGCCGCCCGGGGCTGTCCAACCCTCCACGGCGACTTGCTCCGCGAGTACACTCCCAGAGATGGCAAGCTGGTAGACAAGATGGAGGATCTTCTCCCACGGATCCACAAGATTGTGGACGATGGGCACACGGTCAAGTTAGCAAGGGCATTGATATTGGCAAAGAGGACGACAGAGCCTTTTGAGGATAAGGAGTGGGTGAAGATTAAGGGGGATGACTGGTTGAGGGCTATGCATCTGTTGCTAGATGCGAATGAGAATGCTGGTGGGACTATGTGGGTTAGGGGGGCTGGCTTTGATCAAGCTTGGGATGGCATTCCAAAGGCCAGGATGTAGAATAACGAAAAGGAGACCAAGGAAACACAATCTTGTACGATATTCGTGGGTATTAGCAACCATATTTACTGTCTATTCTAAACCAACCCATTCGTCAGATCCCTCATCAGACTCCTCACCCCCATCAACAGCCATGAGCTTCACCTCTACATCCGGAGCACCCAGCGTCTTGACCGTCTTCTTCTCCTGAGCCTGGCCCAACAGGTAATCAACCATGTAGACGTTCTCATCTGCAAGTCTCCTGATTTCATCCCTCATCTTGGACACAGCCCTCGCGACGACACGTAGTTCGACATCGGCCTTTGCGCGGTTCGCAGAGAGCCAGGCGCCGTGCTTGTCGACGATGGCCTTGATCCACACGAGGCAGAACTCAATGTGCGGCGACTCTTCTGTCTGGGCGGCTACGAAGCGGAGAAGACGTGATACGTAGATGGTGGGGAGGTCAGCCACGACGAGGGAGACTTCCGTGGCCGGTGTAGCTTGGAAGACTCGCTTGATGAGGCCGGCTTCGTTGAGGCGGAAGGCCATGACTAAAGCCTTGAGGTAATCCCGCTCCGTCTCGAGGACGGCGAGGGTTGAGGCGGGGGTGATCTCCATGTTTAGATCAAAGGGGTCAAACTGGAGATCCTGGTCTAGGCTGTAGATGAGGAGACCCTCGGTGGAAGCCGCACAGAATGCCGTGCCCGTTGGAGAGAAGCCGATACCCGTGACGCGGACCTCAGGCATCTTCTTCCTTGCCGAGGGGTCACCTCCACGTTTTGAACCCGGCAGAGAGCTATCAACGCGGTCTTCACGGTCAGATGCCTCCTCATCATCCAAATCACCAGCGGGGCCAGCCTCTGTCATCAACTTGCTGTTGAGGAACTCTTGCGTGCCAGAGAGGGACAGGTTGACGCTGACGGTAAACTTCTTGAGCAGAACCATGGTGGTCACCGAGTACAAGCAAATGTACTTGCTGTTACCACCAGCCAGGAGGCAGCTGCCGTCAGTGCTGTAACGGATGGTGTTGAAGCTCTTGGTACCAGCCATGTTGGCCGCCGTCCGTCGATCCGTGAGCTTACGGCCACCAGAGACGTCTCTTCTTCCGTCCAGGCCAGAGACTTGCTCAGCATCCGTCATTGACCAGAAAGACAGTTGACCGTCTAGCGTTGAAATGGCGAGTTGCAGAGAATCTGGCCGGATAGCCATGTCGAGCACGTCGGCCTGGAGCTGCAGAGGCTCGCTGGTTTGCGTCCGGTTGAAGATGGACCAGATACGGGCTGTTCGGTCCCAGGAACCACTGACAAGAGACGAGCCGTTGGGTGCAAACGCCAGAGATGAGACGGGACCTTCGTGACCTGAGAGCTGGTCGAGTAATTGACCCGTCTGGACGGACCAGATGTGAATATCGAACGAATCGAGGGAACCAGCAGCAACGACTTCGCCGCTAGGATCAACTGCCATACACGAGAAAGACAGCCTTGTAGGCGCCGTAAAGGTTCGGAAGTTTCGATAACGAATAAGATCCCAAGCTCGAATAGAACCATCCAGACTTGATGTGAAGAGCACGTTGCCCTTTTTCGCAAACTCGCAGGCTGTGACGCCGCTGGTGTGCTCTGTAAATGTGACAATACAGAAGCCAGACTGAATATCCCAGACCTTGATCTTGCCATCGTCAGCGGTGGTGATGATGCGCTGCCCGTCAGGCGAGTAGACAAGCGAATTCATCGAATCGAAATGTCCTTGTTGCTTGAGGATATAAGACTCGGATTGCCATTCCCACACCAGCAATTGACCCAACTTGGAAGCACCAAATGCCAGCCACTCGCCGCTCTTGTTGATAGTAACAAAGTCGATATCGTTCTGAGAGATGCTCAGCTTGTGGATGTTGTTAAAGTCAGGCATCTCGTAAAGTCCAAATAGACCATTCGAGAATCCAGCAACCAAAAGGTTAGTCTCCGCATGGAAAGAAGCGCATCGCACATGAGCGCTTCCCTGCATGAAGAAATGCTTCTGAACGATGCGCCATTGCATATCGGAATCGTCGTCTTCGTCCATCTTGTCATCTTCCGCGATGCGGTTGATGGGCTTCACATATTGCCAGTCAAAGACGGCGCCATCCTTGCTGACGGTGTAAATGGTTTCTTGGTTCTCGGAGAACCAGGCGCCAATCACAGACTGCTTGTGGCCCGAGAGAACCGTGGGAGTGAAGCCCTCCTCAGGGTTCAAGCTCCATATCCGAGCCGTAAGATCCTTAGACGTTGTGAGGAAGAATCGAGAGTCGCTCGACCACTCAATGTGCGTCACAGTATCGAAATGTCCGGTGTGTCTATGGTGTCGAACAAAGGGAGCGAATTCGAGCTCGCCATCCTCGGAGGTGTCAGGTGTAGAGGGCACATGCCAGACCTCGATCTTGCGTCCAAGCCCCACGGCGAAATGTCGACCCGATGGCGAAAATGAAAGCGCTGTGACAGATGATCGGAACGAGAAGTGGTATATAGAGATGCGACGAGGCACATTGGTCAGGATTGCATGGCCATCTTCGTCAACGGAGAGGAGCAGGTTGCCGCGGGGTGTAAGTCCAATTCGGGCAATGTTCTTGCGGTGCGCGAAGGGGAGGGTGTATGACTTGTTCCTGTAATAGAGGAGTCAGCCAGGTTCCAAAACCAGTATATGCGATCCAGGTAGAGACAACTTACTCTACCAAGTTAAACACAGTGACCCTGTTGCCGACAGGCGAGAAGAGGTGAGTGCCATCTGGGCTGTACAGCAGGTTGCCCTGGCAGTAAACAGTGCCCAGCAAGTTCGAGAACTACACTACCATGTCAGTAATAGTCTCAAACAACATCAATTAAGAGCAATCCCACCTTGAAGTCGGTCTTCATTGTTATCTGTAAGCCAAGGCCATGATGCTGCTGAGCTTGAAGTCGCACGCCGCCAAAAAATCAACTTGCGCCTTATCGATAAGAGCCAAAATTTTTGGGCTGTCGCTAGAGACCGGCGGGAAATTAATCCGAGGCGCCTGTCATTTCGCAACGCTGATTAGACTAGTCCACATCCAGTAAGATCACCCATTCCCCTGTGGCTGAACACGGGTTCCCGTGGCTGGGGCGCACTATCTACCGTCTAATTGGCCAAAGCTTCAAGAAAGGGGACCGTGGCTGTTTCTCAGGCCCCTTGACAACAAACCTCTGACCCCAAGAACCCCTGTTGTTTGGGCTTGTTTGGCATCTTCCCTTGCTGCCCCGTGTCCACTAGCCACCCATTTCAGCACTGTCCACTCACCGTCCACACGGTCGCAGCCAACCAGAGGCAGGAGCCCCCCCCTAAAGCGACTCCTTCCCAAATGCCCAGGGGGGGAAACTGGAAAGGGCAGGAAATTCGTTCCCCTGAAGCACGAGCTCTCCCCCAAACCTCCACCTTGCACTCGTTCGACCTTCATCGCGATATCGCCGTCGGCCGTCGTCTTTCCATTGCCTCCGCCTGCTCGCCGTGCTTCTCGCTTCGACGTCCCGTTACGACCTGTTCCTCGCCGTTTTTACCGCTGCAACTTTAGAGTAAACCACGTCCAAGATGGCTACAGCTGCTGAGAACGCCTCACCGATTGGCATTGCCAATCTCCCCAACCAGCGACACAAGATTGTCGCGAAGCGTGGTGCTAGCTTCACCATCATGGTACGCGTCTACAGGATACTACTTGTCCATCGAGAGTTGCTGCCGTGTCTGGATAGAGCTATCTCGTGGGCTTCATCTTTCTCATACTGACCGCATCATGTCTAGGTTGCTGGCGAGTCTGGTCTCGGCAAGACTACCTTCATCAACACCCTCTTCTCCACCACCATCAAGAACTATGCCGACCACAAGCGCCGCCACCAGAAGCAGGTTGACAAGACCGTCGAGATCGAGATCACCAAGGCCGAGCTCGAGGAGAAGTTCTTCAAGGGTACTGCGCCCGTCACACAACACCTCTGACCGACACTCGCTAACACTGCTTGCTCCCAGTCCGACTGACCGTTATCGACACCCCTGGCTTCGGCGACTATGTCAACAACCGCGACTCTTGGATGCCCATCATCGAGTTCCTTGACGACCAGCACGAGTCTTACATGCTTCAGGAGCAGCAGCCCCGTCGTCAGGACAAGATTGATCTCCGTGTCCATGCTTGCCTGTACTTCATCCGCCCTACTGGCCACACCCTCAAGCCCCTCGACATTGAGGTCATGAAGCGCCTTTGCTCGCGCGTCAACCTGATCCCCGTCATCGCCAAGGCCGATACCCTCAGCCCTGCCGACCTGGCCAAGTTCAAGCAGAGAGTAAGTAGACCGCGATTTGCATTGATCGCCCCCACTAATTAGATTGCAGATTGTCTCTGTCATTGAGGCCCAGAACATCAAGATCTACCAGCCCCCGATCGAGGAGGACGATGAGGCCGCTGCTCAGCACGCTCGCAGCCTCATGGCCGCCATGCCTTTCGCCGTCATCGGTTCCGAGAAGGACGTCAAGACTGGCGACGGCCGTATCGTCAAGGGTCGCCAGTACTCTTGGGGTGTTGCCGAGGTTGAGAACGAGGACCACTGCGACTTCAAGAAGCTCCGCTCCATCCTGATCCGAACTCACATGCTCGACCTCATTCACACCACTGAGGAGCTGCACTACGAGGCCTACCGCGCTCAGCAGATGGAGACTCGCAAGTTCGGTGAGGCCCGACCCCGAAAGCTCGACAACCCCAAGTTCAAGGAGGAGGAGGAGGCCCTCCGAAAGCGCTTCACCGAGCAGGTCAAGATCGAGGAGCAGCGCTTCCGACAATGGGAGCAGAAGCTCATCTCGGAGCGCGACCGCCTCAACAAGGATCTCGAGCAGACCCACGCTCAGATCAAGCAGCTCGAGGCCGAGCTGGAGTCTATGCAGGGCAGCGCTGTCCGCAGCCACGGCCGCCGCTAAGCGCAACCTGGCAGATCGTTATGCGTGCATGCGTGGCTGCAGTTGGACAGTCGTTTTTTCATGCTTCTTTTATTTGTGGCTCCAGTTTGGGGTTTGGAGTTGAAAATGAAAGGTCCGAGAAATACCACACGAAGAGGAAAGGGGGAGACCGAGTTCATGGATATACCTGACCTACTCGCTCTTCCTACGGAGACAAGGGGGAGTAGCCTTGCTGGGACTGTTTTCATGGCCACGGCATGGCTGTGTAGGAGTTATGATTCCCTCCCCATGATTTTGTTTGTCCCTTGGTTGCGCCGGTAGCTCACGCCAGAAGTACGAGACCCCCTTTGAGCGAACAAGACGTATGGAGAATGCCTTGATAGTCTTGCCTTTTTTATTACACCTTTTTACTAGAGCCCTTTCTCTGAGCTAAGCACATTTTAGTCCCCATGTAATTTCAGTCACAGCCTTTTATGATACCAATTTATAGGTTGTCCAATGTTGAATATTGCGTGTGCGCCTTGAACTGTTATCTTGACCTGTGAACTCTGTCACGAGTATGTCCTTTGCCTGTTGGAACTGATGCAAACCCCATAACCATTCAACTCCGTGCTGAACCCCAAATATTAATCCAAGAGATCGAAATCAAATACCGTTGCCCCAAGATACTAACACCTCTCATGATCGCCTCATATTGCACGCCAGTATACTCTAATAAGCCATCAAGTTCAATCCCCCGTCACATGTCACAAAGCATCCATGCTAGCACGCGTTGTGAGCTGCTCATTCTTGTTGCCCAGACGTGAAATCTGTAGGAACACGTCAACCCCGTAACCTTCCAGGCTGTGTAAGTCAAGACTACCAGCCCAGTATTCAGCATAGACACGGCTCAGGGGCAATCCCATGCCTAGGCGCAGATTAGGTGGCCGGCTGGTGAGCGAAGAGAGGGAACTCTGATATGGCGGGGCCTTGAGGTCTGCGCGACCTAGTTCCTCCTCGACGTGGAGTTCCTGCATGGTTGCAGCCATCTTGGGCACCTGGGCGAGATTCTCAAGGCGTCTCTGACTTTGTGGTCCCTTGCTGAAAGACCAAAGGTAAGGGAGCTCCGCCCGTGGGATGCCGCCACCACGGTCACAGATGCGGATGATGACGTGCTGGTGGTTCTCGCAGATGGTGATTTCGACAGGGTGCGGTTTCACAGAGTTAGGGTCGGCATGTATCTGCTGATGTCGGTCGATGACTGCTTGGACCGAGTTTCGGAGCAATTCACCGATGATGTACTCGAGGTGACTTAGAATATAGGGGAACGACGCGTCAAGGTAGCCCTCAACCTTGATCTCGGGGATTTGAACGCAAGGGCCGTTGGTCGTTCGAGCCAGGGCTCTAACGGCTTTTGAGCAGCGCTCGATGACGTCTTTTGCATAGCACTTTATAAAAACCTCGCCGATAAAGTCCGATTCGGATAGCTTGGCGCCAGGGGAGAAGTTGGGGGAGTTGTAGGTCTCGGTTAGGGATAAGTGCTGTTCAGCGATGACTCGTCTTGAGATGCGCTGCCCTCATGGTTAGTAGCTGTTAATGTAGGTTGGTAGTTGAGCCTCACAGATCTGAGAATAGTATTCATAAACTTGTCGAGATCATTGGGGTCCATGAGCCCGCCGCACTCGAGAATCCCCATAGAAAGCTTTGGTATGACAGTCAAGTGGCTCTTGAGGTTCTGGCTTATAATATCGCACATCTTGTCGTTGTCCTCCAGTGTCTTGACCTCTTTGATCTTGCGAAATGTGTCAAAGGCATTGTAGTAGAGATCATATACAGCCTTCATATGGGGATTCGTGACGACGACCCAGGGCAGGCGCTGCATATCCCGGAGGCGATGTGCGATACTGTGATCGCATGCGTCAGTTTTCAAACGTCGAGATGATGACGGTTGACGACTCACCGGATGGGCAATTCGGTGCGGACATAGTTGGCAGAGCTGATGAGACGAGATTCTGTAAGGGATCGACCAAATACCATGAGCTGGCGAAGACTAATAGGGCGAGCTTCCTTTGCGACCCATCTAAAGAGCATCATGGGTTAGCATCGGCTCAATCGAGTATTGAAGGAAACGCACTCGTCGAGGATGGCAACGGGGCGCCATGAGGAATTGTTTGGAGCGCGCGCTTGGGCTGTCGAGAACAAGGCGTGAGAGGTTCTGAAAAGGGCGCCCGGATGTGTCAGTCTGCATCGCCTGCTCTGTCGCAGGGCGATGGATGGCATCTCGTCGGAGGTCGCATACGTCGCGGAGTCGGGTTCAAAGTGCAGGAGATACGGTCGCGTGAGGGGTTCGAAATCGATGAAACTGCAAAGAGAGGAGCTACCCCGGTTGGAAGATGAGAGGTTGGAGTTTTCTACTGCATGTGCCGCCTCGGGCAGAAAGCTGGATGGGCAGGCAGGGCACAAGGTAGCAGATGGTGTGGTGTGTGGGTGACTCGGTGCCTCGATTCTTTACCCCACATTGGCGATACCGGCCGCTCGCCCGCGTTCCCGCATCTGGGGGGTTGCATGTGCCTGCCGGTTGCGGCCCATACATTACCTACCTAGGTAGACAGGATGAAAAGTTTGTAGAGGTAAATTAAAAACGGGATGCTATAATTGTGTGACTAGCTGGGGTTGCGGCTTGTGCAACTGATTATGCATGATTCTTGAGTTTGTCGGGCGGCTTGCTTGTTGTTGTGTGGCGTTTGCTTGTGGTGGAAAAGCTGTCAGGAGCTTCTAATGTTTCCAGGTTGTCAAGCTGTACTGCACACATAAGCAACCCAGTCATACAAGAGTGTGTGTGTAGTGTTTGTCAAGATTCCCTGCATCACAAGTTCTGATGATAGAAATTTTTTCTTGAGAACGAAGGTCTAGTTCTGTCAAATCTTTAAACTACCTAAACTCAGGTGTTCAGACCATGCTCAAGGGCATGGAGCTATGGCAGCTACCGGAGCTTGTGCCAGGATGATGCTTCTGCTAGGGGACATGCAAGACAGCGCTGGCCACAGCTAGAAATAGAAGCTAAACAAATACTCGCAGTAATTGCTTCTCCGTTGTTAAGTATTGCATATATACATAGACATCCGGTACTCACTCTACTATGTGTCTTTTCGATATCGTCAGACTAATAGAACGTTTGCTGTCCATGCCTCCCAGCTCGAGCTCTATAGCGAGCTCAATACTGCCCATGCTCTGCTCAGCTCCTCCACAACAATACTACCTATCTGCACAACTCACTGACAATAGCAGGATCCAGTTCCTTGCGTCAGACCGCTTCTTTTAGTCAACTAACCTCATCACATGTCATGAGCAAGGCGATCCTAGATAGTGAGGCATGGTGCGTGCCTGTCTGACATTGCCTTAGCTTCGCATTTGCCTGGTATTTGGTGAAAGGCTGGCAACGTCATTGGCGGGGTGATCCGATGACGCTTCTTTGGGATAAGGATGTACTTGTGAATATGTGAGGTTGTAGGCAAGGATGTAAGTCCCTCTCTAGTACCACTGTCGCCTCAGCCTGGATCCCTCAGGCTTCGCACAACTCTTTGTTCCCGCCTTGAGGATTGATTATCAGCTTGGGCCTATCGATACCAAGACGTCTCACTCTCCTCCTCACATAATTATCCCCATATCTCGACGACGCGATACAGCTTCTCTGTTTAGACGAGAAGAGATTTAGGCCTTTGGGGGGCTTAGAACTGTGTGGGTTTCAGCCATTGTCTATCGCCCTTTTACTGACCTAACCGACCGCTCTCTTTTTTTCCCTCTTTGCAGTCCAGTCCATTCGACGAGTCGAGTTCCTCATTCCTCCTGTCATTGCTGCATTGACCTTGACCTGGCAGGCCTACCTACGTTACGTTACCCACATCATAGCTCACTCTTTTTTTCCTGTTTTACTTTGGAGTATTCATACATATTTTACCTACCTACCTACCTCCAACCTCGGACCCCGTCCGTCTACGTCGATACCTATCTAGGTATACGTCCGCTTCTGACATCTGCCGTGTCTTCCGCTTCTCGCCTCGACATTGTCGAGCTGCTGTCGACGAGACGCCTAACTGACTGTCGCCACGCCCGCCCGCGCGTCGTCGCCAGTTGGACGGACTAGCATCTCGTGAGATCACCATCACCTGCGTTTGTCTTCGGCCGCCCTATCACCGGAAACTCGAGTTGCCTCATCCTGCATAACCACGCCGCCGTTCCTGCCGCTCCGGTCGGCTGCCTTGCACTGTCAAAATGGTACGTCGTTGCCCGTCCGTCCCCGTGCATCCTGCCGTGAATTGGCACTGCTCCTCCTCGTACTGCCTGCACTGCAGCCCTGTTTGCCTAGGTTGGCTTGCCGTGTCTTTTGTTTCCCTTTGCTGTTTCCTTCTTTCTTTCATTTCTGTCTTCCAACTCAAACTCGTGACTTCTTGCATCATCCTCCCACTGCTCATCTCCCAGCTGCATCCTGTCCCCCATCAGTCGACCTTCAAAATCGCGAGCTTCCTCTAGCAGTACTCGTTAATTCCCACCACCTTCGACCCGACATCACATCACTTGCCCCTCACCACCCGCGCTACTGGACCCCCCAGTCCCTCCGAATGCCGACATCATGGCCTCAAATCGTCGCGAGCTGCCGCATCACATCAGGCCCTTAGCTGACCGTCGCAATCTCCCACAGACTCACGATGTCCATTCCCCGAACGACATGGTCATGGACACGGACGATTACATCAGCGTCGCCAACGAGCCCGAGAACGTCGCCATCATTAACCCTGACAGTCTCGAGCATGGCGAAGCCGATCAGCTGCAAGATCTCCCCATGGCCAACGACCGTGCGTATCCCCGTCAATATGCCCTACCGATGCCTACACCTGCCGTGTCCCCCTACAGATTGCGTCGACCGCGATACCGCCACTTTCAGGCGATGCCGTCCTTTCCAAGCTCCCCACGCTAACCGTCATCATGGCTTTAGACGAGGCGATGAAGGAGATCTGCCTCCCCCCGTTGATCGATGAACCCAAGATCCTCGGAGACTACAACAATACCTGGACTGTCGAGAACTGGCGCACGCTGAGCAAGAAGGAGCATGGGCCTATTTTCCAGGCTGGCGGCTTCCCATGGTGCGTCTGACTTGTTTCCGACGCTGCCGTTTGCCTAGACGCTGACACTCGCATTCACACTATAGGCGCATTTTGCTCTTTCCCCACGGAAACAATATAGATCAGTGCTCCATCTACCTTGAGCATGGTTTCGAAGCCGATAGCGTTCCCGAGAATTGGAGCTGTTGTGTGCAGTTCGCCCTTGTGCTATGGAACCCGAACGACCCAAGCCTATACGTCCACCATGCTGCCCACCATCGGTTCACTAAAGATGAGGGCGACTGGGGCTTCACCCGCTTCGTCGAGCATCGGCGCATGTTTAACGTACCATGGGAGGGTGGTAGCCGGCCGCTCTGCGAAAACGACACGGCCAACATCACTGCCTATCTTCGCCTAGTCGACGATGAGACGGGTGTGCTGTGGCACAACTTTATCAACTACGACTCTAAGAAGGAGACGGGCTATGTTGGACTCAAGAACCAGGGAGCCACCTGCTACCTCAACTCGTTATTGCAGTCTCTGTACTTTACAAACAAGTTTCGAAAGGTTGGCTCTTGAGCTTGTCTCGCTTTCCTCCGTTTTGTTAACCTGCCTAGGCCATCTACGGAATCCCCACCGAGAACGACCCGAGCATGCACAACAGCACATATACTCTACAACGACTATTTTACCAACTACAGACCTCTGACCAGGCGGTGGGGACCAACGAGCTCACAAAATCATTCGGCTGGGATACCCGACACATCTTCGAGCAACAGGATGTCCAAGAATTCTCCCGCAAACTCATGGAGAGAATGGAGGAGAAGATGAAGGGAACCGAAGCCGAGAATGTCTTGCCTGGGATGTTCAGCGGCAAGATCAAGACTTACATTTCGTGCATCAACGTCGACTACGAATCCAGTCGTATCGAGGACTTCTGGGACATCCAACTGAACGTCAGCGGTAACAAGAACCTCCTCGAGAGCTTCCAGGACTATATCCAGGTGGAGAAAATGGATGGCGAGAACCAGTACTTTGCCGGCGACGAGCACAAACTTCAGGATGCCAACAAGGGTGTTATTTTCACCAGCTTCCCCGATGTCCTGCACCTGCAACTGAAGCGGTTCGAATATGACATTCAGCGCGACATGATGATGAAGATCAACGACCGATACGAATTCCCCGAAGTGTTCGACGCCGCGCCGTATTTGTCCGAAGACGCTGACAAGTCCGTCCCGTGGACGTATCAGCTTCACAGTGTCCTGGTTCACAGCGGTGACCTTAACGCAGGCCACTACTATGCGTTCCTGAAGCCCGAGCAGGATGGCTGGTTTTACAAGTACGATGATGATAAGGTGACCAAGGCCACGCTGCGAGAGGTGATGGAGGAGAACTTTGGTGGCGAGTATCGAACGGCCAACGGCTATCAACGCGCCCCCCTGCAGAAGAAGGTCCCGATCATGCGCCAAAACAGCGCGTACATGTTGGTATACATCCGCCAGTCGCGCATAGACGATATCCTCTGTCCAGTTACCAAGGACGACATCCCGCTTCACCTCAGTAAGTCCCACAGGGTGTCTCTTGTATCTCGTCTTGCTAACTTAGCAAGAACAAAAATTTGAGGAGGAAACGGCCCAACGTGAGGCCAGAAAGAAGGAGCAAAGAGAGGCGCATCTGTACATCTGGGCCAAGGTGATCACCGACAAGTCTTTCCAACAGTTTAGTGGAACCGATCTGTGCCAATTCGATGCGAATCCCGACGTGGATCCAGCTGCGCCAAGCTACTACCGGGTTCGCAAAGCAATGACCATGGAAGAATTCGTCGAGCAAGTCGCAGCAGACATGGGCGAAGATCCACGCAGGGTGCGGTTGTGGCTCATGGTGAATCGACAAAACAAGACAATCCGCCCCGACCAGCCGATCATGGACCTACGACCTACGGTAGATGAGACCTACTCTCGATCAGCCGCTCACCGGGATTCTAGCCTGCGCGTGTGGGCCGAGGTTGCTGAGGAAGTCAATGCAGACGGTGAGGCAATCTGGCCTTCATACCAGAGCCAGCCAAACGGCGTGATTATGAAGAACGAGGTCATCTTGCTTCTGTTGAAGCACTTTGACATTGAGACCCAATCTCTAAGGGGCGTTGGCCACGTCTACATCTCCAAGGAGAAGAAGGTAGAGGAGCTTGTCCCTCTTATCATGAAGAAGATGGGTTGGGGAGACAAGCTGCCAGCTGACGAGAAACTTTCCCTCTGGGAGGTAAGATATTCTTCTGATCCATGTAGGGGCCTGGCATCTGACTGCTACTAGGAAATCAAACCGACCATGATCGAGCCTTTGAAGCCTAAGCAGTCTTTGAAGGTTGCGGAATTGCAGGACGGAGACATCATTTGCTTCCAGCGTAGCACAGAGCGCAAGGCCAGTCTGGAGAAGCGCTCTGGCGACAAGCCGATGCAAGAAGCGTATGTCATGGCGTCGATTTATATGAGCAACTCACTAATATTTCACCAGGGTCAACACCTCCGAGCACTTTGAGGACGCGCGCGAGTATTACGATTTCCTTGAGCATAAGCGAACTGTCAAGTTCCATCCTCACCCTACCCGGTGTGACCAGACTCAATACCCTCCTTTCGAGTTGGTGCTCAACTCTAAGATTACGTACGACACGCTCTCGGAACGGGTTGGAGCGCATCTGAGTGTGCAACCCACTCATATTCGGTTCTGGACTGTGAACGCGTCGACCCAGAATCCTAAGACGCCTGTGAGACGAGGAGCAAACCCAACGCTGCGACAGATTCTGAACCCGATGGGCTCAACGGCGCTCAACTCAACCCAACGGAACGACGCGTTTTACTTTGAGGTGCTTGAGATGAGTCTCGCTGAGCTGGACACCAAGAAGAGCATCAAGGTGATCTGGCTGAGCGAGGGGATCACCAAGGAGGTAAGAAGGCGTGTGGCGTTAAGGTATCCGGATATTGGCTGACAACTTGTGCAGGATCAATACGATCTCCTTGTCCCCAAGACGGGTACAGTCGATGACGTGGTAGAGGCATTGATCAAGAAGGCGCAGCTGCCGAGCGAGGCTGAGGCTGGTAGAATACGGGTGTACGAGACCAGCTCGAACCGATTTTACCGAGAGCCGCTCCGCGAGCATCCTGTCATGAACCTCAACGAGTACGCGCAGATCTATGCCGAGCGTGTTCCTCAGGAGGAGGCGAACGCCGATGAGAGCCACTTTATCCAGGTTTTCCACTTCCAGAACGACGTGAGCAGAGTTCATGGTGTACCTTTCAAGTTCTTGGTCATTGAGGTAAGATTTCTGGCTCGAGAAGGAAAGGCGCGAGGCTAATAGTATTGCGTAGGACGAAAAGTTTGCCGACACAAAGAAGCGATTGGAGAAGCGAACTGGCATCAAGGGCAAGAGCTTTGAGAAGATCAAGATCGCAGTGGTGCGACGATCCAACTACTCGAAACCACAATATCTCAATGATGGTATGTCTCGCAAACCAATGTTCGTTTACATGACTAACTAGAGACAGACGACGTATTATCATCCTTTATACAAGGGGAGGATGACTACCTCGGGTTCGACCATGTAGACAGGACAAGGACGCTGAGGAACGGCGTTGGGGACCTGTTTCTTCGATAAAGGAGGCGAGGAACGGAGACAGGCTTCAGGCACGACACGGCGTATCTAGCATATCTGCCAACTTGGTGTCTAGCGGCATCAGGCACGTCTGCGGCGACAGACGCGGCATTTTCTCTTCGGTTGGGCCACAGACACGAAGAAGGCAAAGGAAAGAGATGAGTGGACCATGTCGACTCACGAAACATGAAGTAGTAGGAACGACGGATGAGACAAGGGGGGAGCGAGTGATGAGCACGACATACGGTTTTATTATTACTGTTGATCCTATGAGCCGGTTCATGGCTTGTGAAGTTTAGTTGTGTATGCAGCAATTGGCTAGACGCCGCTGGATTATACCCAGCTCGTGGACAACGAGTAGTTATCCCGAGTCGTCTGAGGGGAAAACTAGTGTTGGTCTATCTCGGTTCCCTTGATTAGGTTGAGTGCTTGTACGATAAGGCCAGCTCTGAGGTCAGTTGTTGACAACCCCTAGATATCATCTGGTCCAGTCAAGTATTGCATTTAAGGTCTGAGATAAGATGAGAGACAGGCGAGTTGGGTAGGTATACATAAGTGTCGTATCATTTCGTGCCTCTAAAAATTGATATCATCTAATACAAAACGCTGGTCTAATAAATACAACGAATCTCTCCATTACGATGCCGCCGCCGCAGCAGCAGCAGAGGATGAACTGGCACTGCTGGCAGCACCCGCAGTTGCCATGTCTCGCATAGCCTTTTGCCAGATTGCCATACAGCTCATGACAACCATCAAAGCCCAAGCTGTGCCGAGCTCGCCAGTAAGGCCACTGCCTCTGAACTGGAGCTCTCCCACGCCAGAGATCTTCCAGCAGCTGCTTCCCGCCCACACGGCGACAATCTCCTTACCGTCGCTGGTGAAACCGTCTCTGTCATCAGGAATCTCCTCGTCGCTTGAGTAGTCCTCTTCCTTGTTGCTTCCTAGTCGGACGAGCTTCCAGCCCCATCTTGACTGGCCGACGCTCTTGACTTCGCTGCCGTGAGAGCGACGCCATTCGAATCGTTCAACATGTCGTTCGGCACCTTGACCGACTTGAATACCGAACCACCATCTTCCCTTTCTTCCAGAAGGACGGCGCAGGATCTCTAAACCGCCATCAAAGTCGGACCCGGGTAGTGGGGGTAGTGTGATGGAGTAGTCTGAGCTTCTACACACACGGTCCCTCGACCCGCTTGCGAGAGGTGTAGAATCTGTGCTAGGTCCATTGTGCAGGATAATGTCTCCGTACCAGCCCTTGGGGAGGCTGACGGAGTATGTAGGGGCAGCGTCGGGCTCGCCTAGGTTGAGAGAGACGCTGGTCCAGCAGACGAGTTTTGACCAGGTGTTTTGGTATGTTGCGCGGATGACTGGGGGGACGCCCTTTTGTTGGCCCTCGGGGGACATTTGGGGAGCGATGCCGGGTTTTGACTCTGAGTTGCCCATGGTGGATGTGTTTGTGGTGTAAGTCTTGGTGATGTTGGTAGTGATGTTGGTGTTACTGGTGATGTTGTTGTTGGCGATAGTTGTTTGGGCCAAGAATAAGTAAGATTGTATAATGGCAAAAATGTTAAAAGACTGTTTTGCTTGGTTGTTTTTAATCCTCATCTTTAACGTCTTCCTCATCAACTTATATACTCGAGAGCCTTGAAGCCGCAATATGCCTCTGACGAAGTTGGAGCGCTCCATCTGCCTTGACACGGAAATGATCGACAACCGGACAACACCGCCAACACCAATCGTGGCTTTTTCGCCAATAACCTCGCCACCAACAAGGATAGACATTATGACGTTGCAGAGAATGCAAGTATTCGTTCATAGGCGCTGGGTTTGCTCTCGTTACGGTTTAGAGGGCTGATCTTTGGACTAGGTAGGGTGTGATTTACGGCTGGGATTCAGTGTTTGTAGATTAGGGCTTGAGTAGGGGACCATGGTTTTTGTAGAGTTTGCTTCCTTTGGAGCTTGGGTGTTTTTTTTTTTTTTCCTTTTCTTTTTTTTAAGCATAAGTTTGTTATCGTGGTTCTTTGATGAAGGGTTGAACTTGGGAGAGATGACGGATCTCAATGTCGTAATCTCGCCAAGTACAATGTCGGTTAGCAATAGCTAGATATCTTTCCAAGTGCGATCCTCTAGATTTCATAAATACACGGTGAACTTTGCTTGAGGCCTTGCTGGAAAGAGAGTCAATTGGCTTGCGACTTCGCCTAGGATGGCTACCTATAGTACATGATACATAGCCCACCTCGGCCACTGGCACTCAAGGGTAGCACCTCTTCATGCTTGCGGGTTAGCACTTCCGCAAACATGGTCTAATATTCTACTCAATAGACGGCATCGACTTTGTAGGTTTTCTCCATCTTAGAATTAATTGCTCAAGTTACCATCCATGAGCGTATTTGCCTTTTTCTTGCCCATGGATTTCCGACAAACACAAGCACAAATATGGGTGCTGGTTGTGCTACCCTACGGCGACAGACAGCGGACGGATGGATACGGGACAAATACAAACTGTGGCGAAATTATGCTAGCTTCTATGTGTTAATGGGTCTTGTTCACATTCTAGACGGAGGCAGCGGTGATGGCAATAATGGTTCTTGTTGGGAGATGTAATGAATGATTCAACATTGGAGGTTCTACAACTCCTGTTCCGAGACTGACGCTTCGTTAGCATGAATTCCATCTACATCAGCATCAGAGATGATCGAAAAGCTCCATATTAGATCAAAAGCAGTTATTCTAACTTGTTTTAAAATCACTGCTATCCGTCATGGCATCAAACTAAGTCACCATCTTTGATTTGCTACACTGTGTATATGGCCAAGGAGCAGACATCGGGCATACCGACTCTTCTCTCATCTCGGAATTACCATTACCTTGTCTTATAGTAGCATAAAATAGAACTTGATATCATAATAAGTTTGCAAAATGATACCTTTATAGCATGGTAAATATTTGTATCCTTTATATGCCACCCCCTCTGGTTTGCTCTCTATGTTTTCGTGGACTGTTTGTAGGCCAGCGTAACTCTACAGACAAACAAACACCAGAAGCCGCCAGTAGCAGCGAATATGCTTGTCTTGATCCCCTCATCATCACATATAAATATATGGCCTCTCCCCATACTGATGGGATTTTTACCTACTTCTTCCACATGGCCTCTCGCCCGCCTTATAGTATAATAGACGGCTAGGGGCGAACCAGACCTGGACCAGTGTCATGCCAGAGTCCGTGCTGCACTCTTCAAGCCTGGGTATCCCAACGACCAATGACCGAGGCACTTGATCCTGTGTCATCACCTATCACCCTTCAACTTCGTATATACTTCCTGAACATACCCTCCATCGGAGGCGCACTGGTCAACTCTATCATAGGAGATGGGTCGAATCTCTCCTTCTCTTGCGGGGTCTACTATGAGATCAAGATATGGCTCCTTAGGCTAAGAGGCATACTTGGCAAGAGGCGCTCGTGGCAGAACATTTACCTTGTGATCCACCAGATCAAGCAGGTGGACGACAACCACAAGATTTCAACCCTTGCGGGATATCTCTTCATATATATCGGCTCTCGACCTGGCTTGAAGCCGGAGCACTTATTGCTGTTCTATCTGGCGGAGTCTATGAGCAAGTCGACTGATAGGATTCAACGACCAACCATCCTAGATGATGCCGTGGCTGTGCCCACCAAGCTCTCCTCCGAATCCTTCAGAATGCGACATCTGTGGAATCATGTCTCCAACAGGAGATATGCGGTTTCCTCGGGTTGCACTGCAAGAGACTTGAACGATCGGGGTTGTTTCTGCTCTCTCCAAATGTTCAACTATATATTGCCCACCGAGCTGCAAAGACTATATCATAGGAGGGCTTTGCGAGGTGTCATTCTCCGACGCGATGTTGTTCGAGGTTACAAGGGCTGCAGAGACTCTCCGGCATCCATTCAACCAGCAACCACCTATATAGGAGCCGACGCCTCCTAAACTGTTGATCGGGTTCAGTCGCTGCTCTAATCAGACCACTGTCGGCCATAGCAGCACATGCTTGTTTTTCGATGAGTTCTGTTTCGAACGACGAAGGGCGAACTATCAAACCCCCCTTCGATCAGTTTTCCGTCGGATAGTCAGACCTGTCTTGTGTTTTCTCCCCGGCTTGCTGCAACCCAGCTACCGAAAGGAGGCAAACTGATGCGAGAGGGTTCTATAATGCATCCGTATATACCGGCTGGCACACCCACGGATGAATTGAAGGGAGGTGGAACGAGCTACCAATGTTTGTCGCGCCCCCTTTCGCCCAGAGACTCTTGACTGCGTTCTCAAAGATGTTCCTGACGCCGTTCGGCGTGGTACTGTCGAATGGACGAGAAAACGATGCAGGACAGTCCATTCTCGAGCAAGGGCAATTTGAGTCGATTCTGGCCACCATGCCGCGTCTACGGCACCTGATGATCGCAGCCCTTGGAATGACTGTGGCTCATCGACATCCATTGAAGCGCATGCAATTACACCACTTCGACTCGACAAATCTTTGTCGCGAACATTTATGAGAGGCGAATATTTATACAACAAAATCGATGAAAGTGCCCAAGAGGCTTTCATATCCGCGAGAGGTTTTTTTCCCCAACGGCCCGGGGCGGACAGCCTAGCAGGTGCAGAGGCTGCAGCTAAGTGCGAAGAAAAATGAAACCTATTGGAGATGGGTATCTCAGGGATAATTGGGGAACTGGATAAGTGAATTCAACAACAAGTCTGGAAATGAACTCGTTGCGAATGGGATCTTAAGCTGGGTGACATTCTAGACAGGGAGAAAATAGACCAAGATGGCACGATTAGTGAATCTTTGGCTCTATAACTATTATTTGGGCTCGGTTCTATAGCTTGCTTCTCACTCAGGCCTCACAAGTGCCTTAAAGCTAAGAGAGGAACTGACAGACTATGTATGAAGGCAACAAGATGCGAATCGGCATTATGGTTAGCTGTAGTGTCTGTCGTCATGCAATTTTGTACTTAATACAAGACCTATCGATAGATATCCGAGTAAAGCGAATCCCAAGTTTCCCAAGTCCATATCCCTTACAAAGGGGTCTCCTGTCCCAACTCCAATACCATTATTATACATGAGGGGAATCCCAGTTTCAATCCCAAATCCCAATGCTTTTTCTTCACTCACCAGTCAAGTCAATGACATCAATGTCCTCAGAGAATTTGCGCTTCTCCCCAATAGCAGGTGCTCGCGAGGACCCAGCCTGAACAGCTTGAGGCGTCTCTGCCAGCGGCTGCCGCGCACTCCCAGCAGCCAGGATACGATCCATATTTGTGATAGCCGTGTACTCATCCCCAAGTAGCTTCTTAAGTCTGTCCTGGTCGAAACGAACCAGCTCCTTGGTGGCCTCTGTGCGACGGGTCGTCCAGCTCTGCAGCCGCTGCGCAATCTGTCTAAATGTCTTTGTCACGACAAGAGTCTGAGGAGATCCCCTACGCTCCGTCGTGTGAGTGCAGTCGATATTTGCGCCGTCGAGCGCTGAGTGAAGGTGACCACGTCGTTGCTTGTTGACCGGGAAGCGTCCGACTTCACGAGAACGATCGACAAGGAACTCGTTTAGACGACTGCAGTCGTCACAGTTGCAATGAACTCTGGGTCGTACCAAGCTTCTGTTGTAGGTGGGTTCTCGACCTACGTACTTGTCGAGATAGGCTTTGAGAAATGTGGTGAAGAGTTTCTGGTAGCCTGACAACTCGGCCGGCGACATGGTGGAATAATCCAGAGTCGCGTCAACTTTGCGTAGGAAGGGGATCCATAGGTGAGGAAGCTCAGTGCCTTTAATACCAGCACAATCGGAGGTAAGCTTGGCAACGAAAGACGCGACGAGGTTATCAGCCTCCGTGTCAGCCTTTATCAAGCCCCTAAACAGGGTCGATAGCTCACGAATATTGGCGCTCAAAGAGAGATCACGACGAAAGTGGTCTAACGAGCCGCCGTAGCGTGCCTTTTTCACCGACTCGTCAAGTGAATGATGGCTCTGTGCCTTTGTGAAGTCGACCGAGGCGATCATGGATTTGGCGATGGATCGGTATAGTTGCAGGGAGCCCTCCAGAGGTAGCTTGCCGTTACTTGCCTTGTCCATCAGTCGAGAAAGGAAGCTGACAACAAGTGCTAGTGATGCTTTGTGCTTGGCTATGATGGGTGCCACGCTACATAGTTATTAGCACTGTCGACCATATCCAATGGATAAGAACCGACTTACGTTTCTGAGAGGAAGGCCAACGGGTCGTCAAAGTAGAATGCAAGATCTACCATGGATGGCCCATCTACGTTGCGCAAAATATTGGTGGCACTATTCTCTAAGCACTGGCGCGCAGTTTCGCGGGCCCACTCCAGAGCAGCTGGCTCGATGCTCGACAGTTGTTCAGGGACGGAGACCAGTCTGGTGATGGCCTCGGCCCGCTGACCGAGATCAGTTCCCAGCAGCACAGCTGAAGTAATCCTATCCGGTGTTAGCCTGCCAGATGCCCGTTACTGTTCACGCCAGAGACTTGCCCTTTCTGAATGGCCTTGAAACGTTGGTTCACATCGCCGCCGTTCAACCACTCCTTAATCCAGTCCCAGACACCAGGCTCCAGCTTTCTAGGACTCAAGGCCATAGTTTTGTCAAGCAGATCGTACCGTTCACGGTGCAATGCAACTCTGACGACTTCCTGCACGGCTGGCGCATCCACAGACACCCGGTCATCTAGTCTTCCCGTAGGGTCCCACGCTTCACTCAGGAGACTGTCTAGTGCGACGAAAAGAGACTCTGGTGCCTGTGGGAGCAAACATCTGCGGGCCAGATGTGCCACCGGCGATGGGGACGCGCTATTACCGGCAAAGAGAGAGGGAAGAGAGTCATGGGGAGCAATGACAACAGTCTGGTTTGGGTGATTAGAGGAGGAAGTTAGAATGAGGATAAGGAGATCATACCGCCACGCGATACCAGTGTGTAGCCATTGGCCCCTTTAGAATGTGTCAACATGAGTAGCCGAAGATACAACCATATGTGAAGAGACATACCGAGTTCCCCATATACCCTTCATACTCCTCTCGCCCCTCGATGTCCTCAAAGGCGTCTTCCTGGAGAATGTCATCTTCGTCAAGCTCCAGGCCCTTCGTTACAGTGTGGCCATCCAGGTCGACAAGAGTTAAGACTTTATGCGAAGACTCAAAAACCTCGTCGAGTGCATGGAAGCCATCTTCATCCTCATCGTCGTCGTAGTCATCATAGCCACCATAGTACCCGCCGCGGTAAAAGCTCCTCCTGTCGTAGGGATCGGGGCAATACTCGACGCTTCCCGACTCCATCTTTTCGAGAAGGGCGAGGTAGACGTCAACGGGGAGCTTGCTGCACTCTTCCTTCAGTGCCTGTACGCGGATTAGATCATGCGCCTTCAAGGCATTGAGTGAGATGCTGGCTTCAGTGTAGTCGTGGTCCAGAACGTGGTAGAAATATTCGTTCTCACGTTTCTCAGGATCCTCAGCAAGCCACCGGTTGAGCGCTTGTCTAAGTGGTTGAGTGTTGATCTGGCTGAGGAGACTCGCTGAAGGACGCGGCTGGGCCGGGTCGAGAGCCAGGTTGTAGGTGAGAACCCAGCGATATCCAGAAGTGACGGGGAGGACCTCATGGAACACATCCGAGTACCAGAAGGCACAGGATTGAGGGTAGGCTGATGAAGAGAAGACGTGCGCCTGGCCGTTGTGTCTGAGCACCACGTCGCCGCCTTGATGGGTTGACGGTAAACAGACGACGAGTGTGCCAAACATGCCAGGAATCTTTTCAGTGCTGTCACTCGTTAGTAATAGCTTGGAGTTCCATGGTTTGAAGTCTCACTCAGTGTGTGCCTTGAACATGGCACCCTTTTCGTAGATAAGCATCTTGTAGAGCTCAGCCTTGATTGTTCCATTGATGCCCAGAGTCTTTGCGACTTGTCTGCACAAGATTTGAAGCTGAGCCGTCCACGTAGGGTCACGAAGCTCGAACTGTCCCGGGTCGAGTTCCCACGTGTTGCGCACAGAAGTGTCGACGATGGTCTCGCTGCCTTTGCCGTATGGCGCCTGGCGGGCCTTAGCGATCATCTGGCACGCCTGAAACTCGGTGAGGGGCGTAGCAATTTCGCCGACGCCATGGACAAATACGCCCGCCGAGAGGCGATTAACAGCAGACGAAGACGCAAATGTGCCATCAACTTGGATGTTCTCGATAGCTTGCAAGAGTTCATCTCTGAGATCGCCGGGGCCAACTGAGAGAGTATGAGAAGTAGCATCACGACCAGGCATCTCGACTTTGACGTCGGATGCCTCAGCCTTGACGCCGGGCGGGAGCACAGATGCCATGATGATCGGTGCTGAGTTGTCAAGATGAAGTTATCGCCAGTGTCGTCGATGTGACGCGCCCGTCGCGTTTGTAAGGTAGGGAGGTGCCGGGAGGCTCCCTTGCGCTAACGAACTATGACGTCGGCTGTTAGCGTTTGAGGACAACGACATGGGTGTTTGATACTTGCACTGGAATATTTCTGCTTGAAATTAATCTGGCAAGTTTACAAAAGTATTGATTATGATGATACACTAGTGCTTAGTTGAAATGGCAGTCTCTCGTGGTCCTTTGTAAGGTGCATCACCCGTTCTCTATGTTCTTGTCTATCAGATGGTTAGTTACCCCGACAATCATCGTGGAAAAAGCAAACATTGGCTTCCACAGTGTGCATTAATTCTCTCCGGATTTTTCCTTTGTAATTCTTTCTCTCTTTTTGAATGGTATTTACACGAATATCCTAACGCCAGCTTCATCACCCGACTCTCCTGAAACCACTGGCTTATCAGAGCTCACCTATACTACTCCCCGGTGTACACGTCTCAGGGACAGAAGACGGCGCCGTTGGAGATGGGCTTTCTGGATGAAAGCTGCAGTACACATCTATCAGGCTCTGGCAGTCTTCCGGTGGACCATCACTGTCCAAGGTATAGTCCCAGCTCTCGTTTGTGAGCCAGCAGTACTTCAGAAACTCTGCTCTCGAGTTTGCGGCGTCGGGGTTGACGTCAACCTTTGGCAAGCGAGTCTTGTATGGATTAGAGGTCTCTGTTGTAGTGATGACTCCCGAGTTCGCGGTAGCTTTCGCTGCTTTGGTGGACATGAGAGTTTCTCTGGCTTGGCAGTCAGAAATAAATTCGATATTGTCATGGAATTACCCACATTCTCCATTTCCCCTTGATTGGTTGTGTAGGTGATGGTTTTGGGCCACTATATTCGCCTGGGGGACTGCAAAGGATTAGAAATAGCTTTGTACACGTCTGAAGAAACTGACCCGATGCAGATATAACGGCCAGCCACGGCGTCCAGGTTGGGAATGAGTCTACTATTGCACAACGGCTTCAGTGTACTAGCAACCCCCAGTCAGTAAACACTAACAGAAAAACTGTAGATAATACATACGGATTCCATGACTGAAGTTGAATCGTGCTGAACCACTTCCACTTGACAAAATCCTGACAAGTCTGCCCTTGCTCGATTTTCACAAGCTCGCAGGCATCTTCTATACAGAGATTCCTCCCTTAGAGTAGGTCAGAGCAAGTATATGTCAGACCGTTCCTTTCGATCAACCTGTCAGTAGCTACTGACATGGCCTTTGAAATAGACTCGCAAGTATCGCCCTTTTGCACAGTGTAGGTCGTTCCCTTGCATGTATCCTTGGTGTTGGCCGCAAGGCGAGAGTTGGAAGTCGGATGTAGCCTATAGTACATGTCAGCAGGGATGCATGTGCCTCATAAAACTATCAAATACGCACTCATCTCCGAGGCAGAAAAGGTCCTGCGCCCATAGGATGGACTCTGCAAACTCCATAGTCGACCTTGCCTCAGAGATGTTTTCCCACAAACCGTCTTTGAAATCCCCACATGACACCACGACATTGTCCAAGAAGCCACCGAGCGAAGAACGACACGGATCAGTACAGTACAAGGTTCTTGGGTTGTCGTAAGCTTTGCTGCTCAAGCCGTCGAAATCTCTTACTTGCTCTGCCGAAACAACAAACGGACAGTCAATGTCTCTTGACAAAGCTTCACGACATGTCTTGGGGATGGAATCCAGCAACTCGTAGGGTGACTCGAAGAGTTTGTAGCAGCTGGCTAGTTGGAGAAGTGCTAGGAGCCTAAGCTTCCAAGACATGCTGGAGACTGTTTCGAACAAACGACGACGAGGAGAGTTTGTGGAAGAAGCACGCCGGGTGCGATCATATGAATGATTTGGAACCCATGTCGAATGCGCAGCGTCGTGCGGGATTGGGTAACCGAGTTGCGAGTGAGAGCTTTGGTGATTGGAGTGAGATGGAAGGATTTGCTGCATGGGACAGGGGGTGGGATCTCATGAGATTACATTTAGTTTGGTTTATTTGTGTTGCTTGATACTGGTGAAACGGGACTGAACAAGTATAGCATTGTAGGCTAACAAGTCAATCTCGCAAAATAATATACATATTGCCGTATTTCATTCTCGTTATTACGTCGTTATTGAGCGTGTCATGAACCTCACAAGAAGAAATTCAGCCGTCAGCTTACACTTGCAGCATCGTGTAACCAACACTCCAGCGGGACATGAAGCCTGATTTACCCCTACTAATAATCTTTTCGCAGCTGGCCCGTTATTGAATGCTTGGATTTAAAATTTCATCTTCAGCTCTGCCCCTCTCATTTTCCTCCTGTCAAGACTCATATCGGGTGAAGCCGAAATCGTCGGGTCCCGGAACACGGCCCCACACCGAGTGGCGACGCCGGGTCGGACAGGTCCTCGGACGTTGTGTCGGCTTGATCATGATTCGAGCGTCAGTCACAGCAGCGCGCTCAGGGGATATACTTGTCACTGGAACCGTGACTACACTGAGTTCACATGTAGGAAACTAAGGCATTTGACAAGTCATATACTGGTACCTATCACAAACTCTACCTTAATAGTATCAAAACAAATGAAAGTACATCCATGAACCTCTGCATCCTTATATCCTCGAGAGAAAGATCTGGCTTATCTAGCAGCCCCCTCCGCCGCCTCCGCCTCCCGCAACCACCACCACCTCCCCCTCCTCCTCCTCCACAACTACCGCCGCC
>NKCI01000126.1:0-118234 GCA_003946985.1 Fusarium duplospermum | reverse complement strand
TAATTAAGCTATTATACTTAATGCCTTTTAATACTAAAATTAATATTAAAATATATTATATAAATACTTTTATACTTAATATTTTTTTACCTTAATAAACCTTATTTCGCTGTAATAATAAAAATAATTTACTCTTTATTTTAAAATTAATATAAATAATATTAACTAAGTATATTTATATATATAATAATAGCCGCTATTATAAGATATATTTTTTTACTTAATAACCTAAATATAATAATATTTTAATATTAAATTATAATATAATACTCCCTTAAATTATTAACCCTATTAAGGGCTAATCTCTAATAAGTATTAAAATACTTAAAGAATTTTAGCCTATTAAGGCTCTAGACTTAAAAAGGCTTTTTATAGTCTCTAGGCCCTTATTAAACCTTTAGAGGGTTTACTTAATTATCCTTAGTTACTTTTTATTTCTTTAAGAAAAAGCTTTTAATAATAAAAAAAAAAGATTTTATTAAGGTATAAAAAAATAAAATTAAATACTTAACTAAGTAGCTAAAAAGTAATAAATTAAGTAATTAAAATAAAATATTTTTAAGATAATTATAATAAGAAGAGATATAATTATAAAAATTTTTTTATTATTTAAAATAAGTCTAGATAATAAGTTAATAAATAAAAAAAATAATTTATAAGCTTCTTAATAGATTAATTAAGAGATAAAAATAAAATAAAATAATTAAGGTTTAATAAAAAGTTTATTAATATTATTTAAAGTAAAGTTTTAAAATATAAAAATAATATATATAATATATAAACGTAAATAAGTAACCTAGCTAAATTACTAGAGGATAAAGGTCCTATTAGGGTACTTTTCAAGTTAACCAAGCTAAAAGTAATTAAATAAATAAAATAAATCTTAAATTAATAAGAGAGTAAAGCTTAAAAATAAATACTAAGGAAGATATAATTAAATCATTAGGCTTAATAGCTTGACTATGTTTATACATATATGTATATTAATAGTAGGTATAAAAACCTGTTAATTGTTACTATAAAAGGTTATTAGCTATGAAAAATATAAAAGATATATATAACAGGCATTACTAGGACACTTAATGGCTGTACCTCTTCTTTCTTTATCCAGCTCGCTCACGCTCAAGTTCTCTATCTGCCTAATATATATGCAAATCATTGCCTCGAGAGGAATACTTACCAGTCTCTGGACCTATCAAGTGAAGAGCATGCAAGCTGATGGGGAACAAAACCACTTTTTCACATCTAACCCTTGCCACCTGTAAGCTCTACCTGTGCGGGATTTTCGTAGCTGGATGATCATAGCCTCCTCCAACTCCCCAATAGTTGACCTCCGCTGTCATCTTCAAACCTGCACCGCTCCCACGATGGAATGTAGCTCTCCTTGTTGCTCTTTCACAGTTGCTGTTCCTCCTGCCGCAAGCGATGAGGAACTGCCTGACGTGGCCGCTGACCTCTGCGCACAATGCGCCTCCGTCGACCTTTACGCTCTCATGTATGGGAAGAAACCAGTCGATTGGGCGCAAGGTTCCATTCTGAAAGCCAAGGCGTCGTCTCCTTGCCCACTCTGTCAGTTCCTCGTTACCGCCGTGGCAAGCAAAAAGATGCTGCCTGCCAACCCAGACCACGAACTCGAGTTCGAACTCCGTCCTGAGGAACCAAGATTGGTCTACACTGAATATTTTTTATATAATCTTAAGTGGGATGACCACTCTTTGCCGTGTCGTATGTCCGATATCCGAGTGTTGAGGTTGAACATAGACGAGGGCGATAAATACCTTGGTGAGACCCAGTTCGCAAAATACGCAGTTCTGGGCAACCCTCTCGACGGCCAGCAACTGGACTTTAGCCTACACCGCCTAGAACCTGGAAAAATCAACTTCGCGTTGATCAGTGGTTGGCTGAGCTACTGCAAAGCGCACCATGAGACTATGTGCGGGATCTTGCCAGGATATCCACGGTCGATCTCACGCTTGAAAGTGATCGAGTGTGAGACCGGTGCTATCATCAAACTTCCTGAGGGTTGTGAGTTTGCCGCCTTGAGTTACGTTTGGGGCCAGCCACCAGCCAATGAGCCCATCAAAGCCTCGAAGACTGACTTTCTACCGCCTCACGTTCCCAAGACCATCAGCGACGCCATTCAGGCCACGATTGGCCTCAACCTTAAATACCTATGGGTTGATGAGTACTGTATCAATCAGCGGGATGAAAACGAGTTGGGTGAGCAGATCAGAATTATGGATATGGTCTATCATCTTGCTACTATCACACTGGTTGCAACATGTGGTGAGGATGCCTCGTTTGGTCTTCCAGGGGTCAGCTCTACACTGCGATACAAACAGCCAGCCATAAAGATCAACGGACGCACATGGGTATCTGCCTACGTGACCTTAAAGGACCAGATCGAGAACTCTCGGTGGTGGTCTAGGCCCTGGACATATCAGGAAGGACTCTTCGCTAGGCGCCGCCTTTACTTTACCGAAACCGAGATCTTCTTCGAGTGCAACACTATCTGTATTCAAGAGGGTTTAGCTTACGATCTTCATCACTTAGAGGAATACGGTGGCAATCCTCAACGTTTTTTACATCGCGGCTCATTCGGCGTATTCGGATCTATAACTTTAGATGACGTTATCGAACACGTCGGACGACGGCAGATGACGTATCAGAGCGACGCACTCAACGTTTTGCGCGGTATCTTTAGATCATTTTCTTCCATGCCTTCGCCCATTCGTCACTTCTGGGGGATCCCTATAGATAGGAACACCTGGCTCACAAAACCGTCGTGTTGGGCGTCCCGCTGGGGTGTTGACGAATTGAACAGGCTAGCTGAGGCAAACGAGCCAGGCTACTTTGATGCTGTCTTTGCAGACACTCTTCTCTGGCGCCTACGTGACGCTTCACATCGCAGAGATGGCTTCCCTAGCCGGTCCTGGGCTGGGTGGGTTTCGCCTTTACGCGGGTTCGATGCCTGGGCGATTGAAACAAGAGGGTTGACAATGGGGGTCAAGGTCCTACTTCAGAGGAAGGATGGGACCTGGAAGCGGATCTCTGAGGAAGTTGTCTCCGAGATCGATGCCGGAAACGCCTCGGGAACTGTTCCCTATTTACACATACTCCGTATCGAAACTTGGGTGGTTCAGGTAACCTTCAAGTATCTACCTGATAACGACTTTGAGAGCCTCCAAGATTTACTAGGTACAACCATCTCGAAAGCGGTTTACTTCTTAGTCCTTCCAATGACCGACCCTGACTCGTCGTCACCCGAACGTCAACGCACAGGCTACTGGCCATTGATCCCGACAATGGCCGTGGAGGGCAACGACGAGCATCACCGAGAACTATGTGAGGAAACATTTGACTGCCTCCTGTTTTCTCCGAGGGCGCGGTATGGGCTAGTTGTTAGGAAAGTGGGCAATGTCTCAGAGAGATTGGGATATCTTAACATACAACCTTTCGTCGTGAGAAGGGAAGGCCCTTCGGAGTTTGAGCCGATCTGGGAGCGTTACACATCAACGAAGAGGTTTACTGATTACGTTCCCATGACCATAAAGACGGTCATGTTAGGGTAAGGCTAGACGCCTGGTTGGTTGATTTACAGCTTGCTTGGGTCAGCTCATTTATCCTTGAAAGTCACGAGGATAATGAGCCCCAATTTTTTCAGCAATAGTGGGTCATCAGGAGACGATGAGTTCAAGATTTAGTTATCAATACATGATGGATAACCACCAAGATAAGAAATCGCTCCTTAAGCCAGACTATGCTGCAGTGACTCACAACATTAGGTGAACGCCAAGACTAAGAGCGTTTCTTGTCTGGGTACGTACTGTGAATAGAAAGCGTCAAGATAATCTATCATTGTGTTTTGTCTTATCATGTCTGGTGCCCTGTTTCACTGACGTTATCAATGTCAACAACAGAGCCAGATATGCATCCCTGCCCCTATAACCACATAGCAACAACGGGACAACGCATTCAACAAGTGTCTTGCACAAAAATAATGCATCTGTCGCTACTAATTTCAGTGATTTTCATTATTAATAACCAGTCGTCCCATCGAAAATCTTTAAATATCTAAAAAAAAAAGAAAGAAAGAAAAAATAAAGAAAAACTCATTTAGACTTTTTCCCTTCCCACCCATCCTCAATCCCGTAAAAGGTGAGAATCTCAGGAGTATTAGGCGGCATCTTCCTAGGATGACAGCCAAACACTATCTCTCGGGGCAGTTTCATGATCAAGTGATGGTTGTCAATAAACTGAAAAGTCAGGCTATGCTCCCCAGATTGGAAGACATAATCCTTCAGGCCAGGGCGCGCAGGAGGTTCCGATCCGCCAAAGTAACAGGCGCTTTTCTCGTGCATGCCGACCTGACCCTCGAGTTCTGCCATTTGAGCTGGTGGGGGGTGCATCGACCATCCGTCGTAGTAGACCTCGGGGTAATCGTCAAAATCGACATACTTTGTCATGAATTGAACAGTAAATCCAAGGTATGCATATTGCCAATGATCAAGGGAGCCCAGCCAGAACCTTTTCCCTCGGAGGTTGAGATTGTCGCGATAGCCACGTCGATTTTTGACCCGCCGATACGCCTCTTTGACCTGTTTCTCCATCTTTTGTTCGATTTGCCGGGTTTTCTCCTTGTCTGTAGGTTCTCCATCTTTTTTCTCTTGCTTTATTTGCTGCTTGCGTTCTTCTCGTTGCTTCTTGAGCTCATAGTAGTAGTCATATTCGCGCCCTGGGTTGGACCGAGTCTCATCTCGCTCGTCGACGTCAGTCCAATCAGAGTCGGAGCAACCCGTACGATCAATCTCATAATGGTCCTCAGATTCGTCTTTGTCACAGTCGGAACCAAGTTCGCATCCTTCGTCGTCACAACTGTCGCTGGGCTTGGTTTCGGAGTCAGATTCCGAAAGCTCCGAGATGTCCTCGTCAAAGTCTTCCCACCAAACAGTGTGTTCTGGGTACTCGAGGATGCGATGATACCATGATGGGAGTGATGGGGAGCGGCTGGGTGGAGGGGGGGGTGACTTGCGGCGGCGGTAGGGGTCGCGGGAGTACATTGTGGTTCGTTGAGATTGCCTGGTCTAATGGTGATTGCAGGCTATATTTAACAAAGAAGGATATAGAAGCAAACAAGTTTAAATTTGAACGTTTTACGATTTTTAAAAAGGGGCGAATCGTCAGGCCAACGGTAAAAAATGATATATTTGCTTTTTTGGCATGAATGCTGTCTTGGTGTTACAGGCCTGGCCATTCCAACGACTGGACCCTCTTGACAGTTGTGATTTTGACGCTAGCGGTCCTGCTAAAGCAGTATCTGGAACACCCGTTAGCTTAGTGTCGCTCTGTTAAGGCTCTATTTCTAATGATCTCGGCAAGCACAGTGCGAGCCGCTTTGTGAGCAACAAAGAACGGAGTAATGGCTGTTTTTTTGCCCCCCGAATTTTTGGTGGACCTCCAAGCAAGAGAATGTCATTTAATGGACAAATCGAATCCTTCTCTTCCTCGAAAATCATTACTGGCCCAGTCTCTCAACAAGGCTGTCCAAGACCATGTAAAAGCGCCTCACCGAGTTACATTGATTGTGATTCTCACAACGTCGGAGTTCCCACGTAACAAGACGCAATAATTTTAAGCAATGGATTCTGCCACTGCAAAATTAGTTAGGGGGCACCTTGTGAGGGGAACAGGCACACGGTGTATTATTCGTCGTGTTTTTAGAATTCCGCAGACAGTGAGGCGCGACAAATCGAGTTGCCTGCTTGACAGGTAACCCCCTGGAACAGATTGACTGAGTCAGGAGATTCCTACGGACAATCACTGTAGCAATGTATGTGCATGGGGGTATTGGGTTTTCTTGATCGTAAAAACCTTAAATGCATAGTTTAGGTGCGATATTCCTTGACGTGTCAGCTTGTATTTGATGATCCACATCCATTTGCTAATTATCACTCCAGCCCTCTCCAGCACCATCAAGCTGTTCAATATCCGTATTTGTAGTCATCATCATCATCTGAAATCTCATTAAACCACATCTCTGGCGTTCCCGTCGCCTCTCCTTCTGCAATCCCATAGAAGACAATGGTTTTAGGGGCAGCAGACTCCCCCGGTCGAGGGTTCGCAAAGGCCAGTTTGCGACTCGTCCTCAAAATGAGATGGTCACTGTCGAGAAACTGGAAAACCAGCTTTTCTCCCTTTGAGGTCTTGACGTTGAGCTTTTTGAGGCCTCCGCGGCGAATAAACTCTGGAAATTCGAAGTGATGGTCTACACCGTCGATGGTGACATGGCCTTCGAGTTCCCCGTCTTCGTACCATGGTCTGCGGAATGATTCGTCCATGGGGCCGTATAAGACATCGGTGTAAGGGTAGAATTGGACGTTTCTCGGTAGGTCATCCACGGGCCCTCCAGTAAATCCATGGTTGACAAAGTCAGCCGAGTAGAGGCCGAACAACTTGCCCCGGACAAACATGTCTTCGCACTGCGATATATGCTTTTTCTCTTGCTTCTTGATCTTGTTGGCGACTTCCTTGACGCGGCTTGACATTTGTTGTTCAGGTCGCATGGCCTCCTTCTTCTGATTCTCAACTCCCTGTTTAGCCTGCTTTTTTAATTCCTCCTTGCGATCCTCTCGTTGCACTTTGAGATCGTAGTAGTAGTCATATTCGGACCCATCGTGAGAACAATTCTCATCATCGCTTGAAATATCGTTCTCGATCTCTGAGAGGTCTTCGTCAAAGTCTTTGGGCTTGACCGTGCCTTTGTCAAGGAGGCGATGGTACCATGCCGGGAGTGCCGGGGAACGGCTAGGGGGATCAGAGGGCATGTTTGATAAGGAGGAAGAAGAGTGCGATTAATGGAGAATAGGTATTGGATGTGATTTATTCGTGCAAAATGCGGAGATAGACGAACTCCAAGCGATTAACGTTAGGTATTGGGTTGATATACTGTAATGGATGTTTGCGACAAGTCTTGGTATCGATGGACGATCCCAACCGGCATCGGACTGCTTTTGTACGCCTGATGCCTCACTAAGGCATACACCGGAATGAGAGGAGATCAGCGTGACAGAGAGATAAGCAGTACTTCTATCTCCGCATGATTTAGGCAGAAATATAAGTACCGGCTATCAGCCGGTCCACAGGGAACTTCCATGCAGCCGCTGACGTCATTATTATTGGGCCCGAAGGCTTCTTGTTCCGTTGCCGAACTAACATTGAGGCCAAGACCAAGAGGCCTTCATACTGATTGTGTGATTCTAACTGTCTGTAGCTTATCAAAACATTGTAATTAATAGATTCTACACCTCATGTTGGCCTCCAGCTATTGAAAAGGGTCAGATTGGTTGGCATCAAAATGGGGAAAGGCGTGATGGGACACTAACCACGCTGCACACAGTTTTGCAGAGCCTCAGATAGAGCTCTAACGATGTGGTGAGGCCCTCGGCGCCGCCACCATAGGCCTGCCTGCTCTGAGGGTACGCAGCAAAGTCCAAGGCTACCATTCTTTTCCTCGCTTTCGATATGAGCTAGAATTTATGTCCCCAAATGAGGCGGAACGGAAGTGTTTGAGACGACCCAAAACGTGAGAGTATTTTCCACAACATAATCTTGTGGCAGCAATGAAGCATCTCTAGGCTCCAGTGATTATTTGTTCATTTTGTCAATAATCTCGTCTCTGAGTGATAATAAAAACAGAAACAAGTGTCAATTTATTGGCGGCATGTATTTATTGAGATGTGGCGTTTGCTCCCATCTAGAAATCTCAGGCAAAGTGTAAAACTAGCTTGACTGTCATGTTATGCTGAAGCCATTCGTACTGAGCAGCGCAAATTATTTGACTGCCAAGACTTTATCGCCAGCAACATGTTTCACATCAAATACCTGTGCTGAATTTTTTCCTCTTCGCCAAATAGTCCGATAACCGTTTAGGGGATGGGTTGAGTTCTTCTCCGAATCAATCACGCCCCTTTCATGTACACAGGATGAGGAGATGCTATGAGTTCTGTAGATCTGGTAAGAAATCATATCCATGAAATGCATCTATTTTTTAGAAAATTACTTGCTGTTTTTGTATCCAAATATTGCTTCTTATCAGCTGTGTTCCTCTTGACCACTCCAAAGACCATACTTATACGGTGGCCTCGTGTTAGCAAACAGACGACAATCATACTTGACACGCGCACGGGACAGGTTGCTAGGGGTCCTCTTTAATCAAGATCCATTCTTGGTCATGTCTGATTGGCTCTCCCGTAAATATAGCCAGACGGTTATCCACCTGGAGTTGACTGACTCGTAGAGGCCTCCACACACACGCATATGAATTCATCAATAAGCCCTCCCCAAGACACCAACTCCCAACTTGAACCCTGAGCGGCTTCTCGCTTCCTATTCAACCCAGCGTAAAAATACCATCATGGTTGTCGCCGCCTCTACCCCCGCCAAGCCCAAGTACACAAGGGCTTCAGGCCCAAAAGTCCGTACAGGATGCGCTACCTGGTATGTTGCAGCCATCACGAACCTTGACTTGGCACACCATCTTGAACTAACCTGGCATATATAGCAAGTGTGTAACCTTATACCCTGCTCCCTCTCTGGTATTGGACGGGACGTATTTATGTACTAACATGGAATAACATGCTCAGAAAACGGCGTTTGAAATGCGACGAAGAAAAACCAACTTGCCGCCGCTGTCGTAACGAAAATTGGAAGTGCGATGGCTACCCAAAGCCACCAGAACGCAAGAAACGACAGCCTCGGGCAAGGCCAAACGCAGAAATGTCCAAGGCGGTCGTCCACAAGTCAAAACAGACTCTTCCTCCGACTATCAATGAGATTGTCTTCTCATCCGACTTTGAGAGTCTGTACTTTCATCACTTCCTTCACTCCACGACAGACCAACTCTCAAGTTGGCATGGCTCATCCAACTTTTGGCTTCCTTACGCCCTTCCACTGGCGCACCTATGTCCGCCTATCAGATATAGCATGATTGCTGTTGGTGCTGCACATCGACTTTTCATGGCACGTTCCGTGTCCCCTACCCAGTCTGCAGAGCTGCAGCGACTCGCCATCTACCAGTACAACAAGGCCATCAAGTCCATCTTGCCTCTCATGTCAGCAAGCTCAATCTATGATATGCACTGCATATTGATATGCTGCGTCCTATTCATCTCCTTCGAAGGACTCACGGGTCGTTACGATGATCTGCTCCGACACCTACGGGCGGGTAACCAGCTGCTGGACCCATCTCTTCTAGAGTCGACCCCGGAACAATCAGTGGTGACGAAGAAACTTGTCGAAATGCTGTCACCCCTCGGAAGCATCGTCATCTCATTTGTGGATAAAGACTTTCACTTCGGAGTCTCGCCATGGTACGAAGGGGGCTCTTTTCAGGACGAAACTGCCACTCAGCCTTTTCACGACTTGGATGAAGCGTCGTACGAGCTACAAAGGCTCTCGGTCCAAGAAACAGATGCCACTTGGGTGGATCAAGTACTGAGAGAAACTCAATCAGATGAGACCGACGAGGATCTCAACCAAGCACCTCGTCTTGCGATAGAGGAAGACTTTCGCAAGTGGAGCTCACGTTTTGAGTCAATGAAACAGAGCCAACAAGCCAATATTTCCAGCCGATACGATACGCAATTGCGTCATTTGCGCATGGAACAGCAATTCCGAAAGTTGAATATCGATCTAGAGTCTTTAGACTCATCCGGAGAGGTCATATCCGACCCAGAGCTCTTCACTCTATTGCTAGATGCGGCAAAGAGCGTAGCAGAACCATTTCTCGCAGTAAACTATCCAACCTTTTCGCTAAACGGCGAACTGGTTCGATGTCTCTCATATATCGCCGGACGTGCGAATCACCCATTAACCAGTGGCGTGCAGTCAGAAGCCTTGGGCTTGCTACGAAGACTGAATCGACGTGAAGGCTTCTGGGATAGCAATGATGTTGTTATGATGCATGACATGCTCCTGTTCGAAGAGAGTGATGAGTCTGGGGTGTATTTGGAATGGGAAGGGGCTGTTCCAGCTGGGGTTCCCGGGTTTCTTGAGGAGCTCCGAAGAGCTCAGGAGTTCCAAGGAAGTGAACTTTAGTAGACTTCATAACACTCTATTTGGGCTATTGAGTCTACCGAGATCGGCCACTTGCTTTAATCTCTACAAAGTATCACCATCAGTTAATCCTTCTAGTCTCCGTGATTCTCGCAAACGCACAAGGCTTTTCGGCCATTTTCCCCTCCACGAACTATAATTGAGCGCTATCCATCTGCCCTTTCCAATCTGCCTTGAAGTTTCGCACCTCACGATAAAGCTCATGGCCTTCCCCGCTCAGCCATCTTTGCCCCCAAACTCCGCAAGAAGCTCAGGGAAGTTGTACTTGAGCTGCGCCCGAGTCCAGCGCCCGACTTCACTCTTTTCGGCAGAGTATCCCACAAATTGGAGCTTGTACTTGACCTTCCCCCTCCCAGGATTCCTTTCCTTCTCAAGGATACGAAGGACATGGGCATAGTCCTCCGGAATTCCAGACACGCCGTCTCTTCCTCCAAGCTCCTTCCAGTACACCAAAACTTTTCCCTCGTTAACAAACTGCACGTCTCTTTCGATAAAGAGCCCCTCTTTCCATTCTTTGTCGGCAGGTTCCTTGTTGGAAGAGTCGATGGTCCACTTGATGCGGAAGCGGATATGGTAGCCTGCGATGTCGTGTCCATCGGGGACAATCAACTTCACAAGCTCCCCTTTGTCATCTTTCACGTTAAAGAGTTCATGGGACAGAATGGTCCAGTCCGTAGCCTTGCGTAGCTCTGGGTTATGTGAGCTGGGAACTCGATCTGATACTAAGAGAGAGGGATGTGCTTACCGTTTGGACTCTCGACACTCGTGTCAACCCTGACGGTGTTCAAGTCCTGCGGATCTCTGGCCTTGACTCTGGGCATGTTGGCTTTGATTTGGCTTGTTGAGTTATAGAAGCAAAGATGAATATGTCTTGATCGTACAATCGGGATCCAGCTATGAGCTATGGATGCTGGGTGGTGAATGGAAGGCGGTTATGGAGGCATATATACCTACGTACTTTAGCTTGATGCAATGCGAGCCTGGCGGTTTCCCAAGGCAATGGAACACAAGAGACATCTAGCAAACACAGTATCTGAGGCCACAATGGTCTGAGAGGTCATCTCCACCAGTCGGCTATCGATTTCGGGTACTCGCGGCCGATGTTGTATCTGCAATGGCCCAACCGGCAGCAGAAGTGATCGCGGCTTGCGATTATGACGAGGCTGTCGTTTCGTTATAGGGCAATTTACTCCTGTCATACATCTCCCACGCAATAATAATTGTAAATTCAGGTGGGACAGCCGAGGTCGTCCAAGGCCTAAAATACAGAGCTGGGCCAGATGCATTTCAAGTCGGACAGACACGGTACTCGGCCTTCACGATCTCGTACGAAATATAAATCCAGCCCATCAGTGATACACATACCGTCGGAGAATTCCCTCGCCGATGTCACATGCCGCTGTGCTATGTCCCGACGGATAACGATAGCCAATCGATGTACACATGAAGCAAGGCACCTACGACTGCGCCGTTACTCAGGCTCGCGTGATATCGGATGCTTCCAATGTTGGGTTGGAAATACCGGGCATTCTAAGCTTGCCTAACGTGGTGCAGCGCTACACCTGGCGGAGACTGGAACAGCATCCCTGCCATTCATTCACAATTCCTAGGCAATGCACAGCTCTGCACAGTATCCGTCAATGGTGGAAGGCATCAAGCCGCAACTAAACTAGCTAACGGAAGCTTGCAAATGCTTGCTTGAGGTGTCCAATTGCGGCACACACCTGCTTGTGCAGCTTGCTAAGCGGCTCATCTTGGCCGTTACATGCGCAGCGGTGACTCATGCCAAGTTTCACACTTAGCAACAAGTCGTCTTGTCTGCTATGATCTCATCAAAGCCCAGAAGCTTTCAATTCGGAGATTGGGATCTGACCGGGGGGAAATCCAGGACTCAACTACCTCAGCTGTCTCTACACAAGAGAAGTGGCCATTGATTTAAGCTCAGGAGATCATAACCTTTGCGTATCAGCCATTGACCTGCAAACCTTAAAGGGGGGTGTCCAACACTTCACACCACGACATGAGACCCTATGATAGCGGAAATCGGCCCCTCTGTAATACGATGATCATCTGCCAAGCTTGGTCAAAGATCCCGCACAATGTGTCTGGTCTTGCAATGCTACCTTCCCTTTGGCTTTCAGTTTTTGTATGCCTACTCCTGATACTGGAGGTAACCCGGTATGAGGAAAAAATTATTTATCTTCCTCCTGGGGCGGACTTAGTATACTTGTGTTGAGTACCTAGAGCACCATCCTGAGGGGCAAATCCGAACCTACCCTGCACTGAAATGCAACCTCGATCGGACCTGAAACTAACCCATTCCTCTATGCTTAACCCCCTGTGATGATTCTCCCTCAAGGATTATTTTAAGCCGTTCATCCTGGGTGCACTAAATCCTACGTGATACTAATAACTTAGCGATGGCTTCTTTCTTCAGGGTTTCTGCTGACACGGCGCTATTCTCCGCCACAACGACACCACGCCACCTTAACGAGGGCACAATGGCTTCATGTACCCAAAGCCCTTTGTCCTTACAAGGTCTAGTCAGTCTTCGATACCATAACGACAACCTCGTTGTCGCCTTGGAATGATCCATGCAATAGTGCTTCTCCCTTTGCAGTAGCCCTCACGCTTAAGACGTTGGCGTCTTGGCTTTGTAAGCTCGATGTCAGAAAAAGCAAAATACTCGAACGAGAATTGCGTCTTCAAAGACTCTTGTCGGCCGCTAATCTTGGGGTAAGGCAGCTGACCCGCCTCCCGTTTGAGCCGACTGTTTTATCGACGCGGCAACTAATCGAGGATATCGTCTGGTCTTTAGAGCCGCGGAGATGGGGGCCAAGAATATCGGGCCTAGATAGAGACCCGTATCGCCGTCCTTGCAGACGGGTTATACCGAGAGACAAGATGGATTAAAGCGGACGAACTGTCCCATTCTAGATGCCATTGCAAGGTCCCCTGGAAAGAAACCCTATGCGGCGGGGTTTGCAAGGCAGGGGCCGTAAACATTAACTACATCCCTGCCTTGTCCTCTCCACACGCGGTAACCATCCGTCGATCCGCTTGTGGTCTATCTTGCGCGGCGAGGCGTTGACGATGTAACCGGTGCGCGCCGTTGAGCGGGATGCGCGGAGGGCTTTGACAAGTTCCGCCCGTAGAGTCTAAACTAGCTTGATGAGACCGCGCGTTGGGCGGCAAGGCGGGGAAATATCATGGTGAAAATTGATTGCCATGTTTCCTCTCATCTTTCCACTCTGCTGGGGCATCTTCTGCCCCTGTTCTAGTCGCTTGGGTCCTTCCGTCCATGGTTAGACATGCAAGCCCCTGCGTCTATGCTGCACCGAAAAGATTCCATCTCACCCCAGGCTTCCCGTATTGCTTCCGTCCTTGGGTGCCATCAAGGGTGGACCAAGATCACGGCATGCATCAAAGTGGGTAAGAGATGATGTGACATTGAGTCTTTCAAAGATAGACATGGCATTCACTTGCTAATTACGTATCGATCATCCAGCGCGTCCATCTTCATAGCTCATCTGCCCAGCCGGCGAGTCAGCTTGTAGCCTTGCACATCCGGCCGTTATCAGCCACCTCCCATGCCTCACTGCCAACAGCGGCTGTCGCATATAGCAGACCTTTGGGATCGTACTTGTTCTTGATCTTCAGCAGCTTGTTATAGTTAGCACCGAAGAAGGTGTCCTGCCAATTCTGCTGCTGGAAATCGGCTTCGTTCATATACGCTCCCGCGCCGGGGGTCGCAGCCTCAATCACAGGTTGGACCTCGTAAGTGATCTTGTGTTGGGTCTCAAGCATGTCCTCCCAAGGAGCGTTGAAGTCCCAGGGGAGAGTCAGAGAGACCTGAACGATGGAGTCTCGCCACTGAGGTAGCACAGCATTGGCATTCTTGCCTCCAAACTTGGAGACGTTAAGTCCGACGCCGATAAAGATGACACCCATCTCGGCAAGCTGGCGTGCAGTAGGCGAGAAGTCAGGGAGCTTGGAGCGGGGTAGCAGGCGTCCACCAAACAGCTGCGTGCCAACCTGAATGTTGCCAGCAGGGAGGGGACCCCAGTAATGGTCGTAGTGCTCGTAGTAGCTGGAGAACGATGTAAAGGTTGGCTCAAACGTGACACCCAGGGCAGCCAAAGACTTGGCGAGGGGCTGGAGAATCTTCCTAGCCTCAGCCTCCGTCTTCTTGTAGGCAGTCATGGCTGGCACCTGCAGGAAAGAGTCGGAAAAGAAGTAGATGATCATGACACCAGAATCCACGATGTCGGGTAGAGCAGCATGGAAAGCGTCAATGATGTCGTAGATCTGATCCGGCTTGTCTTCGGGGGCAGTGACGAGGAACTTGGCGCCGCTGACCTTGGCCTCGGGGTGAGCTTGAATAGTCAGGGACACGACAACGCCATAGTTGCCGCCACCGCCGCCACTCAATGCCCAATACAAGTCGGTGTTCTCCTTCCTTGAGGCCTTGACCAGCTTACCCTGAGCAGTCACAACTTCGAACTCGAGGGTATTGTCAGCTGCGAGACCAAAGTTGGTGCTCAATGCGGAATGGCCGCCACCTTGAACGTAGCCTCCAGCAAGTCCAACAGAAGGGCACTCTCCGGTCACAACGACCAGACCGGCAGCATGAGCGGCAGCAAGCGCCTCGTGGCCTTGAATGCCAGCACCGACCTTGAGGGCCTTGCCAGTGTAATGCTTATCCTTCCAGTTCAAGACGTTGGTGCCCTTGAGGTTGTGAGTCCACACAGATAGAGCACCAGCGCCAGTGGAACGGCCAAGATAGTCGTGGCCCGTGTTGCGAATAACAAAGCGCACATTCTTGTCCTGAGCAAACTTCAAAGCCGCAGCGACATCCTTGGGAGATCTCGCATCAACTGCGTATCTGACGTAGTTACCCAGGGTGCAAGGTCTAGATCTGGGCTGGAATGGATCACAGCTCTGATTGGCAAAGATGGGAGCCATCACCGAGGAGGAGGACTCAATACTGCGTGGTATCAGTGGCTGAGCCTAACCCGGGGACATGGATACGGGACATATGCAGGGGAAGAGACAACTTACTGGATCGACGAATAGAGCCATTCATCCTGCAGGTGTGCACACTCTTCAGCGTTGTAGCGCGGGTCGTGGCAAGGAGTTCCCAGTGGAACCGTTGCAATGAGCCGCCCTCCAACGGTGCTGTTGAGACGGGCCCATTCCCTCTGAGACGGCCAGCACGAGTCTCCAGGGAAACACTTGCAGCTGGGCGCCGTAGCGCTGCAGCCGCTGGCCAAGAGGAGCAGGGAAGAGACGATACGGGGCAGCATTGTGAGAGAAATGTGTGAAGGTTGGGCTCCCAATGGAGGAGGATGGCGGTTTGAGTTTCGAGTGGGCGGTAGGTGTCTATAACAATTGGTTCAAGCCAGGTAATCTACCGCTGACATCCGGTGCTTGGATCACCTCGGCAGCGTAATTACGGAGAATCGGACGATGAAAATCGGTTGGTTCGCGGGATCCCTGACCCATGTTGTATTCCGGGGAGCTCGCCAGAAGGCTGGGGGCTATGTACGTACTGGGATCAGCGGTCCAACCCCCCTGAGCAATGTAACCTGCAGGATAGAGGAGTCGAGGAAGTCATGTCCTTGCCGAGCGGAACGAGGTGATCTTTAGAGCAGAGACCAAGTCTAGCCCTCAATTGCTCTAGTAGCTACTTATTTGGAGGATGGACTTGTGTGTTTGACAGGTCGCTAATCAGATGATCCTTTCGGCCTGAAAGCGAGGATGAAGATCACTTGAACAAAGCTTCTGACAATTAAGTTTTCGCATACGAATTCGCCTAGAGATTCACTCATGCACCTGCCCGAAAGAGGCCATCGCCCGGTCCATGGACCTGGGAGGGCATCTCGATTAAATCTCTCAACTCGACGGCAGTGCTGCAACCATCTGTTGGCTCTTCACACCACTAGCTGCAGAAATGACAGGGGAATGCCAAAGACCGTTGATGAGCCCCAGACACTGGGCTTGCAGTAAGATGCAGCCACAACTTTGTACAAAGCAAAGTTGAAGAAGAGAGAAAATTCTGTCATTTTTGAGGCATTATTTCATTTGTGGACTTGATTCTGCGCCCATGGCACTGGGACGCTGCTAACTACGGTGATGCTACGTGCCACAACGGAATCGAGACTGCCTGCCCTGGGGTTGCCGGCACTGGGTTCTGTATCCCCGGCACTTTGACTCCGCAGGGCTCCTTGTTAATATTTCAAGCCACGGAGTTAAGGCGTGGGATGCCAATTTCTTATGCAGTGGACGTCATGGAAACACGATGCGGCGTCCAAAAGTGCCATCAGGGGATGAAACCTGAGATTTTGCCACATTTTTCTAGATCAAGACTTAACTTGGCAACCAAATAGAAGCTTCTCCCCTCTGTCTCTGTTGGTTTGGAATCTTCATTCCCATCTCCACAACTCGTACCTTGCAGATCTCGACGATGGCTTGGGTCCGCAACACAGCAGAGGGGACGACGACTGATGGTCCGAAAATCACGGGTATAACGACAGGGTTCACGGCGCTCTCGCTGTGCATTGTTTGTCTCAGGCTCTATGTGAGAGGGTTCTTGATCAAGTCTTTTGGTCACGGTAAGTGGGCGGCAACCAACGAACAGGTTTACTGGGATTGCTAATGCTGTTGGTTGTTAGATGACTGGGTGATTGTCATTGCCTGGGTTTGTTCCACTTTGCGCTGTCTGTTATCTTGGCTGATCTTTTGGTGTTTAGCTTGGCATCTGTGGATACACAACGGCTACCGTTATCCGTACGTCGCCCTCATATCCCATAGGTAGTTATTGATACTGATCAATGGACAGAAACCACATGGGGTCTAGGTCTCAAGAGTCTAGATGATATGCCGGATGAGAATGTCTACACATTTGGCTTGGTAAGAGTGACAATTCCTGCTGCAAGTGTTTCGGGGCGACTAATAGGAAATAGGTCCAATACATAGGAGCACCATTGTAGGTATGGCTTCATCATCGTGTAGATATCTCTTCTAACTGGTCAGCTACGTTGTCGGTATTTACGGATTTAAAATGAGTCTGCTCCTATCGTACATGCGAGTCTTTCCTGGCAACTATCGCATTGCGGCCATTATCGTCGCCGTCATCATCAGCATGGCACACATTGCATTCATTTGTGTCTTCCTCTTTCTTTGCACTCCGGTATGAGGGTATCACTGCATCAAAGATACCATTCGCTGACCCTTATCGACAGATTGCGAAACAATGGGATCCGAGTATCACAGGAGGCTACTGTGCAGACGCTGTGCCATTCTACCTCAGCTTTTCATCGCTGACAATTCTATTCGATGTCATGGTGTAATTAACCCCTTTTCTATACTCCATCACTCTGTTTGTCTTGGCTAATGATTTTACAGTTTGGTCTTGCCGTTCCCTGCACTCCTCAAGTCCCAGATTCAGCTGCGCAAAAAGATCGTCCTTCTCGGCCTCTTCGGTCTCGGCATTTTCGTCACCATCGTCCAAGTCATTCGAATCCAGACCATCCAAAACCTAAAGAACTATCTCGACTCCTCGAAAGCTATCCTATGGTCCATCATCGAAACGAATACGGGTATCATCATCGCTTCTATACCGACACTCTCCCCTCTTGTCAAGTACTTTGCCGAAAAGTCGAGAGCGGCTACATCGTCGGCCTCGTACAATTTGAACTCGCAGTACGCCTTGCAGAGTTGGAAGAGCAAGAAATCTGGCATGAGGCCACTTGGTAGTGGGGTTGATCATGAGGCACATGTCTCGACCGAAGCACATCCGGATGACAGTACTGAGAATATTCTCATTATGTCTCCTGGAATCCGAAAGCAGACCAGTATTATAGTAGAGAGCAAGGAGGCTTCAACCCGGACAGACTCTTCTAGTGCTTAGGGTTATCACGCATCAATGTCGAGTTTCTTTTTATCCAGAACTTCCCCTGGACTTGTCAGGTCCCCAGGACATACAAAGCCCAGGAATGTGTTCTGTGACAGCAGCATTCCCTCAGTCTACCTACGGGAAAATAAAGACTCCAAATGATGCTGCTAGGAATAGCTTGCCCTTAATGGAGGCCCTTAGCGGGAATGTCAGTTCCTTGGCCCATAAGACCTGTTCCCTTGCTTTCGTGACCTACCATCTGCGAGTTTTCCGCCGTCGAAATTGCGACTAAGAATCCTCAACTCTTGTGTGCCAATTCGTGTCGTGGGTACCATTCGAAATCGTCCTGGAAGCATGCGACCGTGCCCCCTATTTAAAGTCCACAGCTGGAGGTAGTGAAGGACGATTACGAAACCGATTTTGAGAGTATTGCGAGCTCTTTCTAGCCCATTTTACCATGTTTCACATTGCTTCGGTGGTTTTTTCAAGGATATACGGGCAGAGCATTAGCCAACTCGCCGGGTCACAGGTGTTGCTGAACTATCTCCCCCGGAGATGTCCGACGGCCTTTCCGACTCTCAGCTCATTGATTCATTAGAGCTCTAGAGCTTCCCTCCTCTCCAATCTAATCACTTCTAGCGATTGACGGTTCTAGTGGAATTATTCGACTGTTATAGTGACAGTCGACCATCGGTCGCAACAACCGAGCTAACTAGATGGGCGTCGAATACCAGCTCGGCAATCAGCTGCAATTGGATCAGACTGCACGAGAATGGGACCATGTGATTTCTACTATCATGGAAAAATGAGACATGAGAAACTCTCGTGATAAACCGCTAAGAGGTTGAAAACTGGCATGATCATAGGTGGCTTGTAGCGACGGTACGACGATTCTGAAGCGCAGACGCAACTCGCCCCCCTGCTTTGAACACGACTAAAAAGTTATATTTATTCCATTTGTTCTGTTCGCCTCGTCTGGGGCAATCATCTCATTCTTTCAGCACATGACAAATCTGAATATCTTGGTGAGTTCAACTATGCGATTATTGTTCAACAGCCCGTTAACTTACTGCCCTGGTGTATGGCAGCTTGTTCGAGGCTAGATGTGTGATTCGCAAAGTTTGGGCATGTTTAGTAGTACAGCGGAGGCAGAATAGCTATTGCTGGGTTATTGAAGAGTAACCGAGGAGTTGATGTGTTGCGAAGGGCGGAGAGGGACGACAAGGGCAGTTACTCGGCGAGGGGGACAGCCAAACTCACCACGAACAACTACCGAAGCGAGATTGAATCATCTGGGAGAAGCTTATCACAAAGAGACAAGCCTAGATTATATTCTATACCACAGAAGCGACGATATGTCCCGGCTTGCAGTTCTTTGAGCATTCTCAGGGTCGTGGGGAAACCTCGCCGGCAACAAATAGTCAAGACCACGCCAGGAGCCCCCTGTGTAGTTAAAGATGTTAGATAGCTACCCTCCTATAATAGTAACAGCGTAATCTTTAGTTTTTCAAGTCTGAGAAATAGAAAATCCTCCATTATCTGGCCTGATCGCCGAAGCAAACTCCAGGACTTTGAGGATGTGCTGGCATTGTTACAGCTGTCATTATCATCTTGACTAGGGTTTGCAATACCATCTGCCCACCGCCACACTAAAATTGACGATGAAGTAAAGACCGAGAATTCGTACAGATGCTTATGTTTCTTGGTGACTCATTACCCAAGGCAATGCACATGCTGTCTCTTTCTTGATGTATCGCCCAGCCCGAGCGGGATGCTTCGCACACCGTTGGTGTAATATCGGTACATGCTATAACATAAATCTGGAAACCGAGTGAATGGTGTTTGGTGTCCCAGGCCTGGCGGTTTGGTCAAGCCCATCCCGCCTGGTACGTTCTTCGTCACGAAGACGAGCTACTCCACTACTTATTTGTTCACTATCAAACAGCTACACTAACCTCAACTGTAGTTCAACGGTATTTTATACCAGTGGCCCCATCTAAGAAACGGCGGTTTCAAGAAGTTTGTTGGGATACGTACGGAACCGGCGGTCGTTCAAATTCGTTTAGTCGTAGACTAAGCCAGGTCATTGCTGGCTATTTTAGACAAGTAGATGCATCGAGGACAGAGTTTTTATCACAGTTTCCAAACGGTCCCGATATATAGGAGAGCGGACATCTCTTCTAAGTGAGCTTCAAACCCATATCGTACGATCACCCCCAAGCACCGCCCAAATCGCCTTGGAGTTACATCTTGGTGGATCTTGCTGTAATTTATAAAGTGATTTTATAGCCATGTAAGGTTAACCGAGGGCAGGGATGAGTTCCCAGCCACTGAAGGAACTTACGAGAGTTACAGCGACGGGCATAAGTCGCCGCCAGCCCGTTCAAACAGGTGACTCAAGGCTCTAGTCGGGAGTTCCGGGCCGTTCTAAACAGGGCCGATCAGATATTCACCGCTGTTTCGAGGCGTATAATAGGGACACTATCAATTTATTTACATTAAGTATACATGTCATAAACGACCCCCAAGCCGTAACTACAAACGCTCTTCTCCCCCCATGAAGAAACACCACATACACCGTGACATCTGTACAAAGGGAAAAGCCAGTCTCACGAGTAAGCCATCCACCCATGCCAAGGGTTCTTGGACCTCTCAATCCTTGAAGCGCTCATGTAAGCAGTACCCTGCAGACGATCCTGGAACTCCTTGAACTTTTTCGTAGGCGCCCTCTTTTCGAATAAAATGTCCAACTCGAGGTATGAGAGTGACTTGCACTCGGGTAGTCTCAGGTAAGCCCATATTAGGCAGAGGAGAGTTGTGCCAATGTAGACGAAACACACCCTTCCCTTGAGGTTCCATGCTGTTGGACTTAGCATTTGTGGGACCACGACGTTGTTAAGCATCATGAAGATGTTGTAGGTTACTCTTGCGAGCGCGACTGTCTTGACGCGGAGTCTTGTTGAGGGGATTTCCGCAACCAGGACGTAGCAGACAGGACCGATGGTGATGTTGTAAGTGAAAGTCATGGCGATGATGATGCCACCCAAAATCCAGTTGGTTACGCCTGTCGAGGCCAACGCAATTGACGAAATTCCACCAACGGTCAAAAAGCCAAGGGCACATGACAATCCCGTGAGATAAAGCTTGCGTCGACCAACGAAAGAGAGAAAGATCCAAGAGATCATGCCTCCAAAGATACCCATGCCGTACATGCCAGTCGACAGCGTGAAAGAGTGTGCGGCATTAAATCCAGCCTGTGTAAGAAAGTAGGCCCCGTACGACGTCAAGGTAGAGCCGCAGAGGGCCTGACACGCCCAGACAGCGCAGGCAATCTCGGTCCTGCGACGGTTCGCGCCCTTGAAGCAGTCTCTATAACTTGCACCTCCGTAATTGTACTTGTTTTCGAGGTGATTCGTGTGTTCCATGACCACGATGGTGTCTTCAATGTTGAGGCTGTGGCCGTTTGTAAGTCGTTTCAGAGCCTTGCGGGCCTCGTCCGGTCGTTCGTGACGAATAAGCCACCCTGTTGAGGTCAGTAAAACGTCGCAAAGAGGCATTGAAACAGAACACTTACAGGGACTGTTAGGGCAAAAGCACACGCCAATGATGAGAGGCACGGCGATGGCCCATTGAATAGCAAACGGCAGTCGATAAGACCACTCAGTTTCATCGTCGACGAAGATTCGAAGAACACCCATAGCTGCAAACTGCCCAATCAACCAGCACATGTTGACGTTGCTGAGCAGAATGGCTCTCAAGGTTGACGGGACGACCTCGGCGGCGTAGGTCGCGGCGAGGGTCTGGATGACGCCCCAGGGGAAGCCTGGAATTGATCAGTTTCTCAATCCATTTGGATGATGCAATACACGATGATACATACCACAGAGTGCCTGTCCAACTGCAAGCATGGCGATGCTATTGGCAAAGAAAGAGGCAAAGATTGCAATCATGAGCCAAACCATGCAAAGGACCAACATCTTCCGATACCCAATCAGATATGTGATGTAACCATGGGCAAGCAGGCCAACAATCTCGCAAGCAATGGCAGCATTCTGCAGACCCATCTGCCACGTTGGTGAAATCTCGTAATCCTGCGTGACCGTGGGATCGTCAACATTCGTTATTGGAGTTCCATACCTCCTGCGAAAAGGAGGAAACGCGATGAAGCCTTGTATCAGCGACTTGTCAAAGGCCTCCATGATGATGGTACAGAACAACATCAGAGACCACGCTACAGCCTTGGGATACTGACGACATGTTCCCCAGAATGTAACCTGGCGTTCTCTCTGCAGAGTCCGGCGGACGTGGTCTGGGATATCGTTGGAGCTAACAGAGATTCGACCTGGGCCTCCCATATCGACGGCCGTGGCCCAAGCTCTGGACCTCGGGGATACAGGTACAGGTTCTGAAACAACCTCCTGGTCCTTTGCCGACGCTTGCTCGCTGTGGATTTCTACAAGGGCGATCTCGTCGCGACTGTCATCGCCCTTGTGACCTCGTCCAATGAATGTGAGCATTATTCATGGAAAGGATAATGAAGAAAGACAATGATGGGAATAAAGTATGTTGGGGAAATGCAGAAGCGTGGAACAGTGTAACATTCATCGAGGGCGTCTTGTCTTGAGCACGGAGCACGGGTGATCACTGCCTTAAGATATCTAGGGTCACGGACTGGGGGGTACAGAAACATTGCCTCGGGACGAGGCATCGTGCGATGCGATGCTTGTCACCCGGGAACTGAACTGCATGCATGGGTTGGTCACTCCAGACTTTGAGGGGAAGCCTGGAGAAGCGACATGGCTTGGCGTCAGGGGGGCCCGACATTCCCCCTTACAGCAGCATTTTGCTGGGTTAATTTCCACAGAGTATGGGAAGAAGGAGTAATTATACAACCTCTTAATCTGACATGTCGCAGTCCAACATCAGGAACAAGAGGAAAAGGCGTGTGCTCGCTTGGAGATCGGCCCGTGACAAGCGGGTAAGCGATCGGTTTGGGGTAAGGCTTGACATGTCAGATGCAGGTCCAAGGGTAGTTGAAACAGAAATTTTGCCCCGATCTGTTGGTCATGGGTGTGACTCGGGCCGACATTGCGACCCGGATGTCGGAATGCTACGCCACCAGACGTGATATTTAATAGCCACCCGCATTATTGCAGTCTTTTTCCTTCTCGACTTGCCCGGACAGGTGTCACATGGTGCGGCGTGGTCAAGGGACACATAATGGCAATGCTTTTCCGAGCAGCCACTTCCAGACACGATTGGATTACCGGATATAAGATCCATGCTCAAGTCGGTTTATGGTGTTGGTAGGATTCGAGGTGCTACATCAGTGGTATCACTTTTGACTGCACAACCCCCCACAACCCGTGGCAAATTGGCCAACATTAATGCTGCTGCCTCCCTATTTCTCGGCTTACTGTCTGTTTCTGGTTTGTTCTCCTTGCCTACATGATAATTGTCCGGCTTTCCATCAACCTCCTGCTTTTTTTTGGTGTCACCTGCTCTTATTGTTGGTTGCTTTGACCCATTTCCGAAAGAATATCAGCCACAATCACAATCGTCAGCACATATCGTCTAACATCATCGGAGACTCCCGCATTCTGCCGGCTTTGCAAATGGCTAAGACAGGCAGTTACCGAAGCTGACTAAAGTGACAGTTAAGAGCTTTGTTCTTTAATATAGGTAGGCATGCAAATGATGACTCAGAAAACTACATACCAACTCGCGCGTCAATGTGGCTCTTTTTTTCCATCTCAACCGCCTTCGCTCCTCGGCGCACAACAAAGAGCCACCCCTGGATCACGATGTCGATCTTCTGGCTCAGTTATCCCATCAAGGGCCCGGCTGCAACTAATAAAGAACAATTTCCAACACATCATAACATTACACCCCGATGCTAACACAGTGGTAATCGCGATCTCAAAGATGTCTTTGTAAGCATTTGTAAGATAGATGTGAATCTCTAATTCCCGTCAATACCTACCAAGTCACCAAGAATTAAAAACACGTACATACAAGAGACTAACTAATATCAAGAACCATTCTTACACAAATTCCTCGGGAAGCCACTGATCATATATCCCTCTCCATCACCGAGACAAAGGCGAACCTGGCACTTTGAATGGCTGCGGTCGAGTTTGATCACCACCTCCTCGCCTTGTGACAAGCTGAAGACATTAGAGTTGATCATCTCGCCGATAACCGAGTCCGTCACTCGCAGCGTCTGCTCTGATCTAGAACCCTCTTGCACAATTTTGAAGCAGAGGCACGAAGGATTTCCCGTGCGAATCTTGTCGAACAATTGCCCAATCTTGGAGATCTCCCTTGTCTCGGACAGACTGCTGAAGCGAGATCTGATCTCTCCTGACACGGTGTGGCCATGTTAGTGACACACGGTTCTACCTCAAACATCTGACTCTCAACTCACCTGTAACGCTGAAGCAATCCTTCATGGTTGAAGTATGTTTCACCTCAAAGTAGAAAGACCTGGATAATAATCTGTTGGCCGCATCGTCCAGCAACTTCTTGGACTCCCTTCTGCCTCGCCAGAAGTTCTGGGCCTCTTCCTCAAGGGCTGGAACCTTGAGTACTTCATGCAGTTCAGCCAAGGGTGGATCCAGCAGACTATTCAGACGGAAAATGTTGTCGCCGTCAGATTGGTGATCCATCTGGAACTGGGCCCATGTTTTTTCCGAGTTCAGGCTATTCAAGATGTGATTGATCGCAACCTGGATCAGCCCATGACGTCCTTTCAGCTTGCTCCACCAACTTTGTTGGGTTTGAGGCTGTTCTGCTGGAGGACTCGTCACTGCATCTTGGGTTGAGCCGGAGCCAACGTTGACGAGAATATCCAGTGAAGAGCGTGGCCAGAGTAGTTTGGACTCTTCCCATGCAACTCGAACTGGGTTGTTGTGGTGAAGGGCGCCATCGAGGTAATACGTGCCTAACGGTTCGTGAAAGTAGGTAGCGAACCAAGTTGGCGCGGCAGATGATGCGCGAGCTCTGGAACTCGAGTTAGATAAAAGATGGAATCTTCACAGCCATTAATAAACCCACGCTTGCCAAATCTTCCACTCGGTATCAGGGTTTGTCTGTCGTATCAACTGATATGACATATCGTCTAGGTACTCAATATAAGCATCAGAAATCCTCTCCATAGAATTGGGAGGGAGTTGGGCATACCAGGCTCTGCACGATTGTAGTTAGCCAAGATGACTGAACTTCCGGTACCCTGACTTGCCACCAGCCCTACCCTCGGCTGGAATGCAGATTGACAATCGTGGGCGCTACCGAACAATTTCGCGTTGCGACCGAAAGCCTGAATCAGAGCATTTTCAAGACTCTCAGTTTGGAAACGAGGGAACCAGTAACGGCTGATTTTCTCAAGGATAGGGATCCCGGTAGTCCAGCCCATGGTGCTTTGGAACAAAGTCGGGACAAATGCTGAATCACAGAGCTTCTTGAAAATTGCTGCGCATTTAGAAGAACTCCAGCCCTTCTTAGCGAGACCGGCCGCGATGATTCCCCCGGTACTAACGATTCAATATCAGTCAGGCTTGTGTTGGAAATGTGCTCATTTTACTTACCTTGTGCCCACAATCAGGTCGAAGAATGAAGCAATCGGGACTCCTCCAAGGCGCGCTTCTAGTTCCTGTAAAGCAACGAGCTCGACAATTCCTCGGACTCCTCCCCTGCATTCTCGTGAGCTTGACTACAACCACAGGGTGAAAGTGTACCTACCCATCCAGCGCCAGAACACGAATGCCCATTTCGGGAGACTGAAGCCGAAGAAAAGTATTGGCCTCATGTTGCTCATCAAGAGGACATTCGGACGTTCTGATCAACTGAGGGCCGGGCTCAACAACCTCTCCAACGGCGACTGCGCAATCCTGGCAGATAATATGCTTGCAAGAGAGAACGTACTCGGGAGTGTTCATGAAGCACCCAAGGCAGATAGATTGGTTTCTGAAACATATTGCCCCCCTGTGAATACGATAGAACTCCCGGAGGATTTTCATGTGGACTTCCATGTGGGGGACTGAGTTCTTCCGGTTTTGCAACAAACCTTTCAGCGCCTGAGTAACGCCCATTACGAAGGCTTCACCATCTGCCGTTGTCAGGCTACTCTCATATCCACTGTCAGCAAGGGTGAGTCCTCGTCTGATAATCTGTCCACTCTTGTTTTGGCATCCCGATGCATGCCCGTGTCGCAGGTTAATGCATCCGGGGTATTTACAAGGCCAATGGTCCTCGTAGATAGAGTCAAATGCCTCTTCGCAGAACGACCTGTATATATCCATGAGCTCTGTTCCATTGCCCGGATACTTTTTCCTATCAGCATCTAACAAGATACTGGACGCAATCGTCTTCTTCATGGGTCCAAAAACGGCGTCGGCACTGAGCTCATTTGTGCGTGCATGTTGAATCAAGCCACAAGCCAGATACACAATGTTATCCTTGAAGTCTCGCTGGATGGGCTGGTTGATGAGTGAGGCTTTGACAAAGTCAAAAGGAGCGGACAGTCCATCCTTTGACGTGAAATGCTTAAAAGCGTGTCCAAAGTACGGAGTGATCTCGTCCGCAGAGAGGCACCTTCTGTGCCTGTGTTTCATATCCCTGGAGCTGGTACAGCAGTCGTCGATGTGTTGATGCAGCGTCTCGACTTGTTTGGCCATCAGATTTGTCGGTCCTCTTCCGTCGTGGAAGCCGGGGAAGCGTATAGCTGTGACGGTGCCATAGAATTGTCTGAGCAAGCTCATCGTTGTTGCTCGTTCCTGAGAACCCTCCGGCCTCGAGGCTTCCCAGGCAGATATGTACTTGCTGAACTTTGCGATGTTGGTTAAATTGTCGTCAAGGGCGGAGAGAAGCCAGTTGGTTGTTTTGCCCTTGTCCCAATTGTCTTGGTCGTCTAGCTGGAGATTCGTGCATTTGTTCAGAGCAATGACAGCGTGAGGCAAGACGGCCTGGTTCGAAACGTGGCAGACGGACTCGGAGCCCCATTCAAGTAGTTGATGGATGACATTTTCAATTGTCCTGATCAAGTCAGTATCTCATGATGAAGGAAATCAGCGAAGGTCTAGAGGTACCTGGTGTTGACAAGAACAAACACCACCACGTCAGAGAAAGTATACAGAATCCGGGAGTATACCTGCGAGACAATGAATTGCCGGCCCTGCCCTTCAGCTCCAAAGATGGTTCTCCCGATACCATTGAAGAGCTTCTTGGCGCCGGAACGAGCAATTGCATTTAGGCTTTGGGGTGTGTTGTCTCCTCCTTTGAGCCCTTCACAGTCGACGTAAAGCTTCGGGTTTGCAGTCCCAAAGCTCATCGGATCGACGTAAAGGTGAACATCTCCTGAGGTTGGTTGCTGCTGATTCTTACTCGCCCCCACAATGGGGGCCGCGCAGTCTTGGAAGCCTTTGTTCAAGCCCTGGAGGGAATTAGAAGAACGTTCCACGATAAGCCACAGAACATAGGGTCAGGAACCTTGATGAGGAGATTGATCAGTCCGCTTTTACCATCGCCTAGTCTCTGGTTAGAAAACACGACCAAACTTTGGCGAGGTGTTGTGAACTTACCTGTCTCCCCAATGAAAGACACAAGAGATGGGAAGACGGCATTCGTTCTTCCCGGAGCCCCTTCAAACATCAGTCTCTCGAAACGCTCAAAGTGAAGAAACTTCTTCGCTGAATTGGAGGTTCCTGTGGACAGATCATCGTCGACAGCAAACCAAGTGGCATCCTGATCTTCGACATGTTTATCCTTTAGCTCTTTCTCGCTCCATGCAGGTTGTATGCAGTTGCGGATGCGAAACTCTAGCTCTCTGTCTATCGGCTCGTGTGGCTGCTGGCCTTTTGGGGTCACTCGTTGATGAAGGTGTTGTTTGCCCCAGTGGGATTGGCAGTAAGTCGCTTGACATTGGTTGCAGAACAATTGTACCACGTCAGGTCCATCTTCACACCCATCGATCTCGCAGGTAGCATTTAGTAGTGCTTCTTGTTGGGATGTGGCGGCATGCCCATTCGGCTCGGCTGTGTCCAGTTCGCCGTCAAGGTCCGCGGTTGTACGGCTGGGCAGTCTGGGTTTGAAGGGTTCGGGTACGTGACTGGGAGGGGATGTCGAGGTAGACTCGGCTGGGACATTTGGCGTGCTTTCCCTAGGAGGGATTTCGAGTGGCTCCAGAATGGTCAGCGCGGAAACCAAGTCCTCCAATTGTCGTTGTACTCACTGTGTCAGGCTCTGGCAGCGTCTCCAAGGGGAATCCTCCAGGAATCCTCAGGCCCAGCAAGAGATCGTCAGACATCTTGAGGAGTTCGTGTAGAGGGCCTCAATATTACCGCTCCGTGGTAGAAAAGAGGGGAGAAATCTGTGGGTGGCAGGCCTAGGACTCCCCATTTAACATGAGACCTAGACTTTGAAAATCAGGCTCTCGATGGCCTCGCCAAGAGAAGGCAGTTTTGCGCTGCCTAGCGGAGTTCCTGACCCGTGTTTGGACTTGGCAGACTGCTGAAAAGCCGCTCTTAAAGCCACCTACATGCAAGACCCATGTATTTTCAACCCGTGTTTCGGTTATTACGAAAATCATTGGTGACAAGGCAGAATGCGAGCCATAGTGATCGTCACTTTGAGAATGCCACCAAGCCACAGGCGCTTAAACGAGGCAAGTTGCCAACGGCAGCCCGTTGAGGCCAGCGAAGCCACTTTTAATGCATAGGGTTCACATCCAGCTTGCAATAGCTTGCATAGGTTTATGAAGGTAGCTTTGAGGTCACGATCACGGCGGGCTGGTGCTCGATTCGCAAGGCCGGGATTATTTATCAAATTCTATATTAGTACGAACAGAGCAAAGTGGGTTAGTATAAAAACGAGCTAATTAAAGCCTTATATCTTATATATTATTTAAGTAAAGATAAAAACTATTAAAAAAATAAAGTTATTATTAAATTATTAAATTAGTTATAAATAGAAAGAGTATTTATTATGTAAAGGTGCCGGGTAAGTTCATAGGTTCCACACACGTGACTTCGCGATGCCAAGTTTTACCGCGGGGTCGCCCACCCCAGGCATCAGTCCCTCCAACATGAGTCCTTAACACAACCAAGCCCTATATCGCCCGACACAGCGGTCTCACCATGTTCAAGAAGAAACCGGAGATCAAGAATCTGGCGCCCTTGCGCTCTTCAGACCGCCGGAAGCTCGCCGACCAGATCATACGCGATTACCGGATTCCTGTCCCTCAGTCATCACCTGATGATGATACTACGTCATCAGGCGCGCAACAGACACTTTCTTCTCTCCGCAACTCTCTTCTTCCAGAGTCTACCTCTTCTGCGCGGTTTACGACATCTTCTGGGCCTAACCTGACTCAAATAGGTGGCACCATCTATGTCGGTGCATGTCCTAGTCAGGATGAGAGGATACTTTGGTTTCAGCTTGGGAAGAACCCGAAGCTAATTCCAACGGTTTATACACTCTGGCATAACCCCAATATTGTGCCACTGCTACACACACCGGATTTTGTCGTTGAGGAGAAACTCACACATGGCTCGGACTTGATGATACCTGGCCTTATCAAGGCACCGAGCGCTGAGTGGGACTCAAGAGCCATCACAGGTTCCGTCGTCGCTGTCGCCGGCATGCAAAAGGACACAGTGCCTTTGTGGATTGGAACATGCCAAGTCGACATAAGCAACCTTCCACCGAGCGTCAGAGGGCAGAAGGGTGTCGCGGTCAAGGCACTGCAATGGGCGGGTGACGAATGTTGGAGCTGGAGGCCACTGGGGAGTGGAGGACAGGCGCCGCCGGAGGGTCTGGATGGCTGGCCAGGGTTGACAGCGGGGGCTACTGAAGGCATTCAACAGATGTCCCTGGAGGACAACGAGGATGACGGACACGAAGCGGACAACGGAGCACCAGTTGAGAGTTCAGTGCACGAGGACGGAAGCTCCAAGGACGACGGGGAAGCAGCAGAGGAGGAAACGTATGAACCGACGACAAAGGACATTGACGATGCATTCCAAAAAGCCTTTCTCTACGCCGTCCACAAAGCCAAGGTGGACAAGCAAGGTCCCAACTTTGGCTTTGTGTTTCCCATCCAACCCTCTTTCCTCATCTCAAACATGATCCAGCCCTATCTCCGGTCACAGAACTCACAATACTACATCATCAAGAAGACGTCGTGGAAGAATGCGAAGAAATTCATCAAGCATCTGGACAAGCTGGGTTTGGTCAAGTCCAAGGACAGGAATGGTGGAGAGACGGTCATTCTCGACATCGACTTTGATGATGATCTGGTCACTGGGTTCAGGCCTTATAATCTGCCAAAGCCCAAGGCAGCTGGTTCTGAACCGGCAAAGACTGGCGAGCAGAGCGGACAGGCCTCATCGTCTGCCGACGTGTCTTTGGGGCAGACAATCACCATCCAAAATGTCTATCGATTGTCGCCCAAGCTTGTACCGACATTGCTTCCTTCTAAGACGGAATTCTACACCGGACAACAAATCTCGGCTGCTCTCAAGTCATACATCGAGCAAAGGCCAGAACTGGGAGGACAAGGGTCGTCGACTGTCAAGCTCGATACGTTCCTTGCGAACAGCATTCTAGGGTCCAACCCAAGCCACGATGACAGCCAAGCTTTCGCATCAGGACGCATCTCCAGAAGTGCCCTGCAGAAACGTGTCTTGGATGACTCTCACCTCTGTCAGCCTTTCTACATCATCAAAAGAAAGGATTCCACATCCGACCAAAAGCCCAAGGCCGGTAATCCGCCTCACGTCCTCGTCACGATCGAAAAACGAACAGGCACAAAGGTCGTCACCAAGATTTCCAACCTCGAGCCCTTCTTCATCGATCCGCAGCTACTTGCCCCCGAGCTGCAAAAGAAATGCGCAGGGTCATCAAGCGTCGGACAAGCCAGCGGTGCCAAACCTGGTCTGATGGAAATCGTTGTGCAGGGAGATCAGCGAAAAATTGTCGTGGGAGAAGTTCTGCCCAAGAGGGGAATTGATGCAAAGTGGGTTGATGTGGTGGACAAGACGAAGGCGAAGAAGAAGAAGTAAAACCTAAGTCGTCAGGGAAGAGACATGAGACGTGAATTCGGGTCAAAGGAAAAAACAGTACCCTGTATGAACATATTAGCTGATCCTTCTCTCAAGGTAGGTAGTTAATAAAATACTAAAAAAATAAGTAAAAGAGCTCTAAAGCATTCCCATTATGGTATCATATTATGAATATTTATTAAATCTCAGATGAGTTGGTTAATCCTCTGTCGTTTGATCGGCGTTCCTGGGCCGTCAGGAGAAACACACACGCGACGTCTTGGCAAAATCTGTATGTTTGATATCTAATGCACACATAAGCAATGCATGGACTGCCGCCAAGGGGCTCCATCGTCTTGGCGTGTTGGTCCATACTCAGAAAACCTGCTTTTCGGGCGCTTGTCGTTCTTGTCACAGCGGGGACAATTGGTGCCATTGTGACGATTGAAGAACCTGCCCTTGACCCGAGCGAGCTGATGATTCTAGTGGCCCTAGCTTAAGCTGACTTGTCTTGTCTTTGTATGGAATCACGTCTGACGACTCTTTCAAGGCTGAGCGAGCAGGGTTCGGAATACAGAGACCCGAAGACGTTATAACTCCGACGATGTAACCCTGGACCAACTCTAAATCTTTGCTCAGATTTTAATCTGACTCTCAAACTCTTATCGCGTGACGGGCCGCGCGTCATTGATGAGATGAGCCCCATCTTGTGTGGTGCCAAGAAACACCAACCTCTTGGCCCCATCGAGAGAGCGCGTCATGCAACCAATGGACATGCTACTTGGGCCATGAATGATACATGCGGACGAGCATCTTGAGTCGCACAAAAGCAAGTATCCATTAACAAATGCTTATCAGATGAATTACCGATGCCAAGACTACACTGACGCGTGGCACAAAATTACCGTTGTCGCCAAGCGAAACCTTGCCTTGCGGAATTAGCGGACATATGCGAGAATGCTTACAAAAAATGGGGGGTCTTGGCATTTGGCTATCCCACATCGTCGGCCGAGACGGCCAAGGGCTTGGTACATGTATTGTCCCACGATGAGTTTGAGTATTTATACTTTTTTGCACCCAATTCAAAAATGATGTCTTCCTTCTGTTGTATTCTTGGCATTGCTACCTACATCCCGCTGCTTCTTCCGAATCCTCAATCGCCTCTTTATCTGGAATAGGTGATACCGAGTCTTCAAACTGGTTGCTAATCAAGCTTCATTGGATAACGTTATGTTGCGAACTGGTGCTCTGATAGCTTCCTTTGCAGCATTACCCTGCCAAGCTCTTGTTCCTCGTCAATCAAACAACGACGACCTACCGCCACTAAAGTTTAACGACGATGGAGGTTTCCATATCAGTGTGTTCTCAGACCTTCACTTTGCAACAGGTTAGTCTTGGAAACCCATTGAGTCAAGTACCGTGTTACTAATGAGAGTAGATGCATCAGGGTCAGGTCCGGACATTGATCTCAGAACGACCAAGGTCATAGGCGATGTGCTCGACTTTGATACACCAGATCTAGTCGTGATCAACGGAGACCTTATCAACGGCGAAGACACATACCGCGATAATAGCACCCATTATGTAGATCAGATCGTCTCACCCATGGTGGAACGTAACCTGACCTGGGCTTGCACATACGGAAATCACGATCACAACTACAACATCGACGGAGATGACATCTTGGAGCGCGAGCAAGGGTTCACCGGTTCTCGAACCCAGAAGATGGTTGATGGAGACGATGCTGGCACCACCAATTACTACCTTCCCGTTTACGCCTCCAATTGTACGACTGCCCGAGATTGCGCCCCTGAACTACTCCTATGGTTCTTTGATAGCCGCGGAGGCTTCTATTATCAGGGTGGGCGTCAGCACAACTGGGTACACTCGAGTGTGGTGGAATGGTTCAACGAAACCAATGCCGCCCTAGTCGAGGAACATGGCAAGGAAATTCCATCTCTTGCGTTTGTCCACATCCCGATCCACGCCTCTTATGTGTTTCAGCAAGAATCGGACGGTCCCGATGAGAACTACCAGCCTGGTATCAACGAGGAAGACGTTGTGCAACAGGGCGATGGATGGTGTGCTGAAGGCGACGACAGTGGAAACTGTGACTACGGAGATCAGGACTTGCCCTTCATGCAAGCGTTGGTCTCAACGCCGGGAATCATGGCACTCTTTTACGGACACGATCATGGAAATTCCTGGTGTTACAGGTGGGACGATCAACTCCCTGACATGAACATCACTGGAAACGGCATCAACCTCTGCTACGGCCAACACTCAGGCTATGGCGGTTACGGAGACTGGATCAGAGGTGGACGCCAGATCTATGTGACACAAGAAGGCCTGAAGGAACTCGAGATCGACTCGCATATCCTCTTGGAGACGGGCGAAGTTGTGGGCAGCGTGGCACTAAACTCGAGCTTCAACACGGATCGCTACGAGGCGACGGAGGTTCAGAAGACGTATTGGGATAGTCCTGCCAGCAGTTCTTTGGGTGTGCCTATGGCTGTGGGTGCTGGAGGTGTTTATGCTTCGGCTTTGCTAACCCTGCTGTGGTTGGCAGTATAAAAATTTGATACCTTGATATTTAGTCGCAAAAACAATCTAAAATGATTTGAATCCATGCTCATCTGAGAACTTGATGTTATTGCAGAGACGAGAGAGTGTGCAGATATGCCGTTAACGTGCAACGTAGGTAAGATAGCCGAAGATGAACTGAAGTGGTGAAGAGATGGCCTGACAATGCATAATACTTTCACAAACTAATACAAACATGCATAAGCTGATTTAGCAGATGGCATACTTTTATGGATAAAATGTTAAGCCAGGTAGTTATTATGGGCGAGCGAAAGCAGGTGAACAATAAATATGACATTTGGTTCTAGTATCACTGCATGTCTATATATCTTTCCATAGACCAAACAAGCGCAACTCTTCATAGCCACACTCTACTCGTTATCTCTAACATCAATGATAGTCGACTTGAACTTCCTGGCAGGAATCCTGCGGTTGAACAGGATATCCGTCTCACGATACGTGCGATCCTTGAGCTCAGGAAGGAAGAAGAAGGCCGAAAGGAAGCACACAACGGCTGTACCTCCCCAGACGTATCCACACTTGCCAGCAAGATCCCAGCCAGTGGGGTTGAGGAGCTGCGAGGCAAGGTAGATCATGGGGATCTCGGCAATGTAGTAAGCTGCACGACCGACACCTGTGCTCAGCGCACGAAGACGGACTGAGGAGGTTTCGGCAATGACGGTGTATGTGGTGGGACCCAGGGCTCCGGCATAGACGAAGGAGATTAAAATGCCGAGGACGGCTTGGGCGTAGTTTGTAGCGTTGTTCTGCGGGATGGAGGCACAGATGCCGAGGAGGAATAGTAGGGCAACGTTGACGGCTGTGCCCCAGAGATAGATGGTCCGACGTCCCCACCATCCGCTGACAGGCAGAGAAATGATGTTGGCGATGAATTGAAGGCACGCGTTGATCAGGTTGAGCTGGAAAGCACGGTCCGAGTCGACTCCAGCTTCTGTATGATGCATTAGCTGTCTGCTTCACTTGCACATGCTCAGAGAGGAACTTACGCTCAAAGAAGAAAGTAGCCTGGTTGGCAATCAAGTTACCAGCAAAGTTCTGCGACGCGTACATCAAACAGGTAATGATGGTTCGTCTCAAATCGGTGCCCTTGAAAAGATCGAGAAGGCTAGGAGAGCCACCAGCTTGCGCTTCAATCTCGACGGTACGCTCCATCATGGCAAGAGACTTTTGAGCCTGTTCTTTGGAGTCGCTTCCGAGACGCTCGATGGATCGGAGGGCTTCTTGCTTGCGACCGCGGCGGATGAGCCACCAGGGGGATTCGGGGGCGAGGAAGACGAGGATTAGGAGCGGGGTCTAGATGGGTTAGCATCATGAGCATATTGTTATGTTTGGGTGAGGCTCACGGGAAAGACCCATTGAAGGGCCAGAGGGACTCGCCAAGCCCACTGGTCGTTGCGCTTGTTGTAGGCATATGTGGCGCCAGCGACGATGATCGAGCCAATGGACCAACTCATCTGCAGAGTTGCTGTGCAAGCACCTCGGAGGGCAAGAGGCACAATCTCGGAAGCGTAGGCGGGTGCGTTGGCGATGAAGAAACCCCATGGGACACCTTCCAAAGCTTGTCCGACCACGAGAAGGGTGAGGGAGTTGGCCTGGATAAATCCGATTAGACGAAGCCCTTATCTAGGGGGTAGAAAAGTACTCACAAAGAAGGAGACAAAAATCGTCGCGTTCATCAGCATCAAGCCCAAGATAGTCGTCCAGCGGTAACCGAGATAGTTGGTGATGGGACCAGCCATGAAGACACCGATAAATGCACCGCATTGACCGGCTTGGAACAAGGCACTCTGCCATTTTGTCGGGATGGTATAGCCAGATCCTTCAACGTAGACGCCGTAGTGCTTCTGGAAAGCTGGGAGGGCGACAAAGTTGCCGTTCAGGAACATGTCAAATGACTCCATGACCTGTTGCCGGTTAGCTACTACATCTCGGGGCGATGAACCGGCCATGAAGCGAAAGACTAGCGGTTAGAGGTACTGACAATCGTAAAACACATGATAAACGCCCAGAAGCAAGCCCAAGGATGCTTCTTGGTAGCCTCCCAAACACCAAGCTCATGTTCTCGATTCTCGCCATCAAAGGCATCGTTCATGAGATCCGAGTTCTTGAGAACCTCGGAATGGTCGACATCAGCCTTGCCCTCGACGGCAAAGTCATCTTGCTTCTCGACAACAGTATGCGACATTGTGAAGAGCCTCTGATGCCAATGTTGCCAAGAGACTTGGATCGCCAAGGCATCGGCCAGCCAAGATAATTATACCTCTTGATACCATCTCCACATGTTTGGGGGAGTGGACTCTGCATAAACGGCCGTCGACTCATTCAAGTGGTCAACGCCCTCTTCCCCTAATATTTAGAGAGTAACTTAATGATAGGCGCGCGTCTTCAAACTCGGCAACACGGCAGCTCGTGAGTTTGGCTAACGCTTCATTAGGATTGGGCTCCCGTTTGATGTCTAAGCTTCTCCACGATTCAATCCACGGACAGCTCTCCGAGACGGGGCGGTTGACACTTGGGGAATAGACTAGTCTGGGGATGGCTTACATTCGAGACAACGTGACAGGCATGACGGGCCGAATGCGGAGAGGACGCTATCCTCCTCTTGTGAATGGTTTGAATCGTTCACTCTTTCTCCCTGGAAGAAGCCTGGAGAAACCCTGGACGGAACCGAGGTTACTGACGTGATTTACCCACACGAGACGTAACGTTACATGCGATTGCGGAGGTATTAAGGGGGAAATGGGGCAATGCCCCATGGGGTCCGTGAGGGGATAAGCATGGAAGCTGTGCGGGGTTTGTTGGTCATAATTATTCTGTCTGGGATTGGTGCGTTTGATGCCAAGAAGACTTTTGTCTGGTTGAAGTTTTTCAACGCGTGATTTGGGCAACTCGGATACAGCCCGACCGTCTCCAACGATTCTTGGCTTTACTTTCTCATTCGTCATCTACTGGTTGTGTTTGGGTAAACTGGGATGTCAAAGTTGGGGTCACTCAGGCAATCATGGCTGTCATTTTGGGGTAACTCGTACTGGGGCAGGCGATTGTCTTGGATGACCATATACCCGTCATCTTTAACCAGTGGCCAGACTGACGTACGATAGAGTGACAGGAAGAGAAGCTTGGACTTCTTATCGGGGGAGGTTTAACCCGGCATGGTTGGATGTTGTCAGTACCTATCTATGAGGGTGTAAAAATTCCCGCCAATGGGATTCAGGTTGTTTTCAAGAGAAACTACCACGAGATGGTTAAGCATCAGGAACTAACGTTAATGACAGGAAATAGGACACTACTGGTATTCTATCTCGTTTACAAGGTCTTGTATGTCTTCTTTGAGAGAAGAGTTGCCCACGTTGAGGTCAGTGGTGCTACCCTAGACAGTCGGAACCCTATGTAGAGCCCATCTACCGTTACTCAGCATTCCAACCTCAAGGCTATTAAGCTTTCCCGAGGGCCTCGCTACCGAAATTGATATGTCAAACCTTTATCTTTCCTAAAGCGCATCAAAATCTGGGGAAATGGAACCCTGAGTTCAGAGACTTGCCTGGACTAAACAGCCACCACAGCTTGCCGTCAAGCTTCCAACCACATCTTGATATCTCGAACAAAAACATGCAACTGGATCAAACATCCTCTGCCCCATAACTGATGAGTTATTAATGTGAGCTGCTTGTTCGGTTGTTGAGTGGATGATGTACGTCAGCATAAATCAGAGACCACGCGACTGGGAGAATTCTTCTTGTGCGGGGAACGGATTCCGGAAGGTATCCGAACCAAAACAAAGGCCACGGAGGGCTCTCCGACATGGGGAAACATGAGGAGCTGGCGTAATGGAGAACGGGGCCCCGCATGACTCGCGAGTACTCAAACTCTTCTCTCGAAGGGTTACTCTCTCCACTTGTTCTTAGTCTGGACTCATGACCTGACATTCACTGAAGGAAGAAACCGTGTTGAGACGGAAATTCCGAGAAGGTTCACACAGACTTGCATTTATGTGGCCAGGATTCCTGGCTCGTCTGCAGTCCTTTGGGTTCTGTGCTATGATCCCGGGTCACGTTGTTCTCGAGAGTGATGGTGCCTTAGCCGCAGTGATAGACTACCCACGGTGAACAGTGATGATAAGATGCTAAGATGATAAGACGATTGCGCCCAATGAATCCTCTTGACGACGTCATTGATACCAACAAAAAGATAAGACCCAAGTTGGGCTAAGAAAGAAGGGCGTTAAAATGGTGGATCTGCCGGGTAATTTCCCGAGCCGCTCCGCGCGTTCCTCGGCGGGTCTGGAGATTGAGGCTGTCAACGACAACCCGGCTGATATCTCACGTCTGTTCCTCACTATCTCTGGTTTCTTGAGAAATAGTAGGGGCTCATAGGTTGAAAAATGATGTATTAATTGTATTAGAGAATCATACAGATTGTAACGCCATACCCAACCCACCCTTTACCCTCACCTTTCCTGCGTCAACCCTATTTAAGCACCCTCGTCTCAGAACTTGCTTCACTAAGATCGTGATCCTCAGGATTGGTATAGACGATCTCAGTGTCCACTTGCTTGCGAATCCCACCCCATTGGGAATCACTCTTGTATGTATCTCCTCCACCAACTGAATCATCATTGAGGCGGACATGACCTGTTCGGTTCGCCGTGATCAGGGTCGCCATCCTCACATTGGTGATTTCGTCATGAGCCTTGTGTGCATATCGACCATCACCCGCCATTGTGCCGTCGCGGTTGGCGGCGCCCTTGACAATGTGACCCAGGAGCGAGGCCACGTTCATCTCGATGTAGAGTTTGAGGAGATAGGTGAGTTGATGGAACTGAACATAACTGTGTGGATGTGAGCTTAGTTATGCCAGGACTTGACCAAGGATTCTTACACGACAGGACTTGGGAGAAATGTAGCTCCCATCAAGACACAGTCCAGTGTGACCGAGACAAAAGCCATGGCGACGTTGAAGTGAAAGAGTTGCCAATACTTTGTCAAACCGCCAGCGATGAGTCTCGAGCGAACAAGGTAGATAAAGTAAAGGTTGAGACCAAGATCGACAATCAAGAAAACGGCCTTTTCGGTTCGATCCCAGATGACGTTGATTTCTTCGTACAGGTGAGAGATTTGTAGACGAGCCGGGATCCAGATGCAGAAGCCGCTCAGGTTGATGAGGCTGACGATGATGGCGACTCCCCACTTGATCTTGTTGACGCCTTTCTTGCTGGGTAGTAGGAGGGCTATTCGGTTGATGATAATCTGTAGAATGAACTGGATTTGCATGCTCCAGAAGACGACTATGAGAGGATAGGTTAGAGGCCGCCCTATCGAAGTAGAGTCCATAGTCGAACGGCTTACTGATGAAGAAGAAAACCCAAAAGCTGGTTAAAAAACTCTGGTCAGTGTCATGTCCGATGAGTAAGTTTAGGTTGATCTGCAGAAAGACATACCTTGGCTGCACGATACCTTTGAGCCAGATATACGTGACAAGACCCATACAATTACACCCAATCCATTCCAGCCAACACATGATGATGTAAGCACTAAACAGTCTCTGTCTCCTGTATGCTCCAAGAGACTGTTTGAAGGCGAGTGAGGCTGTGAAAATGGCTGAACCCAAGCTGAACCCAAAGATGACACTGGCGATGTTCATCTCAGTCTCTCCCGGTACCTCATTCTTGTACCGCGGAGGAATAAGGAAACCGGTCATGTTGTCGATTCAACCTCGGATGAGGATTGCAAGAAGGTAAAGTCGGAAGGCGGTCGCTTGATGCTGGGGTGCTCTGATGATTCCCAAAGGAAGATATAAGACGACAAAAAGAATGAAAGGAATACAATGGTTACTCGCTTGCTGAGTCCATCAAGAAAAAGATGAAGCAAGTGTTGAAGGATCCGGCTTCAATATAGGTCACAGCCGTGTTAGGGATCCCCCTGATCAGCAAACTCTCTGGCCCTGTTTAGTCAACTTGATGCAAATGAATAGCGTAGTACTACTCTACTAGCAAATCGCCGGGGAGCGAGCCGTTCCTACATCTTGTCCACTATTTTAATGGTGTGCAGACTCTTTCCAGCTACCTGGTTGCAACGGTGATTTGCCTCTATGCCTCTAGCATGTCTAGCACTGGCAGTGGTTCACGAAGAAATGGGCTGACATTCTAGGATCCCCCCACCTTCCGCGGCGCATTCTAGACCTTGGTGGGGAAGATGACGATCGTCCGGCCTTGCTAGTCAGGACCTGGGGAGGGAACTTGTGCCAGACGTTGGCTCGATGCGATGCTGCGCTGGGGATGGCTTCCGTTTCGACTCGTACACGGGTTCTAAACGCTAGTGGCGCAAGAAAGAAAGCGACGGGGGGGGGGGGGGATCTTTGTGTATCTTCGAGGCTCAGTGGCATCACGCATTTCTTGCGATTAGGCATTCGGCAGATGACAACCCTGGGATCGACGCGTTTGGGTTGGGCGGAGTGTTGAGCCTGAGCCGCAGACTCATGACTCAGTATGTGTAGATGGCGACTGTCTGTGTGGCTTCTGTCTTTTAGGCGATCTGAGACGACTCGGACTAGTGATTAGGTAACGTATTAGCCATGAGAGTGAATAACTGGCTTTCTAGCCCAGAACGAAGATGATATTATGCCAAGGACAAACGGTCTTTGAAGACGGAACGGTCGGAAGCCACTCGTTGACTTGGCAGCTCTAGAGAGTCCAGAAGAATCCGTACACGATCTGTACGTAATGGCCTTCTGTTTTGAGGCTTGTGTTGTCTGAACAAGTGCCGGTATTAGTGCATGAATGGCGATCTTTAGCACCAACACCTCAACCATCCTTCACAAGTAATCCACCAGGGGAAAAAAGATACCAAACTGTTGGTCTCTGCAGCAGTCCGCCTTGTTCTTTGGTGCCGATCACACAAGGGTAATACTGGGGCAATTGGCCTCTTTGATCTGGTCGGTTCAATAGCCCCCGAGACCGTGCGGAGGCGTTAAACTTTAGCGCGCGTTGCCTTTTAGGAAGGCTTGGCAAAAGGGGTTGGTGCGATGCAGGGACATATTGGTAGGGGAGCATCGCAAGGTGACAAAGTGTCACATAGATGGCATGTGTCTTCTGCAGAGGCTTGAGTAATGAAGTCTACTACAACTTGTAAGAAAAGTATAAGCGTAGAGATCTTCAGACGGAATGCATCGAGTCCGTCGACTAAACAAGGGGGAAACTTGAACGATACGGCAGCCGGCATGTGGGGTCTTGACTCTCTAGCTCCGGGGCCGGAAGCGTCCCCCGAGTGATCGATCGTCGTTCGTCAGGGGCACTCGCTTGCGGGGGAAGGCGACTCTAGTGTTCCAACTTGGGACATCCGCGCAAACCTACGCCTTGCGGTCCCTGCCGTACCCGAAATTAGCTTACTGTGTTGTTGCTTCCACGGAGACCAACGGGTTTGGTTACAGTAGCGGCCAATTTTGCGATGAGGCTGCTAACGATGCCCGAGTTTTCGGGTTGTTGCGGCTGACTCGGTGTGGTTGACTGTTGCTCTTATAGGTCGGACTCCCGATCGTGTCGAGCCGCCATGGCTTCTTCCGCAGTCGTCGAGAAAATTCTGGCCCATTACACTTTACGAGCCGACGTGGCTTTTCTATCCCTTGCATCAATGGAAGGATGGCTTACGTGACAGTGTCATGTGTCATTGGTTCTCATGTCAGTACCTATCCCATTGCTACAGTACCCATTGCGACCGTGACTACAACTGTCTTGAAACGGGGAATGTGGAGGGACCAATAACACGAGAGCAACGATGTATCATCGCTTAGAATAAAGTTTTACGAGCATAAAAGTCCATGGAACATATCCCAAGTCAGGGGAAAATGGAAGAAGGAGAACAGACAATGTGCCGTTTGACTCCAGACAAAAGTAGGGGTACCCCCCCAAGCCATGCAGATGCCAAATTGAGGTTTATTGCTACCACATGAGTCCATTCGCTTCGACAGGTTCAGTCAGAGTTGGCAAGTATGACGCAGTGACATGCTCGGCATGGAATAATCACATTTATCACATTCATTACTCGCCTCGTTCTCACGAGCACTGCCGAAGCCAGAGGTGAAACGCCAGGGAGTGTTTTTGGCGATCTTTCCTGTCACGAGATGGCTAATTGCCCGCCATTGCAGGTTTCATTCCGACGCAAAATCTTGGAAGGGCCAACATTGTCAGAGCCTCTCTTTGATAGACACGACATAGGGCTTTCGCAGCATTGATAACGGCTTGGAGCCTCCATACCCGACACTAAAACGTCTAGTTTTTCCACCACCACGGGGAGGGGATCCGAGCAACGGCACTTGGGAAAGCGGGCGGCGAACTGAGTGGAGAGCGGCATGTGGAGATTTCCAGAAGCCGGCGTGAAATTGCCGGTTAGGGACGGAAGTGATTGCTCAGATTGAACTATCAACTTCCATAAGGCTGAATTGAAAAAAAGTGATGCCCAAAGGGCGGAGAATCGGGTGGATCCGGTGCATTACCCGAATCTGTAGGGTATTGCACTTCCAACTTTTCTTTCAAGGCGCCTGATTCCAAACCAGCTTTTTGATGTCTCCCTGGGGAGTTGTTGGCCAAAGACTACCCACCTAAGAGTGAGTATCAGGGCTTACTGGGGGTAAATAATTATATGAGCCTTTCCTAATTTACAAATCTTATGCAATGGATCATGGGCCATGCCTTTCATCGCGAAAAACTTGGTCATCCCATGGGGAGAACCCCGAAGAAGAGCGAAGTCTCAAGATCGCTTCACAAGATGCATCTTTTCCTGTGCAGCTCTTTCCGGCAAGGTTTCATTTATGTATTATTGCGTTGCAAAATGAAGTATCATCACACCTAGGACGCCTTCTGTTGTGTGTCAATTAGCTTGGGGGAAAGGCTTTGACACGGGGCCTGTCCGAGAGATTTCTTGGAGGGATGGAATATGATACTGGGGGAATAAAATCACGTCAGGATATATGATTATATAAAATGAATAATTGACTCGTATATGCCGGCTTGGCAACTTGAACCGGGGTTTCACTAAACCCCGTGTCGGCCTTTATCTCAACACCCCGCTGTCCGGACTCAGGAGATCTCGCCCCACGATCTGCAAGTGAGATGCCGCATAATCCCCCGATTTCTTACCTGCCCTGATTTGACACTGCCACACTTGGCTGATAGCACCCACAGGTCGGGTCAATTCATAAGTCCGGAGATCTTCTGAGGTCACAAAGAAGTGGGAAGCGGCTCCTGGCATTCTGGACGAGAGGAGTATCCATATCTTAGTTTCCGCCCCGCCTTCTCTCAGCTTTTCTGGATGTAGACGGCATCCCCGATAGCTAACCCTGGAAGGAAGCTTACCACTGCAAGATTGCCTCTGCCGCGTTTCATGATCGTTGCCTTTCCATTACCTGTGTGACTGGCTGGCTACCATTGTCTTCTGTTGATCATTCTCGAATATTCCTAGGTGGAAAACTTGCCGAGAACTTCCATGGGCGTGTTGTTAATTGTTGATAGCCGAGTAAAGACAAGTATGATGGGCTTGACGGGAGGATATCGGTGCGCTGGATCAATAGTAGCTTGGGTTATAATAATATCGTCACTGCTGTCAAGCAATTTCAAGGTTCTCTGATCTAAGATTGGCAAATTTTTTCGATCTTAACAATGATACGGAGCCAGGGTCAGGATGGGACTTGATATCTCGATAGCTACGGCGTACGTGCCTACAACGCTTCAGAGCTTGCCTGCAGTTTGTAGATGTATGAATGAGCGGACCGAGTCAATGTTGGATGGCTATCAAGTGCCCATGTGATCGAGCTCAAGTCTCTGGCCTTGCATCAGTTAATTCTAATCGTGCGCCTATGTCTTATGGCTTGAATCATACTGGATTACGGATTACCATGGGCGAGTGAGGTTGAAATAGGACCGCAGCAAAGGCAGGGTATGCCTGCCTTGCGAGAACAAGGGCGGGTACCCATCAGATGTGTCTTACGCGTATGACATTAATCAAGGACTTTACATCAAATAATCAAGTCCGTCCCGGCACATTTCCAAAACCGGAAGCATAAAGTCGGCATCGGTCCTCGGTCATCGGCCCTAGAGGCCCGAGGCCGGACCCACTACCACCACCTCATTGGACCTCGTCCGTTTAAGCATCCAAACAAGCTTGATTGATATGTCCGGTCGTTTATGTCCGAACTTGAAATGGCCGAGAATCTGGATGCCAAGAACAGCTTGCGAGGCCCCCGTAAGATATGATTTGAGGCTTCAGTGCCGAATGGATCTCGTGCGTTGAAAGTAATGGATGCCTGCGCCTCATGCACCGCGAGGAAACACGTCAGTTTGAGTTCTTGAAGTCTTGGTGTATTGGAGATTACAGGATCTAAGTATAGAACAATTAATTCATTGACCACGATCTCCTTAGTCCTTGGACATCTTCGCTCGATACATAAGGAAGAGCTGTCTACACTTCTTTGCAGACACAAACCCAGCAAAACGAACCCATCACCTCAACTGAAAACCCGAGCCCTTATAATCCTTTTCTCTAGTCATCCTTCCCGCCATCATGTCACGATTAATTCCAACACTCGCTGTCTTCCTCGTCCCAGTCATGCTCGGGGCGGCCACGATCGGTCTCACCTACGCGCCGTGCTACGCTACTGTATGCCCCGAAGACTACCTCGCCGAAGAAACAAAGTATCACTTGGCCATCTTCTACGGAATGCTTATGGTCTTGAGTTTCGCACTTTATCTGCGGTCATCCTCTCGTTCTCTTCTTGCTCTGAGCAGCCATCGCTCACCGGCTGAGCTTCCACTGCTTCGCAAATATGTGACTGTTGGGGGCATTGCTACCACAATATTCATCATTGCGGGCACTCTGGCTACAACCGCGCTATGGTGGCCTGCTCTCTGGAAATATTGGGGCGAAAGAACAGATCCTTTGGGCTGGGACTCGGCCAAGATCCGCCTCACAGTCACTGGTGTGACAGGCCACTACGCAGACATTCTTTTGGGCCTGTTGATCATTCCAGTATCGAGGAATAACTTGGTGGGCCGAGCCTTCAAGCTCCATCAGAGCACATTGCTGTTCGCTCACAAAGTGGTTGGGTACCTCTTCTTGCTGGTTGTCATTGCTCACGGAGTTGCATACGCTGTAAGTTCCCTCTGGCTAGAACAATTGAAAACCTGGATGTACTAATATCGGCATTAGATGTATGCGCTCGATACTTCCGGCGATGGCGACGAGAGAAAAGAAGAAGCCTTCAGTACTGGCAACCCGACCATGACCCTCAAAGAAAGCGAAGAACGGAGCGAGTGGTTTACCACTACCACATATAACGGAGCTGCTGCCCTTATAGTCATCATCATCATTACCCTTACCGCCTCTGCCTGGATCCGACGACGCAGCTACAACTTCTTCTATTACACCCACATCGTTTGCGGCATTCTGATATTTATTGGGGCTAGCATCCACGCCAGCACCGATTTCTATCTCTTGTTGCCAGGCTTGTGTCTGTGGGTTTTTGACTGGGGTTATCGACTATTTCGTGGACAAGGTGGCGGGTTGACTGAAAAGACCAACGCGACGCTGGAGAATGCCGGCGACGGCTGGTACAGGCTGTCACTTCCTATTCTCACACGGAACATGGAAAACTATGAGGAACTCTCGGAGTCTCTCACCGAAACTGGCCTATCGTCTCTTACTCCCCTCAAAACTTACTACCTCAATATTCCCTCTGTCAGCAAGCTTCAGAACCACGCCTTCACAGCGGCCGTCCCAGCTTCCAGCACCTCAGGACCAGTCTTTCTCTTCCAAAGAGCAGGACAGGCATCTAAAAAGAGCCAAAAGGAGTGGACATGGAAAGTTGGGGCACTAGTTCCCCACCCAAACGATTTTGCCGCGTTGGAAGTGCGTCTCGAGGGACCCTACGAGCCGCGAGACACAAAGTTCCAGGAAGCTTCCCACATCATCTGCATCGTAGGTGGAACTGGAGTCACGGGTGCCTACAGTCTCATCACTTGGTGGTTGAGGTTTCGAGCGCAAGATACCAACGCCAGATTTACCCTTGTTTGGGCTCTTCGGCACAGGGAACAGGCGAATGTCAAGGAATGGATTCATCTTGAAGAAACTGCGGCATCCGTTCCGAATCTGGCACTAACCACTCACATCAGCTCTACTGATGAGAGGATGGACCCGGACAGGATGATCAGACAGTCTCTTGGCCTCGACAGCACGGCTAGTGCATACCCCGCCCCCGAAGATGCGCGACAAGCTAAGCAGGTGACTGCTTGGGTATATAGCTCAGGTCCGGATGGTTTGATCCGAGCAACAGAAGCGGCTTGCGTGAAGATCAGACACGAGATCAAGGACCGAAAGAACAAGCCATGTGTTGGGGAGATCGACTGGTATATGGCGAAGTGGGAGGTTTAGAGGGTGTTGCAGGGCCACTGATAAGCTGGCACTTGATAACTTCTTTTAATTACGTATTTGATTTGTCTTCATGTTGAAATCTGTACATTCTCCAGCGCCCTGTCACGCTGCTCTGGTCATGCTAATCTATCCCAGAGCTTGAATCGCGTCCACGATGTTCTCATCAGTATTCGCCTCCAGCATGCACTCAACCACTTGCTCGTCCGACAAGTCCACAAACAGGTCCCTGGATGCATCGTAGACTTCTTCAACTGGAAAAACCTCCAGAGAGATCTCCAGGAGAGAGAGTCTCTGCATCCGCACATACTCCTCCATCTGTTCCTGTGTCCACTCCTGGACAACTGTCTCGCTCCCTTGCTCAACCTCTACCCGCCAAACCTCGACGGGGGCCACTGCATCTTCGTCCTCTACATGTCCCCCAAACTCCCCGTTAACTACCATGACTCGTGTTTTGGTGGGCATGCTTAGACTAAACGGCGTTATGTCCTCGGGCTCGCTGTCACTCTGTTCAAGACGAGAAATCCTGACCTTTTGGGGGACACGCCACGCGAGACAAGTAGTGGGGAATGCATCATTGGGCTCTTCAAAATGACTTTCGGGGATAATAATAATGATATCACAACATGGGCAAGGTTGGGACTGAAAACTGTTCATAGCCGATCGACTGATAAGCCGTTTTGGTCGCGTGGAAACTCGTTCTCCCCAGCCTCCTCAAGTACATCTCTGTTTTCGCCGTTCAGTATGGCTGCCTTGAAACCTCTCACGGTTTATGTGCATAGTAACATTGCAAGCCCCCTTTATCTCCCAATAGGCAGCTAACAATGTGAACGAGGCGCCGGGCCAAACCCTTACAAAGTCGCCATTGTTCTCGAGGAACTCAGCAGCCCCTATGACAAGGTTTGACCTAGAGTACAATCAAGGTCTCAAATCACTGATATGGCTTAGATCGTGGTGGATAATCCCAAGGAAGATTGGTTTCTTGCTCTGAATCCCAACGGCCGAGTGCCAGCTATCACTGATCCCAACAATGGCGATTTCACCATCTGGGAGTCCGGAGCTATTGTCGAGTATCTTGTCGAGTTGTACGACAAGCATGGCAAGCTGACAGTTGAGCATGCGAAGGGGAAGTGGACTTTGAAACAATATCTGCATTTTCAGATGTCGGGCCAGGTGAGCAATATACTCCTATCAAAACCGAACGATCAATGACTTTGGTGATACAGGGCCCCTACTTTGGGCAGGCCGTGTGGTTCCACCGCTGCCCTGACGACATTCCCATCGCGAAACAGCGATACATTGAGCAGACAGTCCCAGTTTTTGAAGTCTTAGAGACCATTCTCAAGGATCGAGAGTATCTAGTTAGGGACAAAAGGTGAGAGCGGGCCTGATTATCTACCAATGCTTATTCTAACATGGTTGCAGCACGTACGCAGATCTCTGTTTCGTTCCTTGGAACAGGGTTGCCCTCCATGCTCCATTCTTTAAGGACAGTTTGTGGGAGAGATACCATATTGAGGAGAAATTCCCCAACTTTCTGACATGGCATCGGCGTTTGAGTTCCCGACCATCAGTCAACAAGGCGTTTGGCGAGTCTCAAGATTAACAGGAGGTGATCTTGATGTGTTCGATGGATGATGGAGATGAAATCATATTACATTGCGCACATTCCCTCACGTTCCATGCTGTATTACACTTTGAAAAGCTTGAATGGGCATGACTATCCAAAGGAACCATGGCAGCTAGAGCCTACGCAAAAAATGGCATGTAAGGTGCCGTCCGTACAATGGCATGAAGCATAGCTCTGTAATCTGAGCCACGGCCCTGGTTTAGATCCTGATAATTCCATGCCGCCTCAATAAGATGTCTTAGTAGAGTCAAGCGGCGGCTCCCAGTATGTTTCTCTATATGAGCCATAATATCGAGAATTAACAGCCGTGATGAGTCTCGGCGTGCCTCGCAGGCGATGATAAAGATGGGCCACGGAGCATGAGACACATCGGAAGTCTTCAAGATGTCCAGACCGCGTTTGACCAAGACCTCGTGTGCTGCTTCCTCTCCAGAGTAATCCAATGCTGCCCGATTTAGGAAGATCAGGGCCGCGATAGTGTGGAGGAGAGTGCTTGTGTTTGAGGGTGGGTGAGACGACTTGGTGGATGGATCTTCCAACAGGTACTTGCGTAGGGTATTCTCCGCCTCTAGTAGGCGTTGACGCTTTTTGGATGACATGGCTTGTTCCATGTCAGGGCTAATGTTATAGAATAGCAGCGAGATGATATCCAGAATTGCCAAGGAACAGACAGGCCCCTCGTCGTTTTGTAAAAGCAAGGCTGTATCGGGAGCCGTGTCGGGTTGGTCATCTTGAAGGCGCAGTGTATCTATCTCTTCAACTCTAGATAGACCTAGGAGTGCGGCTGCATCGACGAAACAGATTGGCGGCGGATCAGGGGGTGCCCACCATACCAAGCTGAAGTGGCCCATGATTTCATGGTAATGCAGCCAATTGAAGAATGGTCCGTGATCCATACAGCGACTCGTGGTATTCTCAGTGCGAGCAGATTTTGCAATTTTCTTGACACCACAGAGGTATATAGCCCACGAAGGTCCCGTTAGACTGGGGTGGGTAGTCTACGAGTTGTCCACATTAGTTCGGTACCGATAGTTGATAGAGTGAAGATGAGGAGTGACTAACCTCATAGAGATAAAGAAGCATGCTTGCAACGACAGTCTTGCTTGTCAACTCGCGCGTCTTGTCCAAGCTCAACGACCGAGCAAGGGCAGATATAGCCTTTGTCTTGTGCGCGAAGGCGGCAGAATTTCCCGACAAACGAAGCGACGACAAGGCCAAGATGCCTTGCAACACGGCTTTGGAAGAAGGTGTAGAGTCTGCAAGCGCCATCTGGAGAATCATCTGCATCAATGGTCGGGGAGGGTCTGCGCCAGGGATCTGTGTGTCCATCCGTATGTCTGTGAGGGATGAGTAGCTATTACGCAAGTTGACTGGCGGACTATCAAGATATCTTACAATAGTCTAGAAGCATGGACTCATCCCGGTTGATCAACGACAGCGAGTACACCAAAGGGCCGGGGGGTCTGGAGACCAGCTCTGCCATCCATCCTCGTTAAACTGGAGCCAGTAGTAGTCCAAGATAACCAACATACTTGAATAAGTTCCGCCAGAAGACGGCCCGTACATGGCTACATGCCAAGTATATGTATTGATGAAGTAGAGAGCCTTCTCGCTCTCGGAATTGGCACGCGGTGATTGGGCTGGATCATGAACCATGGAGCGTCGCCGGTCATTTGGCCGTGGCCACGATAGCCTCATGCCATATCCGGCGCATTTTCGCTTTGACCGGGCGCAGTTTGCGCACGAGGGCTGCCGCAAGTCACAGCGGACCTTGCGATCTATCGTCCGTCAGCGGGTTAGGTCTTGGCCCAGGAGGAACAGCAACCCTACCTTTACAAGTCCAGCAGCCAGCAGCCATTGGTTGATGTGTATCAGTTGGTCTCAAACTGCGAGGTGAGTCGAAAGTAGGGGATATTGGCTCTTTGTGGATTAAAGCTGGACCTGGGCGAGCTGTTGACCGGGTGCTTGGAGGTCAAGATCATCGTGACTAATTACAGACCGGAGCCAAATGATCTGCGTTAGCGTCGCGAATTCTTGCATTCTTTAGAGAACAGCCAATCATGGAACACGACTCTATCCAGACTTGGACAAGGGAATCAGCATTGACGCTATCATGAGACATGCTCTTTTGATTCCAAGGATTCAGCGCATGGAGACTTCGCCATTGATTTATCAGCCTTCTCATTTGAACTGGTCGGCAATTCTTTAGCACACACGGTAATGGAACTAATCTCATCCCCATCTACCTACAAGTCTCCCTCCCTGCCTAGGTAGGGAAACTTTCGCATTTTCTTGCCGTTCAAGACGCTGTATCCAGCCAGAGCGCTGTATATAATCAATGATGACGGGGGAAGATGACTGTATAGTCATTTCTCTTCCATCGAATAGTCGATTTCAAAGCCGAAATGCCATCTTAACTTCGAGAAATGGTTAAGAATTGCGAGCCAATTTGTCATCCACTCTGTGCTCCAGCCAAGAGAGTAAAGGATATAAGGGCCTGGATGTTGACTTTCGATATGGATGAAGCAGACTTTTACGCCACATCCGTTTACAAGCCTATAGCACAGTACTTTCAACGCTTCGAGTAGCAGTGACGACAATGGGACAAAGTTGGAACCCTCGTGATGGAACCCCCAGCCTTAAGGGCAAGGTTGCACTAGTCACAGGCGCCAAGTGAGTTTCTGACATGTATTCTATGAACACTCGCTCACCGTTTCAGCTCTGGCATCGGCTTGCACACAGTAAAGCACCTCGCAGCCAAGGGTGCTAAGGTCTACTACACTGCCAGATCTGAAGCCAAGGCCAAGGCCGCCAGGGAGGAATTACGCTCCTTGGCACCCGAGATTCCTGAGGAGTTGCTCGTATGGCTTCAGCTCGATCTTGGCGATATTGGCAGTGTGCTGAAGGCAACTACATGGATGAGAGAAAACGAGTCCAAGCTTGACGTTTTGGGTATGTTCCCAAGCTCTTAGTGCTGACTGTTTACTCACATCTATCAAGTCAACAACGCAGGACTAGCAACAAAAGATCTTGAGACCAATGAAGCTGGTTGGGAGATAGTCATGGCTGTCTGGTATGTGCACCTTATTCCTAGTCCTTACCACATCATCTCACAGACTTTAGTCATGTTGGCCATTTTGTCCTCACAAACGGCCTTCTCCCACTCCTCAAGAACGCAGCGGCCGTAAAGGACGCCGATGTCCGCGTCGTTACCGTCTCGTCGAGTGCGAACTACATTTTCCTCCCGGCAGACTACACATTCGACTTCTGTAGCCCTGCATTTCTACGGGGCGAACTGCCGTATGAGCCATGGAAGTACCGCTACGTGCAGAAGCGCATGTTCGTCATCAACGTCCTGCTCTACAGCATGGCCAAACTAGCCAATGTCTTGTTTGCCCAAGAACTTCAGCGACGCTTCGACCAAGCAAAGATCCCCATCATGTCGCTTTCTCTCAATCCAGGCGCCGTCAAGAGTGACAACGCTGTGGGCATCTTCTCCTCTTTCCTGCAGCCACTCATCAGGCGGACCATGCTAGATTTGGACGAGGGTTCTTTCACGACGCTATTCGCTGCTACTGCTCCAGAGGTCTGGAGAAAACCCGAGATGTACAAGGGCAAATATTTGGAGCCTTTTGGCGAGGTCAAGGAACCTCATCGCGTTGCAAAGGATTTGAATCAAGTGCGTGCATTTTGGGAGACGACAACCAAGGAAGTTGAGAAATACCTTTCTCAGCGTCACCAAACTTCACTGCTTGACTGGTGAGATTTTACTTTACCTACAGGCTCACCACTTGTAGATCTTGTGCTATATTGAACTTTTAGACTAAGTGGAAGCGGAGGACTTAATAAATTATCCGTGACGTTGGCTTCAATTCGGCATCGTCACTCTTTGCCCCGTGATTGTCAAAGGACAACCGCGCTTACCAATTAAATTGCCAACATCTCCGAGCCTTAACTTAGAGGCCGCATGCATCACCTTTATGACCCAAGTCAGGCAAGACGCACTTCACTGGGGGCCAGACTGGCAGTCTCCGTTGTGATAACAAGTCGGCTATCCGCCCCTAGGCCACGCTTTTAGACTTGGCCCATAATTTTGCCATATTTTCAAGCAGGTTTCAATTCCTTTCTGGTTGCATTTGGCATGTCGCTACAGGTTTCAACGGTTGCCTGCTCTCTAATCGCCCTTGGCCTGGGCACCCAGCGATGTCGCGGTTCTCTTCTCACTAAGCAAACAACATGGCAACTGGCTATCGATTGCGTCCGGGGACATAGGCCCTCTTGAGTTACTGGAGGCTCAGTTGGTTCCCCCGGATTCGCGGTCTTCTGGCTCAGTTATCCCATCGAGGGTTGGGCTTCAACTATAATAATACACTTCCAACACATCATACCATCATATCCCAATGCTAGCTCAGTGGTCTTTTTTTAGCCTTCTTGCCGTCTGTATCATCGCTCACCTTCATCATGAGTGACCTATGCGTATTAGACGTCACCTCTTATCACACACGTTATGAATATGGCTAATAACCCTTATGCCTTCCCCTCAAAGATCATCCGGCGAAGGAGGGGAAATAACAGCCTCATGCTTGGCAAAACGCCCATCAGGCGACAGGAATCCAGTTGTTCAGGAGACCACATGGTCTGGACCCTAGATGCTTGCAGCCCGAAACTCAGACGAGACCATCTGGCTTGTGACAACGGAAATGAACCTGAATTCATCTTGTGATACGTCCATATTGTTGAAAATTCCACGACTTTACATACTGTGCTCGTTATAAGTCGGACAGTGGAAGCGCCACGAGCGGCTGGACCGGCACGGCATTCCTCAGCAGCTACCACGATACCGCTCAATGTCTACAAGGTTAATAAACAAAGAGAGCTCACTCGACGCCACATCGTTCCGCACATTCCATTCCACGTATATCGTGGGAATACCCCTCTGGCTGACGAATTTGAGATGGAATGCCATTGATTGGTGTTACGCTGTGGCATAGTACTCGTAAGCCTTCAGCTTGTTGCCTGTAAGCCACCAAGGGCGGCTGAAGATGAAACTATTCTATTTAATCGTGTTCATGCCACTCTCTGATAGCTAGGTTTCTTATCACCCACATCATAATACTTCCACACTTAACTTTCTATAACCCACCCTATTCGTCCAAAATGAGTCCTCCTATGCCTATCGCTCCCAGCGTCCCTATTGAGATCCCTCAGAACTTTGGCTATAACTCATCTGTCCTCGACCCCATCCAGCAACCCATCGGGGACGGCACCGATGGTACAAATGGCGACAAGGGACACATCACTCACCCCGTTACTGGTGCTGGAGAACTCCCAGTGACACCCTTGGATGTTTTGGCGAACTTTAAAGGAACCTTTCGAGGGTTCGGTTTCAACACCATCTTTCGACCCAACAGCAAGATCACTCCGACTGAGTTCCCAGTTAAATCGACTGATAGCAACGATGACAATGTGTTGCAACTCAACCTGACAAGTGAGACCATGACCTTTGGAAACGAACTTGGCAACGTTCCCAATCGCGGCCTGGGCGAACAGGCTGATATCATCCTTAACGGTGTGCCATACACCCAGGTCATTCTCGACGCCATGCCCCCGGAGGCCGACTCCCCTTGCAAACCACCCGTCATTCATTTTGAACCCGGCTTATGGATGCGAGTCCCTGAGAGTGCTACCATGCCTAATCTCGCCGCCTCCTTCAACAGAATGGCATCCATCCCTCATGGCACCACCATCAACGCTCAGTGTTTCGGTCCAGCCACGCTTCACAAGGGTCCACCTGAGATTCCTTCAGTGGGAATTACACCTGTTTTCCTTCCTACTGGGAAGGATACACCTTTTGCCAGTCAGACCGCTTTGAACCCGCGGTCCCGACGCCTCCCTCAGGACCTTGCCCCCTTCATGGCAGATGGAACCATTACGCAGCAGATCCTTGACGACCCAAACACGGTTTTGAGAAACGCAAACAAGGGAAAGAACATTATTGAACATATCACCTTCACTGTCACCACTGCCTCTGAGCCTCCCAACCTTGGCGGAGGAACCAGCAACATTGGCTTCAACGTCGGCGCCGACGGCGGAGCCAAGTTTCCCGCCTCCCCCAAGGAGAGAAGTGGCAACGCCAACGCAACCAAGATGACGGCCCAGTACTGGATCTCCAGAGTGCGCGAAGAGATCCATCTCAAGCCGTGCATGGAACAGGGCCAGTATGTTTCTCCAGCTTCCAAGGGCCCCAGGGATGTTGTTCCCGAGTTCAAGATTGACTCGCACCATCTCTTCCCGAACGGCAAGACTATCACTGTCGAGTACACGCAGATTCAGTACTCTCAGTTTGTGGCTCTGGATTTTAATGGCCTCGGCTGGCCTCATGTCAGTGTCGCTACTCTTGCGCCGGCTAGACACTACAACGGCCCCAAGCTTAAGCATGTGAATGTGGAGATGAAGGAGACCTTCAAGGGTTTCGTTAAGCCAGTAGAGCAAAAGTGAAAAGTACCTCTCAGCAGAGAAGCTAGGTTATATCCTTTGCCACAAAGGACAAACCATGATTGAGCCGCGATGTGTCACAGGCAAGAGTTGGATCTGACCCAGATAATGCAAGGGGCCATTTTGATAACTAGGGTGCCACCTGACCCAAATAGTTGATCCTGTCAATTTCATATGTGTATGAATAAAATATTCTCCATTTTGTAGCCCCGGCCTTCTTTGTTTTGAAGGGACGTTTCGCTATCATCCGGCTGGTCATGATAACACGATGTAAAAACCTGTCATCTGAGCCTGCGATCTTAACAGCCATATCCTTGCTATTCCGTGACTCTTAGACCGTTTTGAGAATTGAAGGCTGATGACTATTCCAATGAGGGTTAGTGCTGGCGTCCCCCCCGAGACTTGCGTGAAATGTTGAACCTCAATTTTTTCATTGTCGTCATAGACACAAAGAGCAGGATTTCATTGTTTTCCTTTGATGCTGCCCACTATTATCACTGTCAGCCTCAAGCGCAGCTACAATCATGGCCTCTGACATATACGCACCCTTAAGCGACGACCCAACAAGCATTCGAATTGTCCGGCTCGCGCCATCAAAGTCCTTTAGGCATATAAATCTCACTGCCCAGCTCATTGAAACGAGTTGGGATCAGCACAGCTACGAAGCCCTCAGCTACTGCTGGGGGAAACGTAACAAGACTAAGCCTATTCTCTTGAATGGAGAGCAAGTCCAGATAACGGCAGATTTGCATGACGCGTTGGAGCAATTTTGTCTCGAGGATGATACCAGGTCTCTTTGGGTGAGTATTTATATGACCGCATCGAGTAAAGGCTGACGTTCAGTGTCAAGATTGATGCAATATGCATCAACCAGTATGATGCTGATGAGAAGAGTGTTCAAGTACAAAGGATGCAGGATATTTACCGCAACGCCAAGCAAGTCCTGGTCTGGATTGGCCAAGCCAAAGACCACACTGGGTTGGCGTTTGAACAAATCCATAAACTTCTAGCCTGTCACAACGCTGACGTCCAGAAGAAGATTTGGGAGGAACCAGGGGATTGGGTTGCATGCCTCAACGAGATGATCAAAAGACCGGTAAGATGATGAAAGTCTTGGATAAACTTTAACTAATAGCTGAGTAGTATTGGTCTCGTGCGTGGACAGTGCAAGAAGTCGTCCTTGCGGAGAGTGCCTTGTTATGCTGTGGTTCTTACACCATCCCTTTCTTCGACTTTGCCCACCTCTTGATTCAACAAACAACTCGACATTGGCTCGAGGTCAATTACGCCTTGGCTAGTTACCTTGAACAAGTATTCGAGATGCGAAACCCGTCCTATGAAGATCCGCCCATGGGCCTCTTTGGACTTGCATTCAGACTTCGCCATCGTCAGTGTACTGTTGCCTACGACAGACTCTACGCCTTTCTAGGCCTACTCAAGTCTCCAAAAATGGAAGAATTGCCGATTGATTACAAGATGAATCTTGACGAGCTATGGATGGTCTTTGCTAAAGCAACCATGGCCAAATACAAGACACTTGTCCCTCTTGTCCTTGCTGAGAGCAGATACATAGGAGCTCGTTGGTGCTACGATTGGGACTTGGAACTCTTCGAGCCGAATTATTCGGTGCATGGAATATTCCCGTTCTGGACAGGAGGCCTGGATAGTCCTGATTTTTATCCGTTGCAAGTTCCCCGTCACTCGGCAGCTGATGGACTTGAAGCGCGGATTCGAGTTGATCTGGAGGCACCATCCGTCATCTCGGCTCAAGGGTTTACCGTCAGCAAGGTTGCAAAAGTTGGTACATGCGTGAACTCGTGGTTCATCACTTTTGGGCGGCCCAATTACGTCCAGCTATTCGAGGAGTGGGAGTCACTCGTCGGGGGACCGTGGGAGGATCCAGACATGTCGAAACGGTTTTCGTACACCATCACAGGAGGTGCCTGGAATACCGAACCAGCCGACTGGAGAGTTTGGAATACCAAGAATTACTCGGAAAAGGTGTGGTCTTTGTCTTGGTGGACCCATCTCACCCCAGACGATGACAATTTCACCGGCTACAACATGAGTCGTCATACGGAACCCGAACCCTCAAAGCTTCATGCGCGATACTGCCGAATCCGCGATGATGCCTGCGAGGAACGCAGAATTTTCCTCCTTGAGAACGGTGATTTCGGCCTTGGTCACGAGAAGACTCAAGTCGGTGATCTAGTTGTGGTACTTCTAGGCAGCCAGGTTCCGCTGATATTGCATAAGAGAGATCATGGTGGACTTCGACGGCTGACGGATAGTGAAAACAAGTATGGGCTTTATAAGTCGACTTGGGGAGTCGTTGGGCAGGCTTATGTGCATAGTCTCATGAAGTACGATGGAGACCTGAAACAGGATATAGAGGACGGAAAGGTGATTCTGGAAGAATATCTACTTGACTAGACATGGCAAACAAGCACATATCTGCAAGAGGATGTGCCGAGCGGTGTCACTTATAGTGTCTGGACTTTGTCTGCTGGGAGCAAGAATATCATGTGCGCAGTAGTTGTTATCACCACAAAGAAGTTTACAAGCTCCGCTCAAAACTAAGATATTATTCAGGCCATAGACTATATCAAACTTATTTGTTTCCTTTCCGACGTTTGCAACAGTGGCTCTAATTCCCAAACCTCTTCATCATCTTCACAGCTGCCATCAAACAAACCGATGCGCCGGAACACAGAGTTCGCCTCGTCAACAGGAATCAAAACAAGGAAACAAGCGGCAGTACGTTCGTCTGCTGTGCCCACTTCAGGGTCAAATGAGCTTGAGCAGCTTCTACCAAAGATGAGGCAGAATGCTTGAGAGCCAGACGGAATGGCTGTCGGTCCGGGACTGTCCAGCGTATAATCGGGACGGAAGGGCGACGACTTATCGCCGGTTCGAAGCCTGTAGTGACGGCTTCCCGTTGTCGAAGAGGTGTCGACACTGTCCAATGATTCCTGGCTGTATTCGAGCTTAGCCTGAACCAATGGCCCAGACAAGGTCACGACTGCCTCCGTTGTCTCGCCCATGAGTGGCTCGCCGTTGTATGACACGCTCACTCCCAGGAATTCAACATTCTCAACCGACACCTGCCAGCAAGAAATGTTTCCAGAAACCGATGCCCACGACCATGAAGGTATTGAGCTTTCAGCAGGCTTTGGCTTGGGATCCTCCGCAAGGGACCAGAAGAACGAATCCTCCAGTTGACGCTCCCACATGCCGCAAGCATACTGCCCCAGATCATCATTTCCTCCACTGAAAGCCTTGGCAATTCCAGCTAGGGCTGGTAGCTTGTCGGTGCCGAATGTGAGCTCTCTCTTGGAGTATTCCTTAACAATCTGATTCCACGATTTGGACTCGACAGACTGTTTCTTTTGTGTTGGTCCGGGCACTTCTAGTATGCCAGAGTGTACATACCAGCCGCATTCACACTTCATGGCGTTGTTGCACTCCCAGATAATCTCATGTCTTGTAAAGTGGAGGGTCCGTTTCGAGAGAAGTTGCTCTTGGTACGTCCAGCCTCGAGAAAGCAGTGGCCATTCTCGTTCAGCGTCCACGAATTCATCGCCTTCGAACCAATTATACTCCATATCTTGCCATGTGAAATGCGGGAGACTCCGGCGCAGGAAGATGAGCGCCTCGTCAGTCTCGTCAATGCCAACCTGGGCATACTCTTTCCCGTCGCGGCGGCTAAACAGATTTTGTCCCGCCATAGTCGCGGCGACTGTAAGCTGGGCATTGGAGTAAACTGATGCCATGGTTGCTGCTTCGCGTCGCCAATCTTCCTTATCGTCTTGGATGATGCACATGCAATCTATCCAGACATGCATGATTCCGAGTCTTCGGAGTAGATAGATTACGTCCTGCATCATGGGAGGGAACCCCTCGAGTGAAAAACCACTAGAAAGCCTCTCGGAGTGATTGCTGTGCAGCAATCTAACTTTGAGTGTTTCCTCTGTCCAGCGGTGGCTGAGTGCAGCGTATGGTGTCTCTTCGAGTGGATTCTCGATCAACTTGATCATTTCCGTCTCTTCATCACCAAGAAAGAGAAGTCTGGTAGGACAGAATTCCGCCTCATCCGGGCAACAATCGTCATGGTGTTGACGACATGAAGCCAGCCATGCCGCTGCTTGGTCAAGGCACTTATTGTCTCCAGTACTTCCGGCAACTTTGAACCCATGGCGAATGCATGGATGAAGCGAGTTGACGCGAGGATCTCGTTCCAGGAGAGTAGTATCAGCCTTGGGGAGTGCACTGAGTTCAAACTTCAAACTGGCGTCCACTAGTTCCAGATAAGGCTCCCTCATTCCCGGCTGCCCGGGCCACCATCTTGCCGCTGAGAACTCGGTCCCGCATGAGTCGAATGTAGCCATGAAGCTTTTACATCTTCGACATCCACGACTAGCTGATTTCCCTAGGTCATCGCGCGTGAATTCGTGATAGTCGGATTCCGCAAAGAGGAGGTCTTGTGAGCTATCGACGTCGATTTTGAGCAATCCGACACCAGACTCCAGCATGAACAGGCATACTCCACATCTCTTCTTGCTTATGAACAGAGATTTGAGTCTGTCTAACATCCTACTCGGTCTAGTTGTCGATTAACCTTTGACTTGGTGATTTGTCAGAAGGAGAAGACGCGATATCGCGTTGGGCAGCAGGTCAGCACGGAACGGACTTTGTTTTAGCCGCTGTAACGACAGTCTTTGATGAGAGTCAGGTACCCTATATCTACGACCAACACAATTGGGTTTCTTTTACAAACAGCGACTTATTGAGAATTATAAATCATCAGTTGTCTTGACGATTATTTCCCTTTATCTTTCTACTTGACTATTGTCTTATTGGCATTCTCTACGCTCTTGCTCTACCCAAGGGAACATGTTCACCGAAACACAAGACACAAAACCAATGGTCAAAAGCCAGCTGCCATCGAAGCCTCAGCAGGCCAACTTCAATGCAGACAACATGCCTATTGAACTATAATATTGACTCCCCTATACTTTACTCTTAAGATAATTAAGCATTGCGCGATGGCAGTCTTTTAGTTGTTATTAAAAAAGTAACTGATAATTGATCGAAGGGCATGTTATATTCTGCCTCTCTTCTCGCGAGGTCAAGACGAGTGCGTTACTATCCATTCCTTCCATGTCCTCATTAACCCATATTCATCAAAATTAGTGATAGTACCAGTTTATTCTTTGGACTCATCCGGTAAGTTTACAGCAGGCTAGCAAGCCTCCAGCCCATCATCTACATACCCCATTCTTCAACCATGAGCTTGCATAGCTCCCATAATAGTCTGCTATGCGCTAAAACTTTCGGGTTTGCCGATTCTCCGGGGATTCCAACGTTTGCAGATCTCTCTTTGCTATCATATTGGCCGCCTTTAGCAGGTCTGCCAGAAGCCGGCTTGGCGCCGGTGGCAGCGGCAGCGGCAGATTATAGATGCCGCTGTCCGCTACGGCGGTGAGTTGAGACAGATTCCGTCCCGTCACCGGGGGCAATCAAGACATATCCCCGATTAGATGAGGCTTTTCCGTCTTCGTCGATCGACATCAATAGAGATCGTGGTGTTGGCAAGGCCCTCTAGTGATAGGTTGGTGACATATGTGCCTACTTGAGAACTCGTAACCATAAGAGCCAATACGAAGAGGGTACGTCCTTTCAATATAAACGCCATGAAATTAGGCACCCTATCTCCAGGGTTTTACATCTTGTCTCTACTTTGAAGCATCATTAAGCTGGATTTGGGCGCGAGCATGCAATGAATGGTTCGTCCATGCTGCACCGGACGGACAGAACATTAATGACAGTAAGGCCCCAGACCTGGCAACACTCCAAGTTCTACTCACCATCGCTAATGTCACCTTCTTTCTGGAGAAGGCGTCCGTCCTACCCGACTTGGCATTACTGAATGGAAACACATACAGCAAAGACACTGAACCGTCTACCACATAGTCCTCGTATAATATCACAGTTCGAGTGGCGTAGCCTATATCACGATCATCAACAAGAACCCACAACATGCATGGCCAACGGAACAGGAACTGGCATTAGTGCTGATGGATCAACCTAGAATGCATTGATCCTTGAAACCCTTCGGGTCGTCGGCGATGAGCTGGGAGATCGCGATGATTGTTTGCCAAGAGCCATGAGGTCGAATAATTATAAAAAGAACCGACTTCTCATGGTGAAAACTGAAGAATCAACTCGAATAACAACCATTCTTCCTCGCCTGCCCCTTTAACACTCTCATCTCCCACCAATCTCTGCAATTTACCCCATTGCCCTCTTCATCAACATCAACCAGGTACGACCCCGTGATATCATGTGCGCTCCTTCGGCATTAACAGAAGCTCTGCAGACAAAATGAGGTTCTCCGCCGTATCTGTTCTCGCCTGTCTGGGTATGCTCCAGTCAGCCGCCGCCAAGGGGATCAACTGCGAGGGCAGCGCCCTCTGCGGCGACCAAAAGGGTTTTCTCGACAAAGTCTCCGACTTTATCACCGACAACATCAACGGCGTTGACCCCAACTACCACTTCTCCAACGGCGAGCACATTGCCTGCGCCGGCCACATTTGTGCTTTCTTGCAAAAGACCTCGAACGGTGCTTCGGGCCAAGAGGTCAGGGACGCCATCCTAAGGCTGAAGAACCATGGGTGCAAGGGATGTGGATCGGCTCCGTTCATTGACAATGATGTTGATAAGGGAGAGTTGACTGTTAACTATGTTACGAGCACTTGTGGTGATGGTGTTTGCAACGGTGCCCTTAACCCCAAGAAGTGAGCGATGGATTAAAGGGGTAGACCAAGGGATATGTATATATGTATATATTACAGAGGTTTTCACCCGGCCAGTCTCCTTGGCTGTGCACGGTTTCCTCGGAATACCTAATTTACTCTGCTCCTAACGCCTCCGTACCGACTCCCTGACGCCTAGACTAAAATTCATGATAAGCTTCCTACTCCGTGCTAACCGGCATCCCATACCGCCAAAAAGGAATCATCCTCTCAGTAACAGGGCGCTCAAAAAGTCGCGGTATGACAATCCGCTCACCAGCTACACGCTCGAACTTGTCGTCATCGTCCTGCCATTCAAAATCATCGTCCGACTTCCTTCCCGCGAAAAAGTCCTGCCACTTTTGTGACCTCCTCCGCTGTTGTTCACCTTCCGGATAGCGGAATTTGAGCTTCACGAGACGGTCTTGCTCCGAAAGCTCATCCAAGCTTGGAAAGTGACATAGGCTGTCCGTACCTGGGTATAACCTTGCGTCTTCGAAAAAGGGCCATGCTCGTTGTCGGTATATTCGGAGTTGGCAATACGGGCTCAACCCCATGACTTGTGGGTATGTCACTACGCCATCCCTAATAAGACTGGTTAAAATCTTCTGAAGTAATGGACCTCGGACTCCGAATTCTGTACCAGCGATAGACGTGGGCCCTCGGTCCTGTACAAGCGCGTGGTCCTCAGAGGGCCTGCCGAGTTCTTCGGTCCTCCTCCGTTCAGCAGACATGGTGAGAAACCATTTTCGGAGGTCTTTGTAACTTCCCTGCTTGCTTTCTGAATACACCAATACGTGAGTCAGGAGGTCAAAGCCTCGTAAGTGTAAATACGACGCTGAGTGGTAACAGCTGCGTGGCAGATCCAAGTTGGCAAAGAATACGTTCGGATTGGTCCAATAGGTATCAGGATAGAGGAATTTCTTTTCCGAACCCGAAGCTGTCTGACTGTTTGGTAGCCATGAATCTGTGAAGTTGGCAAACATGGCCACATAGATGCTTCGAGCGTATTCGCGAACGCAATGAACCATCTCATACTCCCAGATATGAAGGTCTGAATGCGATTGCTTGACTTGGTCCCCGTATTCGCTTGGCTCGAGGATTTTCCAGAGCCGCGGGGCGTAGAGTTTGCAGAGCAATTCGTACCGTACAAACGCGCGAAGAAAGCGGTTCCTCTCTGAGCAAGTCAAGTCGTCGAGCTCAACATGTCGTGCGTCAATGGATTGATCCCGGAAATACAGTTCGCCGTCCAACGATGTCATCCTTGGAAGACAGAGGTAAGCTCGGGGCGGGAAAGGAGCCGTTGCCTTGGTCATGAAGTCCTCAATGAAGACAGCGAGGCGAGAGAAGAGCCGGTACAGCGTATCGAGGGTCTTGCTATCGTTTTGCTCGAAGGGGTCCGAGAGCGTTTTCGTTAACCACAGTCCAACATGGTTAATAATCGAGCCAGTGGAGGAAGAGTCGATAGGTGGCATGTGAATAATGGCTAGTGCGTCGTGTAGTATGTCGCCATAGATATCGCCGCCGACGAGGTTGATTAATACTGCTCGCACGATAGTTTTCCTTGATTGGATCCACTGTGCGAGCATGGCAGGTGATGCTTGGATGATTCGAGATATCGCTGATTTGGAGGACATTTGACCCATGATCCTAATACGGATTTCGGGTGGAAGCTGTGCAAAGAAGTCCATCTTGTTTGCCATTGATGGACCTAAAGAGTAGACTCATCATGGGACAGAGACAGGTCTAATATGCTCTAATATGAATGATATCTTACAAGTACGAACTCATGATGGGAAACGGCACTTTGGTGCGTGATACCGCCACAATGTGGTGGTCTGAGTCACAACTTTTAACGATCCTACTGTCAGACTGAAATTGACCAATAATGAAGGCTTGAGGATACAGGGCAAGATTGAGCCTAGGCTGACAGCGACAGTCAAGTTTCCATTTCTAGTCCCTCTTTTTAATGCTATCGATTGTTGACTCAGTAGTTTTATTCTTTTATGCATATAGTGACTCATGATAGAAAAGAAGGGGTGATGATTCTAATCATCGTGGAGAGGACAAGGGTGGTGAGAAGCCACGCTACATAGCCACGGGGCTTAGCACAAAATGCGATCCGAATGAACAAATGAAGGTAAAGCAATAATAGAATGGCGGGAAAATGGAGAAAGAGTAATAAATAATATTGAGAGACTTGAATAGTATTCACTCTGAGAATATTCTTGTTCTTCATTAAAGGGCATTCTATATAAACCCACCCCCCATACCCTCAAAACATTGAGATGGTTTGCCTCGTTTTTTTCTCGACCTTTGTGCTGCAGTCTCTCACTGACCACCCTTGACACGCGTGCACGCCTTGGGAGTGACTGAATGAGTCATGGGTGAAACGACTATGATATATTGTAACTACACCTCCAGATCATTGGTGTCCAGATCCTTGTTCTGTTTTAGCGGTGTATGCCTCAAGTGACTATTGTTGCGCTCAGCGCTGCTTGACTCCAGCCTGAGCTGTTATGGGCTGATGCCAACATTCCCAGTGGTGAGATCCGACGCGTACTCGAAGTGGAAAGATGTTTCCTTATTGACTGGTTGGCTGGCTAACCAAGAAGATCGTCGAGTAAGCAGGCAGCATTGGATGCCTGGTTTGCTGCCTTGCTGCCTTGCCTCTACCTGGCAGGCATCCAACACGAGATATGAGTTTAAAGAAAGTTATTTCCTCTTGCTATATTTCTCAAGACGTTTTTGAAAACTCAAACAAATATAACAATTCGTTTCGATGGCCGACTCAACCACTGCCAATCTGGACCCCGCAGCGGTCGCTGACTTTCACGACACCCTCAAAAAGTCAAAGCGTATTATTGCCGTCATTGGGGCTGGCTTGTCAGCATCCTCAGGTCTAGCCGTCTTTCGAGGAACCAGCGGGTTATGGAAGAGCCAAGATGTGACACAGGTCGCTTCGCCAGTCGGCTTCCGCCACGATCCAGGTCTCGTCTGGCAATTCTATTCATATCGTCGACTAGAAGCTCTCCGTGCAAAACCAAACCCAGCTCATTATGCCTTGGCTGAGCTTGCCCGCCAAGTACCAGGTTTTGTTGCCCTGACTCAGAATGTCGACAACCTCAGCCCCCGTGCTGGACACCCGCCGGGCCAGATGAAGGAACTCCATGGCAACCTATTCACCTTGGCATGTATCGACAAGATTGGATGCGGGTATATCGAGCATGGTAACTTTGAAGAATGCCTTACACCCGCTCTCGACCCCTCCAAAGACGAGAAAGAGACCATGGGGGCCATCGATCCCGAGAACAAGCCAAGAGCAAGCCCCCTGCTATTGGCCGGCATCGCTCGAAAGCACGCCCAGATCCTCGGAGAGAAGTACAAAGCCAACACCCCAACCACACGAGATCTTGCCTCTCTCAAGCACCCTGAAGAAGCTGCGGTTGATCCAGTCGCTCAAGTCCGTTTGTCATCAGGCTTGACAAAGGAGAATTTGCCGCAATGCCCTAAGTGCAAGGCCAAGATTCTCCGACCTGATGTAGTGTGGTTCGGTGAGCCCCTACCTCTCCAAGTCGTTACTGAGACCGAGGCTCTGTTCGAAGACCCTGAACCCATCGATCTCTGCCTCAATATCGGAACCTCCAATCGGGTATGGCCGGCAGCTGGATACGCTGCCATGGCCCGCAACAAGGGTGCAAGGGTGGCCTATATCAATACGCGTGCGGAGGATGCCAAGAGTGTCGTCCCAGACAGGGATTGGATTTTTGTTGGCGATGCTGCGGTTGTTTTACCTGAGCTTCTGAAGCCTATTATTGGAAAAGCACAGGAGTGGGATGGCAAGGTAGCATGAGGTGGATGCTGTGGCATGGACTATATGCAGAGTGTCTGAACCGTCTAGATATTCTCCTTAAACCCGTTGTGCGCATCATGGCTTAAAGGCTAGGGCGAAGAGTCCTGTAAAACATCATTATATATCTCCTTTCGCCCCATACTTTGACATCCCGAGTTATAGTGACTTTATGGAACACTATGAATATCTCTTGAGTAGTCTTTAGAAAGCCTATCCTGAGACCGTACCTCGACGATGCATTATGTGGCTCCTTTTGTTTCTCAACGGCGAGACGCTGGGGTTGAACAGTCGATATTATGATGCTGTGATCGATAGCGCAAAGAAAGAAATATAATGATCGAGTGTGGATCTGGGCAAGGTTGGGGTACCAAGATTCTAACGACATAACCTCGTGGCTGGTTAAAATTGCAGTGCAACGGTGGACTTGGTCAGTTGGCAAACAAGCTCATATTTTAACCATAGAAATCCGTATAAGCCGCAAGGGTCTATAATATTAAAATGCAGGAATGGTTCTGCCTCGCTACTGAAAACTGAAAACCGGCTATAGAGATAAGTACTCACGTTAAAAAGAATTGCTTTAAAGGGTATTCACCAGGCGGGATGAGTGCTATATACCAAATAATATTGTATACCCTTGCAGGTTATACATCCTGTCGTGTTAGGATTCAAGGGTCGTGGCCTTGTTGCTGCGAATTGTCTCTATTCAAGGATTAAACTTTTTTTCTGGCTGAAGTAGTTTTGCCTTGGTTGGATTCATCTGCAATCTAAAACCCTTCTATACCTCTAGACCTAAGTCTTGCTCACAACCTTCAACCCGCTGATTTCAACTATGGTCAACAGTCCGTGTAGTCATTCCGAAAATCCTAGCGAAAGGAGATTACGCTTCATTTCACATTAGAGAGGGCCTTCGGTAAACTCAAAGGTTATTACAGCCACCTAACGATGCAACAGGCAACACATGCAGGATCAAACCTTCAAGTAAAAGCTTCCACCAAACATGTTCGGGTTTTCTTCTTATAAATATTGTGCTCCCTCCCCACTGTCAATATCTTCAATCTCGTCAATCTCACATCTTTTCATACGCAAAAACCCCCCATCTGGAACCATGAGACCAATCGACAACTCAGAACTCGATGAGCTGGTCCAACGGAAGCCAATCCTCATGTTGGATCTCGATCGCCTCACAATCAACTTTATCGATAACATTGTTCGACAGTCTCCAGGCCTTATCACGAGCAAACAAGGTAACAAGAGATTGCCTCTGGAGATATGGCTCGAGATCCTTCAGTGGGCAAAACTGTGGTATAGACATGTCCTTGTGCAACCCCAGAGTCTAGAATATGGGTCGACCAATACTCTCATCTGCTCAGAAATACCCGAATGGGAAGCCTGCGGGCAACTCCAAGATGATTGGGAGGTTGGGAACTACGAGCACTACCCCAACAGGCCAGGTGACGGTCCAAATGATAACCGGCCATTTACTCTCCCCCAGGCTCTCGACAACGTCTTGACATATAAAGTCCCAATAACAACTCTCAATGAAGATGACCGGATGCTCTGCGGTGATCTCACAGTCCCTGATGTCATCGCATGGGCGGAAGATGGCGAGTGTCGCCTTTGTGGGCAAGGTCGATACATTTGCGCCGGATGTGGGGGTGGTCGCCAGATCACAGAGAACTTTAACTTTGATTGGGTATCCGGTGACTGCTCTTATAAGTTACTGTGTCCACTGTGTATAGGCCTGAAGAACGCGCGAAAAGGTCTGTGGCAGGAAGAAGATCGTAACGAGGGCAAGGACGGATACTTTACCGACGAAGAATACGACGCTTGGGTTCAAAGTCTATTTAGAAAACTAGGGTACTGACTTAACCGCTATCAAGACTTTACTTTCTCAAATCAGGGCGTTGTCAGAGGCAAAACGGCCAGTGACTGCAGCCCTACATCAGGGCCATAGTACAAAGTCTATCGAATCTCCTCCGTCCATACTATTATTCGCCACCCATCTCAGCTTCCCAGCCACATATCGCACCACAAAGTTCGCCATCTTAATGTTTGCCTTTGCCTCTATCACTACGGCAAATCCTACGACGGAACATGCTGAGATGAATCCCTCAATAACTTTATCTTCAAGGTTAGATGCAAAAGCAGTAACAGCAACTTGGTAGGCACTTATCTACATCTCAACGAATGCCTCACCCTTTTTAACGAAACCAATAAGATTGTGGTATATACAAACCTATCCCAAAGCCCGAGAATCACCACACGACTTATCCCAACATCACGTAAACAGCACTATTGCCGAGGCATACAGCGACTAGTAGGTCTCCGCTGAGTGTGGGAATATGGATATCGAGCTCCCATATTAGTATGACGTGATATGGGTAATCTGGAACTAAAGATCCCCGTCCTTAAACTAGCCTGTCAAAGGAAACCTGCGCCAAAAATACTAACAGGTAAATGCTTTGCTAGAGAAGTTAAACATTAGCAGAGAATATCATGAATCTTGTCTTATATTGCTACTAAACTATCAACAGTTCCTAGTGGGGATAAGCACCAGCATACAACTTAGGTAACGAACTAAATAATAACAATCTCCTTATACACATTTTCTGGGTTTTCCGTTTTTCCATCCTGCATCAACCCGCCAAGAATGCTGGGTTTCAAGATGCTCATATGCCGTTCAGATGCAGACACGTAATCCATCATCTCCCTCCAGAACTTATCTCGCCGTTTCCATTCTTCAACCAAAAGCGGACCGCGGATCACGGCCATAGTGTCAGGGGCCGCAGCTTCAAATTCTGGGCACTGCAACCTAGCCTGCTGCACCTCACACCTTTCATCAAATAGAGGGGCAAATAACCGTTCCGCGAGCCTTCGCCGCTGAATTTCTGAATGCACGGGCTCGGACAAACCCTCATCGACCCGCGGCTCAGGCGGCTCTGTTGAAGTGAACCACCTATGATATGGGAGAAAAGCGAAACGGCTAAAACCGGTGCATAACTTTTCGCTGTTGTCATTTGGCCGGTGCCGTGGAACGATTTCATCCGAAGGTACCTCCGCAGCATGCGGGTCGCAAGATTCCTGTGCAAGCCAGCCAAGAAACTTGGTCCACTGTTCTTCAATCTTGCAAGGCCCAACATGTTCCCTTCTGGCAAGTTGACAGGCCTTGTCAAAACTGCGGCTAAACCGCCAGTAAAATGCGCGGGCAAATTCCGTACCAAGAGTGTGTATAGGAAATTTGACAGTGGCATAGTCTGTGTTTTGATTAAAAGAGAACACACACTCCCAAAGAAGTGCAAATTGTTCCCTGTACACCAAAACAAAAAATTGTTCCAGCAGAGTTTCCATGTTAAAAGACGGTGCCAAGCACATCAGATGTTTGTCGAAGTGTGAGTCTAAGGTACTGTGGAGGTCGCCGATTTTCTTTTGTGTGCGAAAGCCCTTCTCCCAGATTGTCATGCCATTCTGGCTTGCCTCGGAGTTGAGGTAACATGTAGTTGGAGAACTAGGTTCTGCCAGCCATCGAAGAAAGACACTCCAGTGCTCGGCTCTGAAGTTCAAGCGGTACCATTCGCGAGTTTCGAACATGTAGGAATGACTCTTGGAGCCCAACGCAGGGGGTTTCAGGGGGTAATCCTGAGCTAGTCGCTGCAGCTGTCGAAGTCCAGTTTCGAGGCTTGTACTGGTCGAGAGCACTAGCTGTTTCTTGAGATTATTGACCAACTGAAGGGGAGGCAGAGGGATTCGTTTTGCCGCGCACGCTTCTAGAAGAGGATATCGACTGACCAAGTGTACCATGTCCCTCCTCTCTAACCATTTGAACCAATCATAGGAGACGGGCAACCACATGGACTGTTTCAATTGCACCGTCCCAAGGACTTCTTGTGAGACATCCAAACTCTTATAGCCACGTAAAAGTTGTCGAAGTTCAGATTCACGCTGTTGTTGGAGAGAAATTAGGCGACTGTCCTCCGTCAGCCATTGTCTGGATATCCAAGTCCACCGCCGCCAGAAGAAAGCAGACGCGGGGCTGAAGTTGGTTGCACAGCTAGTGGACATATGGCGTACGCTTTCAACCAGATTCAGTAGCTTCGTAACGAACCGGGCTTTTAATATCAGTCTCCGAAGCCAAATGCGTCGCTCGAGTTTGTAGAGATCTTCGAGACTCGACCACACTGTCTGTACTTTTTCCCAGCTAGCGAGCTCAGACCAACACCACATTCCACGGTCCAACAATAGCCACTCCCAATCGAAAAGGTGTCTAATGGCCTCGACCTCCACCGTCTCCAGGTTTGATTGGACGCAGTATTCGCAAAGTCCAACTAGAATATAGATATGCGGGTCTGCAACCTTGCGAAGGATCAAGGAAAACTTGTATTCACTGAGTGAAAATACTCTATCATGCGGTTCGCAACGAGGTGCAAGTTGGCTAGCGACTGAGATCTGAGCTTTCCCTGCTGTTGCGGTGGCTATCCCGTTGAAGGTAGCATGAAATCCATGGCGTAGGAACCGAGCCAAAGTATCGATCTCTACGGCTTGAACACATAGAGACCCAGTTTCTCGGTGAACTCGAAAAATCTGTTGCGTCGCCATTGGACGGCGGACCCAGGATTCCACAGGCAAGGAGTGATGTCTATTCCAGTGCTTTTTGCATAGCTGCTTGGCAAGGAAGCTCCAATCGGGAACCCACGAGGGCAAGCCAGGCATTGATTGACCGTGGCTCGCCAAGTCAAGGATCCTTCCAGCCAGTTCTTTGCCATTTGTAACGAGGCTAGCAGCGAGTCCTGTGTACACAGCTTGTGGTGAAAGCGTATAATCTGGATCTAACGGCGCCGTTGAAAGTCCGAGCAACGCAAAGACCTTGTCTCTCGGATCTGTTGCCTGACAACCTCGCGTATCCTGAAGTAGGGTGATAAACGAGTCGATATCAATCCGCCGAGCACGGTCAAATTGTTGCACCCATGTCGTAATTGCCAGGCGCCGAAGATTTGTGTGGAAGAAACTCCAGTGCATGGTCTGTCCGGCGCATAGGACGAGTGCTTCTTTTGCGGAGGCGATCTCTTGGATTACCCATACACGCGAGAAGTAAGGGTTGTTGATCATGATCTCAGGATCATTCTCGACCAAGCCAGTCAACCTTTGGGTGTGATCCGTACCAAGAAAGATGAGCACACGCCTAGCCGCTGAGTATATATTTCTCATCATACGGACTTGATGAGTTCGTTCTGGGATATTAGTCTGGTTAATGCAAATAGCATCAATCCATAGACGGCGGTCTTCCTCCTCGAACCTGCATGTTCGGAGTGCATCGAAGCAGTTCTCGGTAATATAGAGAATGTCCCATCTGTTGCCGATATAGATCACCTTCCTCTTTTCACGGTCGCCTAAACTGTTGGCCCAGGTGTATGAGACTGCTTCATATGGCGTGGGGCTTTCTTTGTCCCCTCTTGAAATCTCTTCTGGTTCTCCTGATCCTGGGTCTTGATCTTGTAGATGAATGAGTTCGAAATGTCCGTGTAGGGGATCCTGTTGGCCGCCTGGAACTAGTCGTAGAATCCGAATTACGGTTCCATGAAGTGGTCCGTAGGAAGTATTTCTCGGTTCCGGGGGTGGTGTTTGACAAGATGCAATACCGGTTTCAGAAGATGAGTGATGCGTGTCTTCGTCTGGTTCCTTGTTGGTTCTCATTCGATCTACTTGGACGCGCAAAGCCCTATGTAGCGAACCATCAGGATCGTAAGAGTATGCTCTCTCTTGATATGCCACAGACGGTGGCCACCTCAGCTGCATGGCAGACGGTTTTGGCATATTTGGCATCCCAAGTTCATCTTGGCGTTTGCTGACCACGGTCTCGCCAACTGCAATGTTTGCGCAGTTGAGGCAACATGGAGCATTAAGCGATGTGTGGAAGTAGACATGGGGGTTTTTGCAGTCTGACCCGTGCCAGTTTTGCATCTTGGGAAAAGATTGAGTACCTGAAGCACAAAAATGGTCCGTGGGGTCCAATGGCTTATAAGCGTCTTGGGTCCCGCGAAGCATGTCCCAGCAATTTCCAGTGGCATCCTATCAAGTCCCCTTTGGGCCAGCGCCATGCAAAAGCTCCATAATGAGCGGGCGACATCGAGACGCATCTGACTGAAGTTTGCCAAGTAAAAGTATCTCACTGTGTCTTGGCGCGTAATGACGAGGCTTTGTTAGTCAAAAGGTTGCACAGAGCCAAGAGGGGGCTCTGTTAACCTTAATTCGGATGCTTACTACTGTGAAACACGTTCTGTTTAAAACAGTGGTGTTGAAGTATTACACAGGTTAAAATGATGATTGATTTATTCCACCTGGGAGAGTACATACGCCTTCCGTCCCTCCAACTGTGTGGAACACACGCAATCCCATCTCTTCATCATACCTATCACTTCATTGCCGGGGCATACCAGCTGGCCACATGATTCCATCCTCATCACATCTCAAATACCATCTGGGATCAACGCCACCCATGGAGGAGGCAGAATTCTCGGAGGCACCAATAGAGGAAGGTATCGGCAAATAGTGTGCCCCTTGTGTATGGCATTAGCCCCCCCCCCGTCTGACAGCGAGGGAACTCGTGCGCACGCCACACTTCTAGGGGCCAATCAAGGGGGAAGGCCAAGTAGCAGCTCTTCAAGCCATCATACCTGAGGGGAGGGGCAGAGGGCTCCGCTTGATTTGCTATTAAGCAGGTGACCTAGGTAATACTCAGGCCCTCAAAGAACTTCCAGTGATATCTCATTGGCGTTAGATTGGCAACGCGGCTTATCTGGCCTCAATAAGACAACGCCCTCCATTGGGTGCCAGCAGGAAAAACACTTTCGGAATCATGTCTTGATCAGCCATTCCCTCACTCGTCGACACTGTCGCGGAAGGAAAGGCACGGAAGAATCGTGCAATGCCCAGCCGAAGTTCCAGACGAGCGAGATGTTTTCCGATGCAAACTATTTAGACAGTCAGTAACACTCAGACAGACAAGGATAGTAGAAACAAGCGCAGTGATGTTTACCTCTGGCTCCCCCGCCGAATGGCATAACCCCATCCCTCATCTCCTTGGTCGCCTCCAGCCATCTTGAAGGTTCAAATCGCTCAGGGTCCGGGAATAGAGTCGGATCACGGTGCAATGTCCATGCTTGTGTTGACACAACCGTGTCTTGCGGAAGATATTGTCCAGCCAAGGTAGAGCCGCCATGTGGAACGAGCCGAGGGAGGGCAGATGGCGCTGCGGCATAGAGTCTCAGGGTCTCATCAATGACGGCATTGAGATATGGAAGTGAGCGAAGATCGTTGTCACCAAAGTCCGTCGGGAGTTGGTGGAGCTCTGAGACGAGTGTTTGCTTGACTTGGGCATCTCGACAGACAGACCAGACCAAGTATGTCAAGGTAGTAGCAGTGGTATCGGACCCAGCCACGATGTAGGCTTGTGCTTCAGCTCGAATCTCTTCATCAGAGAGGCCATCTTCGCTCGCTTCAAATAACTTCTTGAACAGCATTGGCTTGGCTGCGGCCGGATTGCTCGCGAAGTCTCTCTTGTACCTCAGGACGGCCTGCTGCGCGTAATTCCTCAACCTCCCTGCTGCCGCTGCTGTTTTTTGAAGGACTGGGAGGGGGATCTTTCTGGCGACGGCAATAAGGGTTGGAAAGGTTGTGAGTATAGGGCCTCGAGCTGCTAGCCCTTCCAGATCTTCTATGTACTGGTTTTTCTATGGAGAGCGTCAGTAATTCATCATTATCCACCGCAAATGTTAAGTCCTCATACCTTGCCAGCTTCCAACATGCCGAATGACTCTCCAAAGGTCAACTCGGAAATAATGTCAGTTGCCATGAACAACCACATCTTTGCGACATCTGTAACCTGTCTCGTGGCCATTTCCTCAGCCATCTTACTGATTACCAATTTGACTTTTAGGTCAACAGCCGGCTCAACTGTTTTGATCGACGACTCGGACAAGGGGGAAGATAGAATACGGCGGTGTCGACGATGGAATTCTGTGTCTGTTGAGTTGAAAACGTTGGTTGTGCCAGGTACGAGCAATTCATAAAATCGGGACTTTTTGTAGCCGCCTTTAACACTGTGAATCTCCTTGACAGCACTGATTTGGGAGATGTCGACTTCGTTGGGGCCAATACGGACAACGGGACCTGGGCAATAGGAGTCAGCGAGCAAACGAGACATCGGGACATAACAATCCAACCATAGCGCTGATGAAGATAGTGGACATATTGTGCTCGTGTTCCGCGAAGCCAGTGATACCTTAGAACGATATCGGTGTATCTCGAAAGCTCAGGTCCTTTATAGGATCAGCAGAATGTCTTGGGGCAAAGTTGGCTCACTTACCTGGTAGCCGGGCTAGCGGTTGGAAGTATCTCCCGTAAAGAAACTATTACCCAGGTTAGCGAGCATCTTGTTGGTTTCAGATGACATACAAATGACAATAGGTAGATAATAACGACCAGGCCAACGACAATCGTGAGGTAACTGCGGCAAAGCAGACCCTCCAGTGTGTGAATCATGGCTAAATAGTTGGAAGTCTAAGTCGGTGAGTTTATTGTGCCCTTAAACTACACTGATGTCTACGTATCCTCAGTATTTATATTAGTATCCCGCATGCTTCAGTCTCCACGTTCAATGTGACCAACCGCCGTGTCGGCTTTTCCAATCACCGACCTCCGCTTCCGCGTCGACGATCATAGCCAAGAATCCCCTTGATCGGTTCAAGAGACCTGCATCTTCCCGCATAATACATGTGCTTGGCAGAAACGTGTGGACATGGTGGGGAAAGCTCGGGAGATTGGTTGGCGGACAATAGGAAAAGTCCGTGGCACGCGAAGGCGAAGGCCGAATGTCCGACCATCACAAGCATCAAGTAGGACAGTAGATCAAACTACGGTGTGTTACGGCCAAGTCTACGCAATCTATTTTGGACATATTTCCATTTTAAATGGGAAGCTTCTTAGTACAACCCGGAACCCTGCTATGCAGCATCCAGAGCTTCATAGGTCGCGGTGGAAGACCGTTTGTAAGCAAAGCTATAGGCGATCTTTCTAATCCTAATGCCAAGTTCATTTCTGACTCTATAGTTGTTTATTCATATTAGTACATATTCGTGACTCCTAACCTAACAGTCAACAGATATATTGAAATCTGAAGACAAACAAATTGTGACAGTACAATCGTCACCGACGGGCGGGCCAGCAGTGCATAAAATTTGCACCCCCATATGACCATTCTATATGTGCAAACGTTAAATGCACTACAGCTGATCATCTTAAAAATAAATAAATCAGTTAAGGGGCATCGCATTCATGTGTCTGTTTTCGCCAGCGTTGAGAGCTCAGTGTTGGGAGGCACCATTCTGCTTCACTTTTTTAACTATCAACTAAGCCATAAATAATAGCTGAAAAAGTTAAATGTTACAACACCTTATCCTGACACTTTTCCCCCCAAAAAAGAAGTAGCCCTGACATACTGTCTCTCATACTGGTGGTTGGAGCAGAGTTCAGCCACAGCAATTTCAGCCTCTTCTCAGCCTCATCCCAACTCCCTGCCCTGCCCAGTCTCATCGCCAATCACGTGGCGAAAGCACTCCTTCCTCACGACTTCTCAGCCTCAACCTGACGACATACAAGCAGCGCAGGCTCCAAACGCATCATCGTTCGCTTCCTCAAATCAACTGATCGTCAGCAGCAAACCAGATTTTGATACCCCTACAGCTCTTCCCAGACCAAGGTTTATCAGAGAAACAAAAGCCGACGATTATCCAGAGATGCCACCTCCGAGGCCACCCTCTCAGCGCACCAACACCAGGCCTGGATTCTCTCCCGGTACTTCATCCGCCAACGCTAGGTCTTACTCGAGCTTCAACAGCCCTGACCGGACATCCGCCTTTGGATATTCCACTCCCGCACCATCCTCGGACGAGAGAAAGACACGAACAAACGCCAAGAGACAGGAAAAATCCAACAACAGTCGGGAAGACAACATAGCCTGGCTCGACCACGTTTGGGGAGGACCAGATTGGCTACCGCCCGATGTCCGTAAGGCTTTGATCGAGTTCGGTTTCCCTCAGCCCGCCGTCGATGTTGTCAAACACATGAGAAGCATTACTGAACTGGCCCAAACCCAGGACATGGCTCTTGATTCCCTTTGGGCCGAGGGAGGGGCATTGAGAGAAGGGGTCAATGGCGATATTGCCAAAAAGAAACACAAACGCTGGCAAGATGGACCAGCTCCTCCCCATTTGAGTGCCGCAATCGCCAAACAAGTCCTGGAATCGCTTCGGCAGCAAAGTTCGTCTTCCCCCGTGGCAGCAACCCATTACATGACAGATCCGCAAGAACTAGGAGAAGAGGACGTGACAACAGATTCTTTTGCCGATGTCGAAGATCATGCATCTGAAACGGATGATAACGTCGTTGTGCTTGTTGGGGTGGCGGCAGAACCTGAGATTCAAGACCTGACCAGCCCACCATCGGCCAAGAAGAGGCCACTCACACCCGCGAACGGGCCTGTCTTTCCAGGAGCTCTGAAAAGATTCCGTAGTTTGTCATCGTACACCGCGGATCGATTGGTCGACTGTCTCAACCCCGGCAATCAGATGGGTGATGATGCCCTCCAAGTTCTCTGCGAGGTGGTCATGGCCCATCACAGACAGAAAACCCGGCCAGCGAGGCTCTTCCATCCTTTCTGGTTCCAGAGTCAAGAGGACTTCCAACCACGAAGCTTTCCAAGGCTTGATGATGACTGCACTGCTGGGTTCCCTATCCACTGTCCGAAGCCTCGAGAATCGCTGGAACACTGGGCATTCGGTGTGATGATACCGAAGGGGGAGAACATGGAACTACGGATTCACGATTCAGCGCCGACGCCTGAGAGATACGAGCGAATCAAGAAACGGTTCGAGGCATGGATGGATGTGTCCAGCTACTCAGGAGATGTCGAGTTTATCAAGGAGGTATGTATATGCTCACCAGTTTCCATAACCCTAGCTAACGGTGCCAGGACTGTCCTCATCAAAAAGATACTTGGAGCTGCGGTCTACATGCCGTTGCTTGCTTCGGCCGTGTTCTTCAGGGCATCCCATGTAACCGCCAACCCGCACTCGATATTCCCACCGAGCAAGCATGTCACCTATCGCTACTCCGTACCATCGACACGCGACTGCTTCCTACTGACGTTGGTAACACCATCGAGACTTTCCGAGGTGTTCAGCGAGAGGCCGATTTGCGACGGCTTAGTGCCGACGAGGTGGCCAAACTCCGTGATGAGTCGAGCAAACGCTTACGAAAGGCCGAGATGGAGAAGGTGATTGGGGATCAGGCCTTGGACAAATCTCTCGAGGCTTTTATAGCTCATGTGTGTCAACAAAAAGCCGAGAACGAAAGAAAAGTACAGGAAGAAAAGGCCAAGTTCGACACTCTGAACCGCATCTACAAGGTGAGGGAAGACTACGAACGAAAGATGCAGGCCGAGGCGGAAAAGGAACGCATTCAGGAAGAAGTACGCAAGGCAGAAGAGATGCTCAGAGCGGCGAAGAGCAAACTGGATGATGCGTCAGTCAAGCATAACGCCAGCGTCACCAAGTTTGAAGAATCCTTTGCGAGCGCGGGAGCGGAGGACTGGGAAGTCAACTTGGAGGGTGTTGCAAAGATTTGGGAGCGCTCAGAGAGTCGCTAAGCTGGAATAGGGGTGTTATTGGAGGGAAAGGGGTCATATTGAACATATTTTTGGTGCTGGACGTAGAGAAAAGCGTTTAAGAGCGAGGTTTAGGCGCATCGAGCAACGAGGTAGCTATTAATGGGGTTACCACTATTGTTTAGGGAAACAATGAATACAGACTCCAACTACATAATATAATAACTGATGATTTCCTGCTGTAAGAGGATATCAACGTCCTTGGCCATTATTATTGTCTGCAATGATGACAAAAGGCATCAGCCACAACAGCAAAAAGGAGTCATTAATACATGGCGGGATGAAACCCCAATACCGCGAAACACCATAACCTAATTGCGCCCTTAGCCACGAATGTCTAAGATTATTAACGCCATCCCTCCACTGCTGTGAACATTGCTAATGCTACTAGTGAATAACCCATTTCAATCGTTCCAGCTCCTCATACCTATCAACCAGTTCTCGGTACGTTTTATCAATTGCATTTGTCTTCCAAACATCGACGACCATGCAGATGCCTGCCAAAGCCCAGGACCCTACCGCAGCTGCTGGACCAACAACTGGGTAAAAGGCGGCGTCCATGCCTTTCAAGCAGGCAACATGCCTCGTCTGCTGTACATCATCTACCCGGCTCTGATGCATCTCAAGGAGAGTTCTAATGAGCTTTGCTGAATCTTTCGTGTTGATAGTCATTTGTGCGAGGAACGAGGCGAAATGTTGACAATTCCATAATAATGGCCGGTAGGCTCCCCAGAGCTCCGACATCCGCGAACCTATCATAGTATTTCTGTTAGACCATCTGAAAGTTGTTTAAACTGAAAGGGTACATACCACGCTCAAAGATCCAATGGTCATTCCTCAACGTGACCCCAACATCCTGTATAGCCGAGATTTGCTTCACCGCTTCTTCTGGCCAAACATTGTCACCATGTTGCACCTCGTTGTATGACCGGCTGCCGCACACGATTTGGTAAGAAGACTCTAAACTGACACTAAGGTCAAAGTACTTGGCTTTCAGGAAGTGGCCGCGGCTGGAAGGCTCGGAGGGGTCAATCTCATCACAATCGAGGACACATAATGCCCAGTGTTGGATAAATGGGAACCTATGGATAAATTCTGGAACAGGTTTCTGATTGCCTATTGCGGTCCAAGCGGTTGGGTTCGACGACGCGCAAAGGTCTATCGGTCGTGAGATTAGAAGACAGCGACGGCCTAGTCATCCATATCAATCAAGAGGCACCTTTACTGAAAGTGCTAGCTCAGAAATAGCCTCACCCATTCCGGATCTAAGTCAGTCGAGCCACCTTTGAGCAGTGGCAACCTTGATCTCATGCACTTGTGGTCTAAGATAACTAGACAAGACTTGGACTTGCTCAACTGTTAATCATGACGACCCGGGTCCCGGTAGCTTCGAGGTTTGGGAGAAGAAAGTGATGATTAAGATTGTGTTCAAAAGCGTGAGGAATGGGGCATTTCCCAGCTACATATTCCATTGACAGTGGTTTGTCCATGCGTCTGTTACCTTGCACATCTACCCGAGTTAAGGGATCAGTACCAATCACCAGCCACCATTTCAGTGGTGCAGCAAGTGTAGGCATTCTAACATTGGTCGCTGGTTGCACTTTAGGCATCAATGCTGGGCATGGTTAGGCGCAGATAACGCAGTTGTAGAATCGTGCTCGTCAAGAGCCAATAGGAACTTGGCACGTCAACCTCGTCTATTGGTGGTTGACGAGATGAACACGGGACTGAAGAGAATGGGAGAGCACGGGCAAGAAAGGGCTGTTGGAGGTCCACGATATGCTGATGTGAATTGGCTTGGCTTATTTATCTACCTAGTTGGCTACAATCCCCAAGAGAGTGCCACTGCTGTCATAGCTTTTAACCTTGCTATAGTTCAATCTCAAACGAGTTCCATTGCAAGATCTGCCCACTAAACTCAGGGCTCTACCACCTACGTCTGACCCTCCTCCTTCTTCTTCTTTTTCTTCTTCTCTTCTGCAAGCAACCTATCCGCCTCTTTCTGACAGGGGGGACAGAAAATGTCATAGATGGCAACGTCTGCCCCATTAATCCTCCCACAGGCACCGATCACTGCAGGCGTTTTCTTGCTTGCCGCGACGCACATGTTTTCTTTCTGCTCCTGTTTGAAGAATTGGCGGCATTCGGCGCAGGTCCACCGAGTGAATGTTCGTACGCACATGTTTGTTGAGTATTTAGTAAACGTTTGCAGGTTTTAGTAGGCGTTTGATGCTGTTGGTATCGTTGGTAGACTTGTTTTCTTTACCGTAGAAATGAAATGGCCTAGAAGACTGGCATCTCTAGCGTATTTATACTCGAGACTTGCAGTTATTCATTGAAGCTCATGGGCACAGGCTCTCACTAGGTAGCTCCGGAGCCAGTCTCATATCAAGATTCTACTGACCAGAGAGTGACGGGATGTAATGAGTCTTGCTCTGATCGAGCTTTTCGGCGGCTTTAAGTTGCAGCAATCTATTCGTGTAGAATAGGCACGCGCCACTACTAGAGTCCGGTGATGCTATCACTCCTTTTATTCCAAACGGAACTTCTTCCGTCTGCCTCAGTAGGCCATTGCAGCTGCCAAAATACCGGATGAGGTATCACCTCTTGCCCGCAATGAACAGTGATTCACTATGGAAGGGAGCTTTGTCATTCAGCTATTACGAATGCCTGAGGCATTTTAAGAGGGGAGTTTACAAGGACAAGGTCGTTGCCTCGTGCTTAAAATGGCACCTGGTCTTGGCTGCTCCAACTCAGAGGTAATAAGGAAGAGTTTATGAACAAAGGGATAAAACTCATTGGATATTGGCTGACAATCAGGCATATGTTAGACAAAAATGTTTTCATTGATAGCCGAGTCTAATCAACGGCTCTTATTCATGAAATAATACTAGTGAAAGAAGAATAATGCTCAAGTCATACAGTACCACATACGCCACCTGCAGGTCCAAACCTGCCACTCATGATGGTCTGCAGGGGTTAGACACCTTATACGGAACACCGTACAAGCATCGCTTATACTTCTCAACACACCAGCCGTGGAACAGCAACGTGTCTCCCGCCTCGTTACTCGTCGCACCACCAGGACCCTTGAGACCAAACATGGAAGCGTTGATCAGAGTTCCCTCGGCGCGAGTGTACGGCCCAGTCACCTTGGTCGCATAGGCATACTTGACGTTGTAGGTGTCGATGTTTTCAAAGTGGCCGGTGCTGTAAAACAGAACGTACATGCCGTTCTTCAGCAGCACGATGTTGGGTGCCTCTGTTGACATGCCATCCTCAGATTCGATACGGTCGATGAGAAGGACGGCGTCTCCGATCATGGTCCTGCCGTCCTGCTCCACTTCTTGGAGGAAGAGAGGGTTGCCGCCAGTTGGGCCGCTCGTGTCGCCTTCTTGCTTGTAGACGACGTATCGCTTGCCGTCTGTGTCCTTGAAGCCGGCCGCATCAATGACCTTGTTCCAGCCCTCGGGAGGACAGAACCAAGGCTCATCATCGTGCTTGTAAGGGCCAGTGATGCTGTCGGAGCGAAGGATACCGATGCAGTGGGTTCCGCGAGGCAAGGAGTTGTGTTCACCGGCAAAGTAGATGATGTATGAGCCATCGTCTAGGCGTCGCAGATCAGGAGCCCAGATGTTTTCGCCATTGGTCCATCCCTTGCCAGGCCAGAGATCACCCGCTACCTTCCATTCGCCGAGTATGTCGTCGGCGGTAGCGTATGGCATCTTTTTGTCCTCGCCTTGTGTTGCGACAGAGACCCATGTGCCATCTTCCGCCTGGAGGACAGCAGGGTCGGGAAAGTCGACAACGAAGAATGGGTCAAGGGGACCCTCGTGTTCGACGGTGAGCTTGACTGATCGGGTGTTTGGGGCAGCGGAAACCAGGCCCAAGGCAAGGCCTAGCAAGGAAAGAGACTTGAGAGCCATGTTGAGAGTAAGAACAATGTAACAAAGAACGAGTGTAGGGAAGTGGGCTTGAAGAAGCTGGAGATTAGAACTAGTGAGCAGCCCACCCCACGAGTCTTTATACAGACCCTCAGCCCTAGCACTCGGGCCAGGATCCATTCAGCTGAAATCTTCTCAGACCCATTTAGGATCCATTTTCCGTTTAGACACGTCTCCAATCTGCCAGCACAGAGGGTAATTCTCTGTCATTTCCTAATTGGGACCCATCTCGCGCCCTCTTAAAAAGCGAGGTGAGATGATTGGGTACGCACACTTCAGCCCCTGTCCTTGGATCGACACACCGTCTTGCTTCAACGGTACGCTAAAAAAAGGAATTCGTTTGCCCTGCAGGGCGGTTATCATATAAGAGAATCAGATAAAATCGTCTCTGGCTTGGCCCCTGGTCTCCATGTACGAGTCTTCAACACCTCCCCTAACCCCCAACCTTCACATCTTTGGCCCTGGTCAAGAGAGATATCGAGAATAAAACAATCCTTGTCCCTTCATTGCGCCCCATGCAGTTTTTATATCCACTTTAAACAAAAGTCCATCCTTCTGCGCGGTTGGTTGCGGCTCAGCGGGTGATTTAACCATTTCCAACCAAAGCTCATTTTACCGTGAACAATTACACCAGGGCTTACCTACCAAACATACGAGCCAAGAAATAACTCGCATCTGGTGGGCAATCGAGGTAGCATTAGGATCTGACAGCTCGTCAGTGCCATTCGGAGTATAAATCCGCGGTCAACTAAGAGGAGTTACTTCTATAGGGAGTAAATAGAATCAATATGATTATCGACAATTTTGACTATCCAAGACGGTTACATTTAACTCTGAAAGCCGTAAGGTGAGAAAACAACTAGGTGTTTACGGCGTTGGGCTTAAAGTCCCGGTTGACAATTACACTAACCTATAGTGTTATGTCGAATAACTTCCTTTAAGAGTCATGAGAACACCCAGCAATATCACAAGAGTTCTCTCTCACTTCACAAACCAAGATGTATGTGCATAGGCAGCTATTCGATCAAGTTGTGAAAATACTATATTCTTATGACTCTAATCATTCTAGTCACTTCTATGCTAAAATCTAATCAACAATACTACTATTCGATACAGAACGAAAACAAACGAGGCTCTAACACCAATCCTACAGCTTGGACTTCACAGTCCCATCCTTCCTGAACAGAATCGGCGACTCAGGGTAAGGATCGAAAACCACGTCGTTCAGAGGGTTCACCTCGGATGCCCTGTGGAACATATCCTCATACACCTTGCCGTCATACCGACCTAGCGAGCTGTCAAGCTGCCAGTCGGGGAACTTCCACGAGTCTACCAACCTCACGGCGTGGGGTCGAACATCCTCGAGAAGAGCCAATGTTCGCTTTGTGCGGGAAAGCTGGATCTGACGGACTGTGGTGGCTGCACTGGTGAAGAACTCGGAGGCGTGACTCTGAAGATGGTGAAGAGCAAAAAGCTGGAACAGCTTGTGGAGGACTTCTTGGGTGTTGGTGTCAAGAGAAGACTTGGTCTCCTCGTCTTGCAGGGCCTCGTAGAAGTACTTGACAACCTGGTACTGAGCATAAGCAGTAGACAGACGCCAGAAGTCAATCAGCAGACTGTTCCAGGATTGCTTCTCCTCATCCCGGTGCTTGAGAGCCTCAAAGGTCAAGAAGGCAACTCGCCAAGCAAAGGCATTGACGAGATCCTGGTCGCTGTCGAGGACGTCAAAGGCAGCACCGACATCCTGTCTTCGGATGTACTCCTTGAAGACACGTGTGATACTGTTATCGGCGGCCTTGCCTGACAGGACAGCGCGGGCAGACTTGAGCAGGTATCGAGCAACCTGCTGGGTGAGCATGTAGTTGTCGCCCTCCCATGTGACGGTGGGGAGGTAGTCGGCGTACCAGCTGCCAATGCCGGAGAAGGCCGAGTAACCGTGGCCACCGCAGGCTCGTCGGCAGACCTCCAGACCTTCGGCAGCTGTGGTGGATGCGAAAGCCTTCAGGGAACACGAGATGGCGTGAAGATCAGCCAGGAGATCACTACCAGGGTTGAGCTCCTCAGGACCAGGAGCACGTCCGGCGTTGTCCTTAGCACCCAGCTTCTGGGCCATGCGCTTCTGGTTGGCCTCGTAGAGCTTAATCATGGCACGGCCGGTGAAATGCAGAGCATAAGAAGCAGCCAGCAGGGGCAGAAGGCGCTGCTGAACCATGGTGTAGTTGAGGACCTGGTTCTCGCCAACCTCATCCGCAGCAGCATCGCGATCCTGGAACTGACGTCGGACTGCGCAGTAGCGTGTAGCGATGGTGACGCCACGGGCGAGGACGGATCCGGACTGAAGGACGATGGAAGATCGGACAAATGTCAAGGTACCGTAGACGAGCGCTGGGTTGGCAGGTCGGATGTACTTGCTCGTCTCAGGGTCGATACCTGAGAAGCGGCTAAGCATGTTGATGTGGGGGATCTTGACGTGGTTGAAGAGAAGGAAACCGTTGTCCATGGTGTTGTAGCCGAACTTGGGGCCGATATCTCCGACATGGATGTTCTCCAGGGGCTCGTGGGTCTTGAGATCTCGAATGGGGACGACGAAGGGGTGAGGGCCATATGTCTTGCCGTTGAGGATCAGCTGGGCCACCACGACGGCGTGGTTTGCAGCCTTGCCCAGAGAGCCAATCCACCACTTGGACGCGGTGAGATGGGGTGAGTGGATGGTGAAGGTTTTGTCCTCGGGGTTCCACGTGGCCGTTGTTTCCAGACCACGAACATTGGATCCATGGCCAAGCTCAGTCTGCGCGTAGCAGCCAATGTACTCGTAGCGTTGAGCAGGCTCAAGGAAAAGTTTGTGCTGTGCTGGTGTTCCCTGCTCCTCCAGCGTCTTCAAAAACATGGACGCGTGGAGACCATATGGAGTGGGCTCGCTGATGAGGTCATTGGCGGCCTGGTACTCATCCTGGCTCCAGTTGTGCTTGACAGAAAGTCGTTGCAAAGCCTTTCCCCTAGCAAGAGCAGCTTCAATTCTGTCCTTTCGGCCCCGAAAGTAGTTTTGCGACTTGTCAAAGATGGGGTCTGACTCCAAAATGCTGAGAATCTTGGCGTTTCGCTCTAGAACCTCCTTTGTGAAGAGAAAGTCGGCGAGCTGATCCACGTTGACATCGGACTTGGCGCGCTCCTGCTCGAGAAGCTCTGATCCCTGAGGACCTGAAGGCTTAAGGGCCTTGACCCAGTCTGGATTAGGAGGAGGCATTATGTCGGAGTGTGAAAGGTGTTGTTGATTCTGGAGATTGAGATTGTTGATCTGGGGAAGATTAAAAGGGACATTTGAACATCTTGTATGGACCCGATATCGGATCTTATCTCCGGCGCCAAGATGAACTGAGCCTCGGTTCCATGACCTGACCGCGGTAAGTGGAGGACTTTTTAAATCCGGGGACGAGTTGTGATTGGTCTCTCCGCTTTTGGTATGGATCATCATGCATTGATTGCGTTGGCGTTAACTGCCGAGGTCTCATTTTTAGCTCGGGTCGGTTGTTGGAGCTACCCTAAAGATGCCTCATGACAGCCGCAAGGAGGCTCATTGAGGTGATACCGGGCAGTAACCGATACTTTGAGCTCTTTTATAGAACTAGTTATGGTAGCATGTGTTCTTCCCTTTTTTTCCGGCATCAATTGATCATCGATAGGGTGGTGGCTGGATAAAAATAAAATTGCTGTGAAGTCAACATTGAAGCTTGGACAACCAACCCTCTTGTCTAGATTCCATGTTCCGAGTTACGAAACTAGACCTCTCAGCACTGCCTTTTGATATATTTATTCCTCGTGATTTTGTTCATTTTTGAGCCATGTAAAACCGCCTAAAAGCTTGATGATGGAACTCCTCGTTGTTCTTCCCTCGCAGTATATCATTCTCCATCAACCCAAGAACCGCTCTTTCAGACTTTTTAGCCACACCAACATTTTCTGTCCCGCAGTTGCACGGTCACCGGTCGACTGAAGATTATCCATGACCCATGTGACTTCCTTCACCACTGCCTCTGGCCTCTGCTGAATAACATCATGCCCACAGTCTGGGATATGAACGTAGCGATGACACCGTGAAAGTGCCAATTGTGCCCTTTTCAGACGCTCGTCCTCTCTATCTGCCGCATCCAACATTTGTTTCTGGATCACAAGGTTGGGACTGGCCTTACCCTCAGCAACAGCAAGGGCCTCTTCGTACTGCTTCCACTTCCCTATCAACGTGTTCCCACGAATGACCACAAGAGGCTTGTTTCCCAGGATTTGGTTCCTGTATTGTCTCTCCTCGATTCCCTTGCCTGTTTCAGCCTCCTGGCCTGTCTCGACGAGTACCACCCCGGCCACGTGGGGGTGTTTTTGCTGAAGAAATAGCCGCACAAACATGCCTCCGTATGAATGTCCGATCAGAACATAAGGTGGTGATAGCTTCGCTTGATCCAAATATCTCAACATTCCGTTTATCACTGGCTCGGGTTTGAGATAGGGATCTCGGCGATCCCAGAGGAGCACTCGATATTTGGTGCCAAGAAGCTCTGCCAGGGGTACCCACGACGCGCAGGAGTCGCCCGATCCATGGAAGCAGATAATCAAGGGGTAGGAGTTGGTTGGGTCGCCAATAAGTGTAGCGGCATCTTCAAGGCTCATGTTGATTTTGAAGATGAAGAAGAAACTATTCAAAGCAATTGCTGATGCGTGAATGTGATGAAGCGGTCATGTCCGTCAGTCACGTCTTACGTCGGCGACATCAACCGAGATCAGATTAGGCAGACAAGAAAGTCAAGGTGGATCCTGTCAAGTTGTCTGACCAATGATAATCTGACATTCCTCCTCCAACACTGACTGAAAATAGCCTCAATGTCTTCTCAATTGATTCGAGACTTCGGCCATGCAGGTGAAAGGTGGAAGCAAGCATCTGGGGCATATGTACGGCCCACGGGGAAGTGGGGGTTGGAAAAGGGGCTCCGATCAACAAGGGGGCCATGACGTCAATGGTCACAATGGCAGATTGACAGGGGACGAGTTAACTAGCAATGGGTCCAGACATGTGATGAAGCCAAGTGGATAACATGGCCACGATAGTGCAAGAGAGCATCACATGGCATGGAAATTACGGGCGAAAGGCTCGCCAAGTCTACTCTCATCAAGCGAGTTCGGAATGACAGAAGTTGCGGTCTTGTCGCGGCTCGTGACATGCTGCCAAGGCCTGGGCGACGTTTGGGTCCAAACACCACATGCGGCTCTTGGCCGTTACGGTACGCCTTGAGCTGACGCCGAGGCATGAGACGTGATGGCTATCATTGTATGTTCGAGAGGGACATTGAATCCGGGCGGCATCATAAGGCCTGTCGCGTCGTTCGCTACCCTGTTTGATCGCATGCTGACGGCCCAGAACCGGAGGCAGAGCATCTATCTGGATGGACTTTGAGCGTGCCGAGTGACATTGTTTGTTTCGCGGTATGGTAGGATGGCAAAAGCTAGCGTTCGTTGGATGTCTTGTCGAGAGGGAGGTATCGTTTGTCTTGGCTGAGGGAAGCAACACGGTCGACACATTGCGCTAGAGGGAGCATGGATATTAGCATTGGTCTGAGATCATTTTTGGGGAGGAATTCGTCATTGACAAAATCCCCAAGAGGCGGCAAAAGTCACCCCCAAGAGAAACGCGATGGAACACGGCCCCATGAATCGTCCATCGTGGCATTTCGTGCCCTGAGAGTCTTTGGAGGGTTGAAACAAACGCGTTGCTCCCGGAGTCGCGATTTCGGATATACGTAATTCCGTGACAACCATTCCGGCTGTTATCTTGTCGTCTCTTATCTTATCGATCACTGGCCGCCACCGACGTACGACATGCAAGAATGCTGCCCGGGCTGTCAAGGTTCTATCATCCATGTCCCATAGAAACGGATTCTCACTGTGATTGAGGAATAACTATCCACATATCCCTCTTCAAAGTCCCCAAAAGATGGGTCTTACTTCGTCAAAACCACGAAACGTCTTGTCTCGCCCACCCACATCGGGACACAACAACGCTTACGCCCTCGTCACAGGAGCGACTTCAGGCATTGGTCGGAGTTTAGCGGTTGAGTTATGTCGGCGTGGACTCAATGTCATTGTTCACGGACGTGATGCCGTGCGGTTAGATGCTCTCATTAAGGACCTCCGAGAGAAATACCCCTCTCGCGACATCAGGGGCCTTGTCCTTGATGCTGCCACAGCATTCACAGCAACTGGAGAAACTGGACAAGAGGCATGGAGCGCTTTATTCTCCATTACTGATCTGAACCTCAAAGTTCTGGTCAACAATGTTGGAATAGGCCACAACCCGACCAAAGATTTCATCACTTTCACGGAGCAGACCCCGGCGCAAATCACGCAGCTCATCCAAGTCAACATTTCATTCATGACGTTCCTTACATACGCACTCTTGCCGACTCTTCAAAGGAATGCCGCCCCAACCAACCCAAGTTTCGTTATCAATTCTGGGTCTTTGGCAGAGCTGGGTCTTCCGTGGGTGTCTGTGTATAGCGGCACAAAAGGATACATCACCGCGTTCAGCAAAGCCCTCGATACTGAGTTGAAAGGAGAGGGACAGCACGTGGAAGTAATATCTGCTCTCATCGGCGACACGGATAGCGACGGACACAAGGTTGGGACGAGTCTTTTTACGCCCAGCTCTGACCACATGGCGAGCATGATTTTGGATTCAGCAGCTGGAGCTGGACCAGTCGCCAGGGTGCCATACTGGGGTCATCTTATTCAGCTGTGGTTATGCGAACTACAACCGTATCGGCTACTGCAGAAGGGAATGATCTACAATGTAACGGGGCTGAGAGAGAAGAATGGGCTGGTGGCAAAGAAGCAAGCTTGATATAATGCTAAACTGAGTTAGAGATTTTGCCTTGTTACCAAACATCCTTCTATGAGCAACATGATTATATACTCCTTTCAAAGAACACAATACACCCTTCGCTATTGATCTCTACATGTGTCTAGGTTGCAGCCACGTGAATACCATAGCTGGTAGAATCCAGTGCCTGGTATGAAGACAGTGTCAGACCCCATTTGGACCAAAACACACCGGTAACCATATGTCAGATCGTAGAAACGATACGCATGAGTGCAGTCGGGGTTTGTAGCGCACTCATCGCCGCAGTTATCTGTAGCTGAGGTGCTGGATTCGCCAGACGTGGTGGAATCAGTGGATAGGGTACTAGACTCCCCCGATGTCGTAGCTGACAGGGCAGAAGTTGGGAGGGTCGTAGAATCAGTAGCCAATGCACTGGATTCACTCGATGCCGTTGTCGAAGAACTCAACACTGAGCCTAGCCTGCACAACCCCGCATACGCTCCCAGGGGGGAGAACGTCGCAGGTATTGTCGTAATACCAATCGCCTTCATAATTACTCGCTTGAAGTTTGAGGATACGCTACCGTTGCAGTGCGGGAACGGGTTGACTGTTGTCCCTATATACCCGCCAAGACCAGCGCAATTAAATAGTTGAAGATCATCGCTGTTCTAGAGTTTGATGAGATAACCGGGCGACATCCTGCTGCCCTTTCACTGGCTGAGTAGGGTTGAGCTTTGCGAGGAAAAAAAGACTCGACTTCCTTCTTTTGAAGCTAAAGCCGAAACTATTGAGCGCCACGGCACAGGAACCCCTGACTAAAAAGCAGGCGAATGTCCAAGTTTTTGCCAAGCTATCTGGAATTATCGATTGCCGCGCGGCGTTCTAGTCTCGACCACTCTGTCGATCATATCCCGGGGAAGCTCAAGCTTGTGGATTCAAGTTTAATGGAGAGCCATGTATCTCAAGAGATACTGCAGGTGAGCGTATAAGCGCTATCTTGGGAGGGAGTAGATAGTCCGTGATAACTTGGCGTGTCGGACGTCGTGCATTTCCTTGACTTAGGGTTCAATAGACCGTGTCCATGCATAAGCTATCGTTCTCCTCCGGCTCAATGCATCAGGAAAGTTCTTCACCCTCGGATATCTTGGTTGGGCCTTGTACTCACTCATGACAATCTCTAGTATTGGTCAAACTGACTGGAAGAGAGAGGACTGGAAGGGAGAGCAAAAGAAAAAGTGCGAATGATGAAAAGTGGGAGACACAGCACCTGGTTTATTCGTATTTCTGCCAGTGGCCTAATAAAACACTTGGACATGTTATGTCCTGACACTTTTCTCCTCGCATGCCCCTTCACCCGAGCCGGCGGAACCTGGGCTCGAAAATGTTTAACCAAGGCCTATCCTTGTGCAAGGCCGCTTCAGCCATGCGCTGAAGAAGGTCCTTGACGCCGTTGTAAGGAAAAAACTCAATGTCCCATGGCGTCCAGCTAATGAGAGCGTACTCCAAGTTCCGAAACTTTTCCATGCTTCCATATGTCTCCTCCACCACGCGATCTAGTTCCCTCCGCTGAGACTCGCTCCTCTTCTCATACTCCTTAAAGAAGTAATCCTTGCGCTCTTGGACCATTTCTTGGGGCAAGAGAAAGAGGTGGCCGTTCGATTCCTCACTGTTTTGGTCGCCTGAGAGACAGATGGCTCGGAAACTCCCAACTTCAGGCCAGTCCAGTCTGTTGTTAGTCCAGGGCGATGGATCGTTGTCGCGTAGTAATGGGATCATGTTCCCTTCGAGGAAGTCAATATCTTGCCAACACACATCTTCAGCTTTGACCAAGTAATCGACCAGATTCTGGCCATTCCACATGGATCCCAGTCCATTGGTGACGCTGAGGAATTCCTTGTAGTCTTGAGGAAGTGTGACTCCGAGTCGCTTCTCCAGATATTCAATATCTGATGAAGAGCATGGTGATCGTAACAGGCCATTGGCATCTTCAGGTCGAGCTCGAGGCTGCTCTGGCGGGCGATACGCTGCGAATACATCGTACGGGCAGTTGTGGAACGTGTTTGCACTGATGGCGTGAACCAGCTTCTCAATGCTCTCGCCCTTGTATCGACGCTTTGGACCATGTTTCAAACGATGCTCGGCCATCTGAAGGGCTCGAGTTACTGCTGGCCTAAGTTTCGCTGGGTGGATCTGGAGAAGATCGAGAATGGGTCGGCTTGGTGCTGTCAAGAGTTTCTTCCAGGCCATGCGTGAGCACGCCAGCTGCTCAACTTGTTCTTCGTGCTGGAATCTCCCGCAGATCCTCTCAAATGCAATCTGGACCTCTTCTTCTTTTCCCAGCCGCAAGTAGATGTCCAGGGCAATCATTAGTCCAGCCGTACGGTACACCTGAACATAGGGGTATGGGTAGATGCCCTGGCGCCACCACATGGCCAGTTTGGAATAACGGACAGTCATGGGTCCATTGGGGTTCGCCGCAGAAGAGAATTCCCCATTCTTCCATAGGATTTCTGCCTGGGCAACTTGTCCAGCCAGTGTGCCATTGTAGTCGGGTAGCACAGTTGCAATCCCTTGATATGCCATGTCTAGTGCCTTTTTGGCCGTCTCTTCTGAGACCTGCCATTCCCCGTTGAACCTCTCGAGCCATGGAGTTCGTCCCTCAGCCTCGAGCTCTTGGAGCTTCTCCTCGGTACGTTCCTCATCGGGTATCCATGAGGGCCATGAAGAGGTAGCTTCCCATGCAAAGTACATGCCTGGTTTGAGGAATGAATATTCGCGATCTAGGATGCCAAAGGGATCGAGGTCTCGATTCTTCAGAGTTTCGAGGAGCCTGGTAGCGCCTTCGACCTCACCAAGAACTGCAAAGCCTAAAGCGGTCTCTATGATACCAGTGGCAGCCTGCTGGAAGAAGCGATATTCGGCAATGGTGGGTTCATCATCGACATGGCGGAGGAGGAATTCGAACGGAAATTGCTCCGGTTTCGGTCCGTCGATATACTCTGTTGCCATGATGAGAAAAAATGTTGATGAAAAGTTGATAAAGGCTTGACTTGGGGATTCCCGCAAAGGGGAGGATAAGGCGGGTAGTGTAGCACGTTCAAAAACTTGCGAAGATGTTAGGCAACTGTGTCTTTTGCTATTGCGGCTGATGGCCTCTTCTGGAGACGTCATTGATGATAGCAATTCATAACAAGATGTTGAGACACTGACGTCACCCGTAAGCAGTAACAAAACACTAGTTACATTCCACCCCGCAGTTTCATAACCTCATGGCCCTCCGCAGGAGAGAAATAAATGGTCCCTCTATAGGATGGAAGAGCTGTTGAACAAGAAGGGGAAAGTTTGTGGAGGAAGTAGAGGAGGAAACTTTCCCTATGGCTAGGGGGACGGTGAAGCTGTGCCATCAGGGTCATGTAGTTTAGCTTCACTGACACCACGCAGTGTCGACCTATCTGGTGCCAACCCCCTGGCGCACCCGGCTCATCAGGGTATCTACTACGAACTTGAGCTTCACCCGGTCCCTCGTTCTGTCATCCTCCAGGGCCTTGCCGAAAGTGTCCCACACGTGTAGGTACTTGTCGTCATCGCGGTTGCTCGAGCGCAGCGCCGGGCTGATGCTGTTTAGTGCCATCTTCATCCTCGCGTGCGCGTGCGCGTTGTCCGTCATGAGAGCTAGGTCCTTTACGTTGTAGAGCGCGATACAGTCAAGGATTAGGGCAGCAAGGCCTGATGCCAAGGCTGTCGCCAGCGAGCTGCCGGACTCGTAGATGTTCCGCAACCGGCTGTCGAAGAGGTCGTCGTGGATCTGGACGTCGAGGTCCGTCCCGGGGAGGATGTAGTCGACATCGTTGGTGCCATTCCAGCGCCAGGCCTGGCCCGAGATGGTGGCAGTGCCGATGAGGAACGAGTTGTCGCGATTGCATCGGGCCGGGTACTGCCCCGTATCGCGGGGGCCCTGATCGCTGACGGAGCAGAAGATGAGGATTCCGTTCTGCACGGCACAGTTGATAGCAGTCACGAGGTCCTGGATCGCGGCCGGGTTGGCGGTCTGGCTGATTGTCCAGCTCATGGAGATAAGTTGCACCTTGTTATCAACAGCCCAGTTAACAGCCTTGACCCCAGGTTAGCTGTTGTTTCAGGATCCGCCTGAGGAAATATAGAAAGCACGCTCGTCCAAAAGGAAATGAGTGAGGCGCACCTTGACCGCAGACTCGGCGGTTATGCTCATCGTGTTGCGACCGGTCCGTTGCTCGTTCAACTTGGCCACGTAGAGTTGAAGGTTAGGGCATATCTTCCGTATGAGCATGGCCATGATGGTTCCGTGGCCCCGTGTCGACTTGAAGTAGGGGTTGTAGTCGTGGTTTGTTCGTTCGCTAAAAGTTTGGCCTGCTGCGATGACACTGCTTAGTTCTCCGTTGAGTCCGTCGACCCCGTCGTCGATAAGCGCGACCTTGATCCTTGGCGGTGACTCGCTGTCCTCGATGTCGGCACGGTAAGCTCGAATGAAGTCTGCGAATCTTTCCATGCACTTGATCCACTCTTGTCTAAATCGGCTGTGGTCAGTCTGCATGCTCTGTGTCGAAAGGTGGTAAGGATGGAGGTTAGGAAGAAAAGCGCACTTCTCTACTTCGGCCTTCTTGTCGTCCTCGTTGTCGGTGTTGGATTTGACTGATTTGCCATTATTTCCAACGATGCTCCACTTGACCTTGATTTCATGACACGCGCATGTTGGCGTCTCCTTGGCCAGGACCTTGTCGTGCTGAACGTGACACCACCGTCTTCTCTCCTCTAACAGCTTTTTCTTGAACCGATCTGCTTGAGCCGCTGTTCTTTGTAGCGACTCTAGTCCCTGAAGGAATCAAAGTGAGCTCATGTTTTTGGCGTAGTTGAATTAGGTACCAAGTTAATGGTAGATCTTACCTGAAGAATTTTGATGTTTAGAACCTCGAGCTATCTGCTATGTTAGACATTTGGCTACCAACCCGCCACCCACCAATATGGGAATATTCTCACATGTTCTAGCTTGGCTAACCCTCCTGGAGCCATCCAGCTTCCGAGTACAGCGTTATTTCCGCTGCAATACAACGTGAGATGGCGAACGTTCGGCGCGGCTTTCCTGATGGTCCTGGGGCAGATGTCGAGCTTGTTCCAGTCCAGGATTTCCACACCCATCCCCTTAAGAGACCACCTGATACTCTGGTCGCTGTGGGGCTTCTGTTGTCGATCTTGTATGGAAACGCGGAGGATCTTGGTCACGCCTTGATCTCGTAGCCATTGAAAGATCCAGCAGTAGTCTATCCTCCCGGGACAGTCAGGTGGCTCGTCGGGGCTGTCGGAGTCGCTAGCCTCATCAGACTCGTCGTGTTTGATGATCAGCTGCCCACCTGATTGGGGCGAGCCCCTGGGCTCTGTCGCCTGTTGACCCGGTATGGAACTTGATGCGCGATAGCGCTCGTAAGACTCGTCAGTGTGGTTTATGAGAGGGTTCCCTGGGGCGCGGTTGACTGTTGACCGTTTTGCAAGGATTCTTGCCGCCAAGTAGTCCTCCGTGGGGTGGACTGTAAGGTCAGGAATTACGACTGACTTCAGGATAGTTTCTAGGGATATGTGTGTGGACAAATGGCTGAGATCGTCAGCCCTAATCTCTTCGTAGCCGACGAGATCAAAGGCGAACTCGCGGCGATCTGCCGTGCCACCGTACAGAATTTCCCGGGTCTCATCTCTGTCGATATCAAGGCGGAGGCAGTTCAGCTTGAGCATCGCTTCGATCTTTTCGGCCCTGGCCTTCTTCCCTTTCCCAGTAAATGCGGGCGAGTCCCTCGACTTGTAGTGATACTGAAGGGGCGTCAAAGAATCACCATTCTTCAACCGCACTGCGCCCTTGCATGCATTGAGAAGGATCTCAACAACCTTGTGTTGGCGAGGTTCGCAGGCTTGAATGTCCACTGCCAGGTGGAGAGGCGTGTTTCCCTCCATCCCTTTAAGGTCTGCTTCAGGATCGTTGACCAACTCGAGAAGTAGTTTCATCAGGTCTGGGTCCGGCCTACCTCGCTGCGCGGCGATGTGAAGACAGCTGAGGCGGTTGATCGAAAGACCCAAGAGACACTTTTTTGGGTCCTCGAGCTTCTCACAGACGAACCGGATCAAAGATTGGTGATTTTTTCTGGTGGCGATATGGAGGATAGTCTCCTTTTGTTCGTTATCCTGCCAACCGAGGAAGTCATTACACCCGGGGCTTTCAAGAAGAAGCTCGATCAGAGGCTTAAATCTGTCAAAGGTCTGGTCGTTTGGGGTGTTTGTCAAGTTTCTGGGCAGCCACATGCATTGCTTATCTAGCTGATCGATCACCGGTCCGTATATCTTTGCGAGTTGCTCCTTCGTCTCGGTATTGGGGCTTGCCTTGATATCCTGCAGAATATTGTCGAATTCCAACTCCAGGGATTTGATCCTGTCAGCAGATGAGGTTTCTTCATCAGAGATGTCCGACAAGTCATCGTCGTCCCAATCATCGTCAGGGTGTGAAGATAAGCTCATGATGGCACTGCTTATATGATATCGAGAGTGGTAGCGATATACCTAGGCCTGGATATGATCCTCTGCGGTAGGAGTTAGATTGCTGGCCAGTAATCGGGCCACGGTCCCAGGGCCCTCTCGTCGGCATACTTATCTTAGCGACCCTGCTGGCCAAGGCGCCCGGCCTGAGGGGCAATCACATCAGGTGCATACTGTATCACATCGGCTGCAGATGTGCTAGAGCCACACCGACCAATAATTGAATGTTAGCCGGGGGCTGGCCCCTACCAACAACGCAGGTATGAGATGCAGGCGCCTAATTCCAGACACTCGAGAAAGCCTTGGTATCATGTTCGGTACCTAGTCAAAGTGTGTGAGGTGGATGTGATTAACAGCCATGAGGCAGTAGAAATAAATACATGGGCCTCGGTCGAGTTGGCCTTAAACTTGGCTTACCTTCGCTTGTTTTACTTACTCTACTTTCAGCACCTCTGGCAAGGCCTTGTCAACATCACTAACTGCTGCCACCAACATGAGTACGTCTACAGACACGCAAAAGCAGACCTTCTTTCTTGAATTGAACCCGAATGGTGATGGAGGGGCTTACCACATTAAGAACGACGAGGGTGAGATAAACCGGCCTAACATTGTCGACCGAGGAGACAAGTTGGTCGTACAGGCAGATCTGGTCTCAGTTGTCCACGGCAGCTTGACCGACAGTGCTAGTCCTAGTGGAGCGCCGGCTACACTCGTCATCTCCGACTTTCGTTTCCTGCCGAGCAAGGCACGACGCTTCACATGGGCCAAGATCACGTACAGGTTCAGTGGGCTGAGCCCAGAGCTTGGAGGGGTAGGCGGCACCGGGCCGGCAGTGGTCAAAGTCGCGCCTGGAGGTCACTTCTCCCTCCATCCTTGTCCAGTGCATGTCGAAAAGGGTTGGAACGCTGGTGCGTCCCTGGGGGTTCCCGTGGGCCCCGTGACTCCCAGCGTGACGTTCGGATGGGAGCTTAAGAAGAGCTACGATGATGAGGACCAGGTCTCCCTTGCGGGCGTTGCGAGGCTGATGGGACGAGACACCGGACCGAAAAACACGGCGATCTGGGAGCTGGGGGAAAACCAGACCACTGAAAGCGGGATTCCCACACGCCTCCGCACCGCCATCGTTCTCAAGCACAAGGTGCTTGAGGCGGATGCCAGGTTCCAGGCTACCGTTGAAATCGAGGTAGACGCTGATCTGAGGTCTAAGCTGGGTTTCGCCATCCAGCGCGTGCTTGGGAAAATCCCCAAGGACGATCCCATTATATTCGATCCAAAGGTGTCCATGGCGAGCGACGGGCTCGACGTGACGCACCCTGAAAACCTAGTCAAGGAAGACCTGACACGGCATTACCTGGTTGAGACCACCACCAGGCTGGGTGAGGATGGAAAGCCAGTTGCAGCTCATGGTGGCTCGCAAGAGGGGAAGCCGGAGGATGAGTGACAGTTCACTACTAGACACGGGTGGACGGGTATGAGAGCGGCTGGCGTGGATCCAATTTCTGTATGCGAAATGCAGTCAGCAATGAAAAAGCTACCAGTCAAATTGGCTCCGATAACATCATGATCTGACTGGTGTAATGACTCCACGTTGTTAGCTTGGCGCTTCTTCGGGTAGGCTAGAGAACCACTCAAAAGAGAAGCCAACCGTGTTCAGCTCATGCAGCTCTCCCTTTCTAGCCGTACTGGAAGACGAGCCGCCAAAGCCGCTGGTTGGAGATGGTTTCGCCACGTCGTGCTGCACTGAGACCCAAACCTGCAGGTAGCTGCCATCTTGTCACAGCCTCGGGAGAATGGGGAATGGAAATCTTCCCCAGCGGGCAATTCTTGACAGCGTTTGCGGCCAGCCCTTAATCCGATGCTGGGGACAGCCCTGAGCTGTAAGTTTGCCTCCATTTCGACATTCTGAAACCGAGTTGCTTCTTGACTTCCTTCGCATAACAACAAGCGGGTCAATAAGAACAAAGCCCCAGGCAGGGATCTTTCACTAGAATGGACCGGGACGGGAGTTTTGAAGCCGACAGCGACGACTGCAGCTCAGGCAGTGAGACCGATCTCCAGCAAACCCCTCAGACCCAAGAGGATCCTGATATCACCCAGCAGCAGCTCAGCCTGGTCAAAGATATTGAGTCCGGAAGATTCAACCGAAACTTGGACATTGCTATAAACCTTGAGGAATTCCTAGCCAGAAATAGCGGCATCATTGCGGGTGGCGAACACGGCACTCTGATCCACGTGGCCCTCCGATGGTCGAGGTACAAGTCCTTTGACCAGTTCAAACCACTGTTTCGACTGCTGGTCTCCAAGTACCCGAAGCTACTGGAGACAAGAAACCGACAGGGAGAAACGGCCCTCCATTTTGCGATCCAGGAGAAACAGAGCTCAGCCGCCCTGTTCCTTTGCGAGAACGCGCCCCCCGAAACCGTGACAAGGGCAATCGGATGTCGCGGCCAGGCGAAAGGGAACTGCTTGCATGCTGCCATCCGAATGCGCTCGAATTCCCATGTAACCGTTCAGCTCATTTCGATGTGCGAGAAGCCTTCTCTCCTTGATCGGGACGACCATGGCCTCACGCCATTGCATCTTGCGGTCGACTTTGCCCGATGTCGTATACCAGGCAATGAAGAAGTAGTGAACACTCTCATCGCGCGCTGTCAAGAGGCTGCATACACACTCGACATTGACGACCTTTCCCCTTTTCGTTTTCATCTTCGGACACGACAGGACTTCCTTGCACGCCGCTACCGTCGCAAGACCCGCCAGCCTTCCACATCTTCCTCCAAGATCAAGGAGGATCGCGAGGCTGCTCTCCAAAGACCGGAACGCACAGAGTCCTCGGAGTTCGAAACGCCGCCTGGCGATCAAGAGACTCACGCAGCGACATCTCCAGCCTTCAGGAAGGCTAACAAAGGCAACGATGAAAAGAAAAAGAACGTCATGGATACGTTCAATACGTTATTAGATGAGATGGAAACTGCTTCCTATAGACTCCAGAATATCCTCAAAATGTTGTATTTGCGGACACAGTCCATACCGGATTGCGACAGGCTGCTTTACGGGCCTGGGACTGAGAGTATGTTTCAAACATGGAAATATTGACGAGAACCCTTATGACATCATGATCTTCCTGCTGATCCAGATTGTTAGGCAAGGAAATATATTTTGACCTTTCCGGCGCACCCAAAGTCACGACAAGCCTCTTGAGCAAATTTAAAAAGGCCATCCGCCTGGAGTCAGTTCTTGTCTATGTACTCCTTTCTGCCAACAGCTTTTCACCTTCTCTGGATAGCAAACAGACTATAAAGAAGGGGCATCGTGGACCAGACGCCGAGGACGCGAGAACGGTATTCGAATGGCTTCGCCTGAACGGGGTCATGAAGGTCATTCGGGTGGCCATTCTTGACGACTTCGACACGCCCCACAGCGAGGAGACCATCGAGACTGCACTCAAGGGGTTTGACGTAGAGGAACTGGACTGGATGAAGAAAGACATCTGCAGTGAAACGATCCGCTGTGCAGCTCCCAACGTGCGAATTCTCCATCTTTACTGGAGCGGAAGCAACCCCGTTCTGCGTGCTTGGTCGGAGCCAGATGGCCTCGCTAGGCTCGCCAAAGTATGTAACCTGGAAAAAGCCAACCTTATATCCCTTTTTCGTTTGTTTGTTGACTTCTGTGTGGGAAGAGACTGACTAAAGCGGATAGCTGGAAAAAGTCATTCTCACCGCCTCCCAGGTACGTGCAACTCCAGATGCCTGGCTTTTTTTAGTATAATCGCAAATTGCTGAAACGACCCGGCGTAATTAGGGCATAGAGACACGATCAAGGGCTCGTGAAAATGTTGAGACCTTTTTGAGGAGACTCGAGAACTCGATAACCCAAGTGCGCCCTGAGGCGCCAGTTCAGATCACTTGGCAGTTCGACGACGACAACATGGCCAAAGGGAGCTATACCACGTCAAATTTACCAATATCCTCATTGTACGGATACGATTCTCTGCTAATTTCTCTTCTTACTCTGCGGGTTTGGAAGCTAACGTGCAACTACTCTTCCCGTAGGGAGCCGTGGATATCGCACCTCTTGAAGGTCGGCGAGTTTCTGTCTAGCTTATCACAGGCCAGACATCAACAAGATTTGGCAGCGACCAGGAAAGTCAGGGTATGCCTGATAGATGACGGGGTCGACGTCGCGGACTTGCAGACACATGAACAGCTTGCCGGGGGTGCCTCATTTATCCATTCAGAGGCAACGTGTCGAATCTCTCCCTGGTACATCTCCGAGGAGAACCACGGGACCAACATGGCCCGACTCCTACAGAATTGTGCTCCAGGAATGACGAAGATATACGCCGCCAAGGTCGACGTAGTCAATGGGAGACTATCACATGCAACACTCAACAAGGTATGTTTCTACGGTCGTTGGACCTCATCGTTCGCTTTTCCTAGTAACAAAGAAAACTCACTCCCAGAACAACAGGCACTTGAATGGGCGGCCGAACGCAAGGTCGACATGATATGCATCGGCCGACCGGTTGGCGTCAGAAGCGGGTACTCGGAGGAATCCTCACGTCTGAGGGTGGAGACGATTAGAGCTATGAGAAGGCTAGTCGACGAAGAGATTCCAGTGGTCTGCGCCGGCGCCAGTAGGCTAGATGCGTTGGAAGCTGGCGGCTCTGACTTGACTCACAATTTGTTCGACCTACTCCAGTGGGAGGCCAGGGCCCTGTTACAGGTTTGCTCCTGGGCCCGAGACGATACACTGACCCGAGGCCCCTGGGACGATAACAAGAGCTGCTTCTACGTTCCAACTGACGGACTGCCGCCGAGCCAAGACGATGCGTCTGCCAAGACGAACCTCGACGACGCATCGTTGGCGGTGGCGTTCGGCTGCGCTCTCAGCGCCCTTGTGATCGTTGTAGCTCAACTCTCTGCCGAGTCGACCTCAGTGAACCATAGGACTCTGAGAGACGCTCTGTCGTCAATGGTGGTGAGGGGGAAGGGGGAGGGACTTGTCGATGTGTCGCGGTTATCACAATTCATCGAGCACCAGACACGGCGGCAGGAGAAGCCAGAACAGGACATTGGCGGGCTGAATAAGATGGCTCAGTACCTCTTCAGAAACACGTAAAGAGACTGCTATGTCTATCTATGTACTTGGTCTGAATCTAAATGGTTTATCTATCATATGGATTGTATTTTGGCGAGTTTGGTGACGATTCTAATAGTAGTCGCGAGGCACGATAGCAAAGAATACAATCATTGATTCATACCAGCTTTTTCTATACTTTTTAGTATCTTCTGGCATAATTACTACATAGTCATACCTATTAAATCTCACCTTTGACCCACACGCAGTTGAGAACCATGAAAGGTTTTGCCAGAATATATCCCATCCGCTGGTACATTGCCATTCGTGCAAGCCCTCAAGTTTAGCCGTGCGGACATGGAAGAGAAACAAGTGGTGCTTGGGTTCAATCAGAAGCCGTTAACTATATTAAAATATAGTAGATGGGTATATTATACCATGCAGGCAACTGTTATGCACCATTTACTTGAACGCAACGAGGGCTTACACGTGACCTTGCCTAGGCTGCCCCCACACCACCTGCATGTTGCGTCTTCGTCTGACTCCTCGCAACTACAGAGACAGCGCGTCACTTGTATTCATTCCATCTTGTGACAAGCCAGATTAAGATGAAGCGGCTAACAGACAAGCTCAAGCGCCATGTCAAAACATCTAGACCAAGAAACGCAGGAGAACAGGCAACTCTGAACATGACCCCAACAGCCGCCGATGCGGAATCAGAGACAACCTCCAGGCTGGAAGAAGCAGAGCAGGCTGATAACCGCAAGCTTGAATGCCTTCCCCCGGAGGTCCGCCGTTATATCCTTTCGATACTGGACCTTACACACCTGAGCGCACTGGTCCATGCCTCCCCAACATTTCACCAACAATACCTTGTTAACCGGAGGTACCTTCTTTGCAAAAGCCTCGAGACGACCGTTGGTTGTTTGACCGTGGAGGCTTATGCTGTTCATCGGTTATTAGCTCCACGAAATACCTCGGACTTCTTGGAGTGGTATTTAGAGAAATGCGCGCAGCGTGCTGTGCCAATTACGAACGAACTCACTGAAGGTGTAGCGTCGAGCTTGGCTGGGTTTTACTTGCGTTCAGTCAAGCCGATTGTGGAATACTGCGCTCGCTCAATGCTAGATGACTTGGTAACGAGGGCAGGCAGAAATCATGGCGACCAGGAGAAAATTCAACCCAGTCAAACCGAAATGATGCGGTTGACACGGGCGGCATACCGCTTTCAGTTGGTCTGTCAACTCGTCAGTCCTGAAAGAAACTCGAGTACATCTCGGGAAGATACTTTACAGGCGTTTATTAACATCATGGAGGCATGGGAGGTTGAGGAGTTCTTCGCCTTCTATCAGTTTGCCTACAAGGTTTACGACAGAGTCCTTGCTGACATCTTCTGGGACGTGCATCCTGATAACCCCAGGTTCAACGACCAAGGTCGGCCTCCAACACCGGATGGCGCTTTCGACCTGAGTAGTGGCTGTAAGTTGGGCATCAAACAGACTTCGATGATCCTAATATCCTAATAGTTTTGCGTAACACTTATTTAGAGGGGACAACCCTACATGGCCTCACCTTTCTGCACACCGTCCTCTTTCAGATCAAAGACCACGAGAATCTCGTATCGACTATGCAAAAGCAAATTCAGAGCTCATATATCCCAATTGACGGCATGGTTGGAATGTTTGGCGACACGCAGCAGATCATACGGCGGCAGGATCAACCATCCGAGAGGGATCGAATGGAAGCCGATAGAATCCCGTTGGTGTTTGTTCGAGATGAGATTGATAAACCACCGCGAGCTTGGACGATGATTTGGGATGATACTTATAGTAATCTCTATGGCTCGCATATCCCGGATGAGATTCGCGACTGGGGCTATGTCTTCTGGGATGAGGCGACGCTGGAAATGACTGGAGGTTTTAAGTTGTTGAGATATCAGTTGAGGGAGGACTGGCGCGATTATGATCCTCGCGATGAGTTTATATAATATTGGAAGAAGTTGTGATGGAACGTTTTTGGTGTATCATGATGGTGGAATAAAATGGTAAACGGATATCTCGTACCAAAGGGAACTGTCGCAAAATATGTCCACCAATGCATGCATACACACGATTCTTTGGTAGGCATTCGATGATATACTTGTCGTTATTGAAATGTATATATGTGCTTCTCGTAACAGCATCTCTAGCTATCAACAATGTCGCCTTAGCCGAGCTTTATTGGACTGATCTAAGTGATTAACCAACACCTACTCACATCGCCAGCTCTTAGGAGACGATGAGTCACCGTCAACATACACGTTGCGGCGTGGGTATCTGCAGTGTTTCCTTGAGGCAATCTTCTCCTTGCTCCCGGTCAACGCATACTGCGTACCCAAAACAGACTCTGGTGCCTTGCCCTTCTCAACCCAGTTCACAATGGCTGCCAGTACGTTGCTCTCTGGCTCGTACTTGTCGAGGGTATCCAGATTGTTTCCAATCTTGTTGGCGCCAGTTCCTCCTCGGCAGTGAGCCATGCCCGAGATACGGAAATATCGGTAAAACTCATCGAGCTCCTTCGATGACAGTTCCATCGTTCGACTAACGTGGTCGTAGTACCGGGCTGAGTTGTCGCTGCTGATGAGAGGATCTTGAAGACCGTGGAAGTGGATGATCTTGGCTCCTCGATCGCGAACTCGGCCCAGGTCACCGTTCCAAGTCCTGACATTGTAGTCGTCCCTTCCAGACAGTTGAACCCAGTCATCGACAGTGAAAGTCCAAGGATCCCACTCAGGATTCTCAAGAACAACGTAGCGCATCCAGTCAAGAAGGTAGCCGAAAGGCTGGTTAGACACCAAACGGTCGGTCACGTTGCTACCAGGCTGAAGTCTGGGGTAAACGAGCTCTCCCTCTGGGCCATACGCAGGTGAGAGAACGTCTCTGACAGCAGCAGCTTGCGCGCCCGTTAGACAGGTGGCGCCCTTGCGTTTTCCACAGATGAGAGCCTCGGGTCGGTATTGGCAAAGATCAGGGTCCTCAATGACACCATCCTTGACACCATCTAGCTCATCACACTGCTCAAGAATATCATCGTAGACAGCATTCCACTCGACAGCACCAAGGTAGCTTGGAGATCCTGGCTTTCCAAGTACCTTGGGAAGATAGCCAGTCCAAAAAAACAGAGCCGTCATGTCAAAAGCAGGCGCACCGGCAACGATACCGTCAAAGTCCTCGGGGAACTCCTGGGCCTCCTTGAAGCCTTGCCTTCCACCTGTTGAGCAGCCCAGGTAATAGGACTTCTTATGTCGAGAGCCGTAAAAGGTCTGAACAATCTTCTTGCCGAGGACTGCCTCTAGGTGAATGGCACGATATGCGTAATCCTCAACGACGCCTGGGTGTTTGTAGAAGGGCTTTCCTTGATTTCCGTCATGGCCGTTGTTTGTGCCAATGGTCGCAAATCCGTGAGAAGAACCGTAGTTGAGATCGTCATACTTGAAGCAACCTCCCAGTCCTCCGTTTCCGACACCCAAAAATCGACCACTCCAGTCTAGGGGCAACCATGCCTCAAAACCAACACTGCTATCTGAACTGGTGGCAACGTCGAAAGAGAGACGGCAGATGTCGGACTTGACAACTTGAGACGTGAGAGTGCAAGTGGGGTCGTAGTTGGTAAAGGTCAAGTTCGTTCCGGCCTTGACAACCTCTGAGAGATGAACCGTGGCATTTGGGAGTTGCACTCTCTCTTTCAAGCCAGCGCATCCATTGGCGTAGTTGGAGCTTTGGCTTGGGGAGGCCCCTACCCTCGGCAGGGCGAGTAAGAGGAGTGAAGCGAGGGCCGGTGTCCAAGCCATGGCCAAGGTGATGACTTGCAGTCGTTAGAGTTTGAGAAGGCGATGCAGATAGGCGAGGGATCATCAGGGGGAATGGTTCCCAACGCTGAAACTTATAGTCGGATACAAGTATAGTAGCTCAATGAACTCGGTAGAGGCGACCTCGGCCTGCTACTAATCATGTTGCCATTCTTTCGATTAAACCCGGCAAAGATCTACAAACTGTGTCCCCGCGGGATCCACGGCGTCTGGGGTAAAGAGGCCGGCAGATGTTGTCGGCATAGGTCATGACCAGGGGAAAGGCCATTAGTGGGGTGAGGTTGTATTTCCTTCGACGGATATGTTCGCGGACATTTTCATATCCGCCTTCTTAGTCCAGGGATTTTCTCCGCTCCCCGCATTCACTAAATTAGTCTCATGGGGTCGGATATCGTATTCGGCAGTAGTTGCTTGGCCTATAGTGAGCGAGTGATGAGGTTCACTATGGACCCTGCAGATATTTTCGAGTTTTCCTCTATTTCTGTCGGCACTATGACGCCGATATCAAGTTGAGTATCGCTGTCGTCCATGGAGCCGCAGCCACGAGAGAGACTGTTACACAAGTTTACGTCCTACGAATCAAATTCTATGGACTATTAGATTAGGTGTGCAACAGGGATTTCATTCCTACTAAAATACCGAGTTGAAACGCTCTATTGCCAAGGCGGGATCGATCTTCACCTCCAGATCTTCATCTACTATAGCGTGCAACGAGTCTTGGCAATTCTCGTCATCTGTGTTCTTCTATGCCTATGAAGTTAGAGATAGTCAGGGTCTGTCAATGTCATTCTTGGTGCTGAGGTGCAAAGCAGATTGGGACGAGACAGTAAACAAACAATAATTCCTGCATCACCACTCGGCTTGCAGTCTTGACCTAGTCTACAGGTGGGCTTAACTGCATCAGCCTAATTGAGGCGCAAGACTTCGGATGAACTATTGCCCTCGGATTGCCCTTCCCGCTTTCGGCTTATGCCGCCTGAATAGCTTCAGCCACGTTGACCTCTCACCTCTCTCACCACAATGACCAAGTTTCAGTATCGGGCACTGGGCGAAGAGGACCAGCCGGATAGGCTGGTAACCATCCTCCTAGGCTCTGGAAGTCAGCCCATATCTCTTGAGATCCGCCATACGACAATGCCACAACAGCCAACACCAACCTATGAAGCCTTATCCTATGTATGGGTCTCGCCGGATGACGGAGTTGAAGTTTCAGTGGCCTACATCGAAGACCCTCAGCAGTCAACCTTAATAGTCGGGTAAAATCTTTTTGTTGCATTACAGCATCTTCGACGAGCCGACAAGCTCCGGACAATGTGGATTGACGCTCTCTGCATTAACCAAGAAGACATTGCTGAAAGAAGCAGTCAAGTTCAAAACATGGGAAGTGTGTACAGGCTTGCGAGTCGTGTGGTCGTTTGGCTCGGAGGAAGCCAATAATGACAGTGACTTTGCCATGTGTTTATTGCAAGATGTGGGAGTTCGGATGCAACAGGAGCCTGATGGCTGGGTCCGATATTTGGAGTCCAAGGCATACGAATCTCAGGCGATGCATGCCCTACACTTCCTCCTTCTACGTCCCTGGTTTAATAGAGTTTGGATCCGGCAGGAGATTGGGCTAGCAAACAACGACTCTGTGGTCATGTGTGGCCACATGGTGATACCGTGGCAATACTTTCGCGAGGTCTTGCGTCAAATACGTACACAACCCTATGTCGAGCACTTGGGGGAGCGGGCAGTGGTTCTAGAAGAGACTCGTCGCACTATCATTCCAATGTCTACAAAACTCAGCCCTCGACTATTCTCCCGACTCTACGAGACGAGACAGTCACAATGCCTCGACCCCAAGGATCGAATCTACGCAAACCTCAACCTGACTGAATCGATATATCGCGACAAGATCAAGGTCGACTACAGCATGTCCACTTTGGACCTCTATCGGCAGGAGACCTGTCGATACTTGGTCACTGTGACATCTCAACTCGTCCCTCGGGCTGGCCATCTTGGGTTCCAGACTGGTCAAACCTGTTCTGCACGAGGATTTTAGCTAAGACAAAGAGTAGTTCTATTCTACTTCCAGGCGTCAAATTTGATGGGGACAGCACTTTGCAGGCTGCAGGTCTAAGAATCTCCCGCATCGAGTCACTCGACAAGACTGGATTCCACCGTGACCGCTCAAACTTCAATGTCGAGCTACTGCGGCTCGCCAAGACAAGAATTGTGGGTTCCTATGCCAATGGGAAAAGCCTCTTGGAGGTTTTTTGTGACACCATTTACTGTGGTGACTTTAATACACCCGAGCTCGACGGTGACTTTCCCGTCCTCGAAGCAACGATGTCATATGTCAAGGCTCTTGTTGAGAATGCTGAGAATCAGTCCAAACAAACCCCCTACGGCCTTGGAGTATCATATTCCTTAACATTGCCACGGGCGGTCGATCTTTTGTACAGAACATGGGCAGCTTGGCCTTTGCCCTAGTCGAAGTCAACCCGGCGACGTCATCATTGCCTTGTTAGGTTGCGATCCGCTGCTGGCTCTGCGTCAAACTGAGCCTAGGGCATATGAAGTTGTCGGACCGTGCTATGTTTCCAGTTTCATGAACGGCGAGGCCATCCTCGGTGACCTCGCAAACCGATCGATCAAAGATCCCAGAATCAGAGCCTTTCGAAGCAAGGTCGAGGACCACAAAGACTCTTTCCATGACGGCATCAACAGCGGCTGTAGGGAGGCTGATGAAGGAGGACAGAAAGAGCATAAGAGTCTAGACAAGAATTATGCAAAAGACAAGAACAGTCAAGAGCATGTGGGTGGCAGTGATAGAGGCACTCACGGCGATGATAGCTATGCCGATGATTGGGCTTGGCTGAAACGCGTCACACCAGAAATGCTCCGCAAAGCTGATATTGATGTCAAGATGTTCAAATTGGTATAAGTAGTTGGTACGAAAATAACATCATTCCCTTTTGTTGTAGTACTTGGGAATACTCACACCATACGTCCTTCTATCCTCAAACTTTCTCGAGATGCTGAACGGCGCATCCTGCCACAGGGTCTTATCATCTTGTGGCCATGGAAGAAAGATGCTAAATTCCTTCAGATGCTTCATTTGCTGCAACGGCGCCAGAGTCTCCTTCTCCAAGGCCTTGAACTCTGCTCTCCTGTCTCCAGAAGTCCATACGACAATCTTCAATGTCTTCAAGTCTGGTAGCTGCGCCACTTTTGCGCAGAAGTCGCGCCATACTTCATCACCTTCAGGTCCACAAATGACGATAGAAATATCCCAGGCTTGAGGATGACTGTCATAGTACTGAGTGTAGCCACGGATAAAGTGCCAACCAACTTCGAGGTGTTGAATATGGGCGATGTGCTGGGGTGGAAGCAGGGTGTCTATCGAGGTAAGCGGCACCTTTGTGCCATCAGGGCCGAAGCCGAAGCAGAATGTGTTGTTTGAGTAGAGGCAAGAGATGGATTCAAGATACCTTGCATTTGTTAGCACTCTCTAGTACACACACAAATAGTGATAACTCACGCTGCTCTACAAACCATCGGAACGTTCAGCAATACGCGTTTCGGCCACCACTTAAACTCGTTCATTTTCTCTGCCTGTACTAGACGCCCCTTCTTGGAGCTGAGGTATAGCTTTTGGCTTCCTATGGCGTAGCTCCAAATTTGGACTCGAACCTCTGGTGGTAGACGAAACAGTGGTGACTCAGGTTGGTCTATTGGAATGGCAGAGAACTTGTTTTCCAAAGATACCGGGAACAGTGGCTTGCCACTTTCAGGATCGTACAGAGGCCACCAAGGCTCTGGCTCGACAGGTACGTGTTTTTCAGGGAACAGTTTAGCGTGCATCTCCTCAATCTCACGCGGCGTTAGAGGTTTTTGCGGCATCTTGGGGCCGTCATATTCGTAGGTTTTGGGGGGAGCAGAGTCTGAAGAGCTACTAGCGGCGTCATCTTTCTTCCCCAATAAACGACTCAACAGACCCATGGCGAGAGCTTGGGGGCTGCGATGGGGATCTTTGACCTCAGCTGACGTATCCGTGTTTCGAAATGAGAGATTTTAGGCAGTGGAGGTGATGAGCTAGAGTGATTAGTCACGTGGAATTACTGCGCATGAAGCTATTTCATGAGACGTCGTCTTATTTGCTGGAGCTTACGGAGGCTGATAAGGATCAAAGCGCCAACTAAGCAATCGCTAGACGATGTTCTGGTCACCTGGCAAAGATAAGGGGATAATTCTTCAAAAATACTAGAAACAGGGGGCGGTACGGAATAGCCTGCCCACAAGCATCCTGAGCTCTGCCTCAGAAGGCCACCGTGCGGAAATGCTTGCCTATCCCGCTACCGTTGAAAGTGAGCGTTGGTCATAAAATCACAGCGATCTGAAATGGAGCCTATCTCCATTTTCGTGTTCAATTAATGATTCTATCTATTCAGCTGGAAAACACTACGACCAAAACAAAGGTGTGAAAGAAATGGCTATGCCAATAAACGCTGTACAACACCAGAACCATGCATCTCATCAACCTTGGCGGCAAACTCCTTAACCTCACCCCATACATGATCACCCAGCCGCTTCAGCTCATCAGATGCAATAAAAGGACGAGCATCCTTGGAGATGGCGTCGTCAGTCCGCACTTCTCCCCGACCCTCGGTCCCCAGGCTCAAACTCGAGAGATAAATATTTGCGCCCTGTTCAGGCGTCCGGGCTACCGTGCCATTGACAACTCGAGCCATAGCCCCTAGTACACCACTGTTGGCAGGATGTCGCGATAATTCCGAGTTCACGTCTCCGCGGCAAACAGAAGCCACCAGTACCATTGGCTGCCCTTTCGCGTCGTTGAGCGAGGGGAGCATTGCTAGATGTCGTTTGCCGTATTCACACATGAGCTTGGTGCGCGAGTAATGCCACTGGCCTCCCATCATTCCTGGTGGGAAATTTTCCTTCTTGGAAAGCTCGCGAAGAGGATGGTCAAAGTCGACATATGGTGAGAGGCTAGACTTCTTCACCAACCAGGCGCCCCCTGAGCTGACAATCGTCAGGTGAGGTCTATCGGTAACCGATTCGTTGTGGACCCGAGGAGAAGCGAGGAGGAGGGGCATAATGAGCAGTGACATGAGCATTGGTGAGATGGCATTGACTTGCAAACTCGTCTCGTAGCCTGTCTCGGAAACTTGGGTGTAGGAGCCCAACAGAATGCCCGCGCTAAGGATGGCATGGTCGAGATGATGGGTCGCTTGCGCGAGGTCGCGAGCAAAGGCATACATGGACTTTGGAGATGTCAATTCGACGACGAGAGGGATGATGGTCGGTGTCGATGATTGGGAGGTAGAGGTAGCCGCCAAATGCTCCTCGATGAGAGCCTTTGTCTTGGACGCTTTGGCGTCATCTCGAGCGGTAACGATCAACTTGGCTGGGCCCTTTGCTGCGATCTTCTTGGCCGCCTCGAGTCCGATGCCAGTTGAGGCTCCGACAAGCAAGACTGTAAGTCCATCGAGGCGAATGGGAGACGGCTTTGGGGGGTGTAAACGGGCTGTGATGACTTTAAACATGATGTTGGAGGAATTGATGAGGTGGACATTCTGGATAGAAAGGAGGGAGATTTTCTCGTTTTTATTTACAGCTACTACAATAGGGGAACCTGAAGCTAATCTCGATATCAATAATGGCAACTGATTCCGATTCTAGAGAAGTAGTTGATATGATGCACCGCGTTCACTCAGAGCCTCACGGGTTCGTAATGCGGGTTCGGAACGCGGATTCGGGTGAAAATTGTGCGGTGAATGCGAGATTTCCGATACGAAAGCGCGGATTCAATGCGAGCGAGACTAATTGACGAGGGGGCTGGCGGTTAGTGGAGTGGTGGCTGACTAGGATGACGACGGAGGCATCAACACTCACTATCTCATTACCAACAGGTGTACTTTAAATATCTTGAGTCATTTCACACATTCGGGTCCTTGAGAGTGTCAGTGTAATGAGTGAATGTGTGCTAACGAGCTTAGGTACTCTACTTCCGATGCCACATCCTCGACGTCTTGGTCCGGCGAATCTTCCTCTGCAGTTGAAACATTCCATATATCAAGGCCTCGCAAGTTGGAGGACATCCAGGCACGTAAATATCAACAGGGGCGATCCTATCAACCCCCCGAACCACAGAATAGCTGTAATGGTAATACCCGCCCCCGTTGGCGCAGCTCCCCATGCTGATAACCCACCTAGGGTCAGCCATCTGGTCGTACACCTGCCGCAGGGCCGGCGCCATCTTGTTGGTCACAGTCCCGGCTACTATCATAACGTCGGCGTGACGCGGAGATGCTCTGAACATGAAACCGAAGCGGTCTTGGTCGTATCGGGGGCCGGCGATCTGCATCATCTCGACTGCGCAACAGGCTAGGCCGAATGTCATGGGCCAGAGAGAGCCCTGTCTCGCCCAGTTTGCGATGACATCGAGGCTGGCTCTGTTTTCGGGTATATGTTGGCTAGAGTTTCTTGTCTTCCGCTCAAAGGTGAATTGGAACAATGCTTACACTGCGTACTCGGCGACTGACGATGGCTTCTGATTTTCGGACTGGAGTGCCACCTCGACTCTCGGGGACTTGTTGGAGGTTGTGCTGACAGTTCGCGCCAGCCTCAAAGAGGCGGCTGGAACAGCTCTCTGCCCCCTAAGGCATGTTCGGCGCAACATGGCAACAGACATGGTGATGCAAACGCAAGATAGCAACGGAGCAACAAGTTGTACATATACCCAAGCTTTGACCAGGAATGTTCACCCCAATATCATACTGTAACCACCTTCCCCGGGTTAGGCCAGATTCTCGGAATGCCATGGGGCCCGAGTCTCTGCACTTACAACCACTCGGGTTTGATGTCTTGCCCAACTCCGCGGAGTCCGCGCACACCCACAACCACCCGGTTTCATCCCCCGTTTTTTTGGCTGCTGCTTTCCAATCAAGTGTATTTGCTCATATGTGGCTTGAGAATGTTTAAATTTGCTACTGGTCGGTCAATTAAAGATTGGCGGCTCTTCACTTCACTGTGGGATAGACACATGCCGCCGTATGGACAAACGATGTAACGTGGATGTCTAAAGACCCGAGATGCGATATGCGACCACAGGGAGGAAAACAACTCGAATCCTTGCCCAATGAGGATCGTTTGGCCAGTAATGTTGTCAGTATAGAAATCGGCTGGGGTACAAATGCACTCTGTGATATGGATTTTATAGGAAGGCGATTCCGGTTGGGTGTCGAGGCAGCAGGGGCCAAGGTTCCTTGAGACGTTCCTCCACCCATTCAGCTCATTGTTAAGGTAGCATTACTAAGGCGATCCAAGTCACTAACAGGACCCGGGCATGCCAAGACACTTGATCTTCAGGATGGAAGCTTTGTTTATGGAAGTCCCTTGGCTACAGAGTATGGTTCCTGTTCCACCGCTCGCTCCTTGCTATTATAGAGATTTAGGCTGTTGTTAGTACCAGATCACTAGTTGAATATCGTCGGGATGATCAATGGGGGATTCATGTCGCTTATGGCTGTCATGCCGTCAATGCCGTAATATATGATGACCTGGTGGGCCAACCCTGCCAGTCGCTCACAAGTTCGTATGGTGTCGTAAAATTAAGATACCGAAACTGCGCCTACATAACTTTGGAGTTTCCCTATAACACGATGACTAGTGTGATGTTGAGCAACATAGGTATACGACTAAACTGCCTCAGCACCTGTTGTAAAGTAGGTAGCTTTGATTTTCTAGTTGACATAGTAATACATTTTGTTCTACGTATGCCGCCGTGTTAGTATTAGGATATATTGCTTTTTTCATGTCCTTGAAGCCCGGCGTTTAATGAAATAATTGAGTCGGAAGAGGGTTGTACGTATGGACTTGACCGATCTGAAATCTTTCGGTCGAGGTGGGAGACTCGTCGGTTGACGATGCGCTCGCGGTGGTTGTCTCGGTAGAGGCAGTGATAGTCGATGTAGTGAGCCCCTCAGCCGATGATGTGGTTACAGAGGAAGCAATGGACTCGGTCGAGGAGGAAGCCGATGTCGTCGATACGGACGAGGACTCTGAAAGCCGGGGATTTAGTTCCGACCCTCCTGTCAATTATCTATAGATCAACAGTCCGCACTCACCTGAATTGCGCGGCCGGCATAGACTCGCAGCACTGGAGTTGACTCTCAGTAGGTTAATAGCCAGCGATAGTAAGACCGAGGAACGAATCTAGGAAACTGACGAACAAAGACCGCATAAAACAGAAGACAAAAATCAGAAGGGCACCAGGTCTATTTATTGGAAGGCAACCGAGATGTCTAATTGCGGCGGAGAGGTCAGAATCGATAGTTCCCGCTGTGCTCCAAACAGACCGAGTCTATAGATCGATAGCGGATGGATCTGAGTGTGCTGCGAGCACAAGCTTCATCATCACTGATCGACGCCACGTTTGTGCTGGATCGCGGTCGACTTCTCTTGTCTGCAAGCCCAGGACTGGGAATACCCGCAGTGAACTTAATATTTTCATTTTTTTGTCACATTAAAGCCTGTCCGCGTTGCTCTCTGACCTTGAGGTGATAGCTGACGATCAAGACCCTGATACCCTCGTCAGCACCACTATCAAACGGCTTAGTTACACTTCGGGTTCCCTATGATGGAGGCAAGTCTTGTCGTTATTTAGATCGGATAAGTGCAATTGAAGCTAAGTATCTATACCTGAAGATTCTTCCAAGATGGAGACCGGCCACTGCAGCCAAGACGCCCAATGAGACCCTAGATGAGCTGTGATTGCATTGATCAAGTATGCTCCACCATCCCCAAGGACCCAAGCGTCTCGATTCCAGTGTAACAAGACGGCGTAAAATGCCAGAATAACAAGGGCTTCAGGCTGTCGCTGGCTCAAAAGATCAATGTACTCCTCGTTTAACGTGATGCAAAACATGAGCGCAGCATCAAACCTGCGACCGCGTTGCCGCAATTGGTGATGGATAGAAAATGCTTGTTGTAATGTGGATATAGTCTTTTGATATGCATCAACAGACGCTGAACCAAGACCAGACTCGTCAATCATCTTTGACAGGGGCTCTGTCTCGCCTGTTGAGTCGCTTCCAGGGGGGATGGCATCCTCAACCCGTTGCAGGAAGTCTCCTAGTCCTGATTTCTTGATCATACTCCAGGACTGTCCTGTCACCGCCCGGACGCCGCGTTGGATCGATAGGTACCTTACAAACCTGTCGAGGACGGCACCCAGGTGCTCTCGTGGACCCTGAAGGGTATCGCAGAGGACATGAACCCCAAGTAGTGATGAAAAGAGGAACATGGAAACGCATGTTGATTCTGAAATCTGTTCCCTGGCCTCATTGAACAATGCTACCGCTCTTGTTTGGAGGGCTGTGGCTTGTTGGAGATGCTTGTCTTGGGCCGAATCGCTTTTGCTGAGGTGCAGGGCCCCGATGGCGAGGAGTTGATTCATGAGGTATGGCGATGCCAAGGCGTACTTTATGATGTCGTTGACAAGATTATGGCCAAAAGAGTCACCCAACAACATATCGGGAATATTTGTTTCGATGTGGTGGAGGAGGGCGAGGTGGCCGAGAGTGAACAAGTCGTCTCTTCCCAATGGAGCATGATAGGTGCTTGGAATACCCTCGAAAGACCTGTCACTAGAAGGATTCGATGTTGGGGTGATAGCTGAGAGAAGATTTGGGGGAGCGAGACCAGGGGTGTCGCTGTTAGGGGTGCCATATGCAGCATCGCAACTTGCTGGAGACGTCTGCGTATCGGGGCTTGATTCTTCCGGAAGTGGCAACAAGCCAGCAGTATAGGCGCATTGGCGATTCGATATCTTGCAGTTCAGACAGATGGGCCGGGACTCGTCACACTTCATGTGTCTCTGCTTGCAGACTGTGCAGCCATTGCGAGACTTGCGATGCGGTCGACGGGGCTTGACGGAGGCTGCCCTATCAGTGGCTTGCTTCTTCTGGCGAACCATGAGGTCAACGTAGGTAGCAATGCGGGTGAACGAGGAGAAAGAGGTATGACAAAAGAGAGAGCGAAATACGAGGAGGGCATCAAGATCAATCAAGATCAAGATGGAGAGGAATACTCGTATTTATCGCCCCTGGCATGACCCCTGGCACGCGCACCGACGCGAATCTGTCAAGCTATTCTAGATTCAGTTTAGTGGATGAGCTTGGCATTGTCTAGACTTGGGTATGATTGGTGGGCGTGTTTTGTGTGAATACGGATACTGGTATTCGTATTTGCGTCAAGATGCAAAAATAGGAGGATTGTGTAGTATGAGGAGGTTTATCGGGGGCTTTGAGACTGGTACAAAATGTGTTTACGCGTCCTCATATTTAGTTGCGGCGTAGATATTTCATCTTGAGCATCTATATAGCCCAGTACTTTGCGCTATGAACCTTGAACTTGGTCCTCATTCAGACTCACCAATTACACAACCACAGATGGTAGGATAGAGTTCCCGCTGCTTGCTTCCCTAGACCGATTCTTCACCAAAAAGCTGCCTTCGTTCTTTACCGAAACGTCACACCAAACATCCCTACCTCCCGTTTCCAGCCTCCGATTATTACCAACCCGTCGACCGCATCGAAACACGAATCGAAATCTGAATCGTACCGAGTTCACAATGTCTATTGAAGGTCTTTTGAAACCCGTTCCAGGTGTTGAGCCTACGAGAGGTGGCGCGTACCTATGGCGATACGTCCCAAGCGTGGCAGGGACCGTCATATTCCTCCTTCTCTTCATGGTTTCGTTCCTCTACATTTCTTGGAAGATTTGGAGGACACGCGCCTATTTCTGCATCGTCTTCGCCATAGGATGTTTCTGTGAGTTTGACAGCCACCAGCAATAGCCAATAATCTTGCTAACAAATCTTGCCAGTGGAAATGGTCGGATATGGTGTTCGTGCCGGAGCTCACAGCAGGACGGGCAAGATCATGCCCTATTGCGTGCAGAACATGTTCATCTTGGTCGCCCCAGCACTCTTTGCTGCATCAATCTACATGGTCCTTGGCAGGGTCATCATCAGTGTCCGAGCCGAAAAGCACTCGATGGTCAAGCCCACCAAATTAACAAAGATCTTTGTCCTCGGCGACGTCTTGTCCTTTATGGTCCAGGGCGGCGGAGCAGGCATGGGAGTCGTTCAGAACCAGAGCGTCGCCAAGTGGGCAGAAAGAATTGTCATCATTGGTCTTCTGATCCAGATCATCGTTTTTGGACTATTTTGTGCTGTCGCTGTTGTTTTCCACAGGAGAATGAAGCGCGCTCCCACGGCAGCGTCGATTGGGAGCCTTGTCCCATGGGAGTCGACTCTGTATATGCTCTACGGCGTGAGCATACTTATCATGATCCGATCCATCTTCCGAGTCGTCGAGTATGCACAGGGCTGCACCGGATATTCTCTCTCCCACGAGTGGACACTGTACGTCTTTGACTCTCTGCTGATGTGGATTGTTACCGTCATCTTTGCTTGGAGATTCCCGAGTCAACTTGATGCTGGGCTTTCGAGCAGCTCTGAGGATGTGGGGTTGAGCTATTCGCCTCAGAAGTAGCGGGTTTACGTCATTGTCGCATGGTTTGACCAAGATGGAGAGGAAGATCTGGTGGAAAAGCGTGGCTGATATTGTTCCACGATAGCGTGGATGCATCTGCATTTCAATCTTGATAATAGAATTTCCTATGTAAACCTTCATTGCATTACTAATCACACTGGCTTGGGCATGTCCCTCTTGCCACCGTTGTCTCAAATGCGCTCTTCTCCCTTTGCAGCTTCACAACCTCATCTCCTTGAATACTATGCCACGACTCAGCCACCGCAAATCACGGAATGGTTGTCGCAATTGCAAGAATCGCCATATCAAGTGCGATGAGACGACTCCTTCCTGCATCAACTGCACCACGACTCGCCGGAATTGCTCGTACCTCGATCTTGTTGCTCGGACAACTGTCCTTCATCGCCCGCAACCGCCGCAGGCTCGTCTGGATCACGCACGCATTTCCCCTATTTCAGCAGCGATAGCGTCTCTCCCGAACCAACGATAGACCTTTACCGTGCAAGACATAGCCCTCTTCCATCACTTTGGAGATGGACTTTCCGAGTGTATGCTGAGTTATCATCCTTCAGCTACGAGCCTTCTCAAGCTGGCGTCGAAACATGCCCTGGAAGCTCCATACTTGCTCAACCAACTCCTTGCCATCTCCGCAGCGCATCTCGGCTCGATTAAGAGCGACAGCCAGTCGTACCGCAGGGATGCTACTATCTGGCAAACTCGTGCCTTGAATTGTTTTAATACTGTCGCCTCGAACGCTAATACCAGCCAAGACCGGGTCTCTACCTTTTTCTTCTCCGTCTTCCTCAGTCATCAGGCTCTTTTCGAGCTTTCATCAGTCAGATATGACTTTTCAACCTTTTTGGTGTCCTTTGTAAGGTGTCTTGGACTCTATCGAGGAATCTATGCCATCACCTCTGGCTATTGGTCATTCGTAGAGCCTCACCTTTTGCATCACCTAGATACAGCTTTTGTGAGAGCTATTGGGGTTTTTAAGCCCCAAGATTTCGAGGACTGTAGCCAAATCGGTGGCCCGGAAAGCGGAAGCGAGTGTCATGATTTATTCAAACTGCTTGAGACTATCAACGGTCAAAGTAGTTTCTACCCTGTCCTACGACAAGCGGTCGAGTCACTCAAGAAAGTCCTCGGCATTTCACGTTCCGATCCATCACGACGCGTCCGTGCTATACTATCTTGGATGGTGCTTTTAACCCAAGATTTCGCCAACCTATTGGAAAAGCAACAGCCGGAAGCTCTGGTTGTCCTTGCACACTATGCTTGTGCAATAGATAATATCAGGGATTACTGGGTTATCCATGATATAGGGCAGTATATCGTGAGATCGGTGATTCAGAGTCTGGATGATACGTGGCACATATGGCTCACTTGGCCGAACCAGAAATTGGCCGAAACTGGAAATCGAAGTTCGGGAGGTGGTTAGCCTTGAATGATCCTTTGATCTTGAGAAAATTGCTTTTCGTTAGAAACCATCACGACGAGAAAGGGAGTGTGTAGAAAGACTAAATTATCTTATGAGGTAGAAGCCATGGGCCAGTGCTCGAGCTTGATAAGAAGATTCTATGAACACTTTTCTTAAACAAACAATAGTCTAAATGCAGCTCGTATCTAACCGCTAGAGTCTCGTATGACTCTGGTTCAGACTCCTTAGCGATGTCCAACTGGATCGGCGTAAAGACATCACCGGCCACCAATGCCAGAACACAGCCATTACCGCAAACATTGGCAGTGCATCAAACAGGTAAAGAGGCCATTCATGAGAAAGAAGATATCCATCATTTCCCATGACAAATTCTGCAACTCGAAAGATTGAACGACCCATGACGAGCACACTGACTATATAGAGCATCCAGATTGTAGACTCCCACTCGAACCCACCAGCCGCGGCGTGTTTGCTCACAGGATCTCGATGCATTCGAATATGAAACATGGTGACGGTGATGATGAATAACCCAAAGACGATGATCTGGATCAGCAAACCACCTATCACGATCTTTTCCGCCATCTGCGCAAAGTCGTCCATCGCCATCATCCCAGCGCCGCCTCCCTGAACGAACAGTGAGAGGACATTGCCAGTTACAAAGATCTTGGTTAACCACTTTAGGCTGATGATGGAGTGACGCTCGCCATTGGTCATCCGTATGAGTCGACCGAGCGTCATGTAAATCGAGGCTGCGAAGAAGACAGGTGCTAGGAGAATGAGGGTATTCTGAATAACGTATGGCATCAGTTGACCAGTTTTCTTTCTTGCAATGCCTCGGGTAGCAAATCCGATAACCTCCACTATGAGGGTACGTGGTCAGTAATTAGTTGGCAAAAATAGTAGTTGAGAAACGTACTAATTCCACCGATGGGAAATGGTATGGCAAACCAGCTTCGGTTTTTGGATAGCCGCAAGGTATGAGCTATGGTCGCGATGCCAAACAGGGCAGCAGCGATACCGGCGCCCTCGAGTGACGGGAGATATTTCCAAAGGTAATAATTGCCCTTATAGGATTCCAGAGTTGCCATTTTAGAGAGTGTGGGAGAGGGACGTGGAAAATATTCTAAAGGAGTGGTTGGTTTGGAAGTGAAGGAGTGGCCTCGGAAATGACAAAATGAGCGGCAACCTTACAAAAGAATGAGGTATATGTAATTCGGAGCTTTCAGACGCTATTAGTAATTCTTATAGACACAGTAGACTTGGGGGACCTCCAAATGAGCATTGTTGGCCTCTGAGCTCAGCCATATTGCCCCGTTTATTTGGTCTGCAAAAGTAGGGGGCTTAGATACGAGTATTCGACCATTGGCAGACACAAACAGATGGGTTCTAATCTTAGCGACAAGACATTCGTAACCCATTGGGCATGGTCTACATGGCGAACCGAAGCAAGACACGTCTTGGCTCGAGCCGATCGCCTGCTAATAAAGTGGCTGTTGCGACAAAAGTAGGGGTCGCTCCAGGAGCTGGGGAACACGCGTATCCGTAGTTGACGGTCACGAGTATTGTCAAGTTGGAGGATGACGTATATGCACAACGATGACAGGAACTCGTACCCCTGAAAGAAGGCAATTTAAGGTATAAGAATTAATCTAGAATCTTTCCAAGGCACGACTAAACTGCGTCATGCCACCTTGGGTTGAAACCATATAAGCATCTCGTCCCTTTATGATCGGATAACTTTCATCCGCCCCAACCTCATCTTTTATCTATCAATACATGATCATGGCTCAAATCTGCTCCCCTGATGCCATTGCGACACTGATATTATTATATTTAAAGTTAATATATACGCTAATTATAGTTTAGTAATTCGCTGAGATTTTATATCTAAGCTACTTAAACTACTATATAACTCCTCTATAGTATAAACCTATTAATTTATCTTAATAGCTATAAGTTAAACTTTTTTACCTCTAGGATTAAAACCTTCCTTTTATTAATAAATTAAATTATTTATATAACTTAAATTCTTAAAAACCTTAATCCCCTTTAAAAAAGCTTTAATAATATATCTTTTATAATTTATCTTTTATAATAATTTTCTTAATTTTATTTATAATAAATTACTTTTTTTTATTTTATTTTTTATAGCTATTTAAATAACTTAAATAAATTATTAACTTAGGCTATATTAGCTTTTATAATATAAATAAAGCTAGTAATATTTAGCTTTATATTAATAAGACTTTTAAGCTAATTTAGCTTATTATATTATATAAATCGCTTAAGGTTTTAAGGTATTTTAAGGTAATTTATTATTATAAGAAATACCTTAATACTAAGGATTATTAAGTTAATATAATTATATATAATAAGGATTTATTTATTAATTA